>JAUJYZ010001492.1:0-172500 GCA_033675265.1 Actinostola sp. cb2023 | reverse complement strand
ACATTATGTACATTGCAAGGATTAATTTATGACAAATAGATTTGTAACTCTGAAGATGAGCGCATAGGCCTGGTTTCTTTCATAAATTCCAGGTTGATGATATTAAACAAATGCTGCTTACTAGGCTCCACGTCGAAGGATATTCAAAGAAAGCACACTACATGAACAATGTAGGCGAAACATGTCTTTACTTAAAACAAGGCAACAGCTTTGCCGATTTGCCCGCCGTCCCGTTCAATCCCGAGGGATTCACCATAGCTCTCAAAACTCAGATTGAAAATTTTGCAGCTCAGCCAAGTGGAACCATTTACAGTGACATTCCTTCATCTGGCAATTCCACCTTTCATCTGACGTATAATAAGATAGACAGTCAGCTTCGTTTCACACTACTCAGCTCCACTGGAAGTGCGTTTTTGTCAATGAAGACATTGCTGTAAGTAATAAAATGACTCCCCGACATAAGCTATACTTATGTAACCAGTAAAATATTCACTCATATCTTGTAATGAGTTCTTGAATATTTCTTATGTTAACGTTTCAAAATGCTAGAATACTCCAGTTTCGAGTTTGTTTAGACACCTCTGTACTCCTTGACAAAAGACGCATTTGCTCGGGCTTAGCCTGATCCAGAGAATGACCCGTGCAATTAAAAATGGTTTCATGACGAGATTAGGCCTGATCTGAAATGCTTGACCCCTGCTGATGTTTTGCGAATGAATCGTAAAACATCGGCAGGGGGTCTTGATAAATAACCATTGGTAATTACTGAGAGGCATCAAAAGTGACGGCCAAGCCCAAACCACAAATACCAACGCATTTTTTAAAGATCTAAAAGGATAAAATTATTGCTTTCGAATTCTAAAAATAATCTGACTGATATTGAAACAGCGTCGTTTATCAATAAAAATATTAAAGCTATTCTGTTTTTCCTGTCATCTTAATATAATTTACAGCTATTATTCTGATTGCAGTGCTGACAAATCTATTTACATTGTAAGTTGTGTTACATTTTAGTCGGCCGCTAGATCAATGACCTCGTTCTATACACTGAGGTTGTTCTCGTGCAAAAGGTTCGGTACATATAAAGTTCGACGGTGATTGAACAGCTCCTCATAGTGATACTCTGCTCATATATATCTCTGTAGAACACAAAACGGAACACAATCTTTGTTAGTTGAATACAAAAGTAACTGGTAACAATGGTAATAATGTTTTTAATTGTGTATATGATATCACACCGTATTTTACAGATTTAAAGTGATTAGAAGTACAGTTTATGTTAGCGGTCTCCCAAGGAAACATCAAGTAGACAATGTCTACACAAAGCCACAGCCTCTCGGCCCAGTGACTATGCTGTCTCCAGGATTCCTAAATTGACATTAGTGAAAATAGAATGACATTGATAAATAACTGTTTGTACAAAACACAGTAGATGTATATTATTCAGTTACAGTTTATGTTAGCGGTCTCCCAAGGAAACATCAAGTAGACAATGTCTACACAAAGCCACAGCCTCTCGGCCCAGTGACTATGCTGTCTCCAGGATTCCTAAATTGACATTAGTGAAAATAGAATGACATTGATAAATAACTGTTTGTACAAAACACAGTAGATGTATATTATTCAGTTACAGTTTATGTTAGCGGTCTCCCAAGGAAACATCAAGTAGACAATGTCTACACAAAGCCACAGCCTCTCGGCCCAGTGACTATGCTGTCTCCAGGATTCCTAAATTGACATTAGTGACTACAAAACACCGGGAAATTACATCATGAGAAAGATTCAGAAGATGACCTCTTACCCCAAAAGTTTTCCCAAGATTGAGAAAATTCAACACAGTCTGTCATGAGATATCTGGTAGCTTTCTTGCAAGCTTTACATGTACAACTGAATCCAGACAACGATTCATTCTCGGATCCGATTCAGAGCCTTGCGAGAGCCATATGTTTGTTTTGTCATCAGCATAGTCATTAGGTCTCAACTCCGGCATGAGTCACCATTGCAAACGGTCCGTGTTCTTTTGGTTTTATTATTATTATTATTATTATTATTATTATTATTATTATTATTATTATTATTATTATTATTATTATTATTATTATAGCCTTGAACCAAAAGAGACACCTTCGATCCTCTGCACGGCGACATAATTCGATTGCTTTGGTAGGTACGGAGGAGTGTCGAGATTATGACGGGATCGTGTCTTTCGAAGTTGGCAGTTCGATCTCCTGTGTATTTACGTACTCAACGAAGTGACTAATATCTTTTGATGCTAGCATCTTATCTTTGCTGACGTCTTTACGTCGAAGAGCGCGACAAAACTATGCCGAACAGGGTCGCCACGACCACAATACGTTCGATGTCTTCCCATACAAACTCGCTAGTTTCTTCACTCGATCGCAACCCGTCGCAAATTAAGGAACTTCATACTGAATTTCCCCAGGAAAGTACTTAAAATATCACTACCTACCTTTGCCATCGCACATTTTCATTGAAAAGACATAAAGGCCTTTCTCTTTGCCGAAGCCATCAATATAAACACGACATAGCTATAACCTCAACCAGATCTGCCGGGAATTTGAATTTGCGCGCGAAGAGCATCCCCTTATATAGCGATGTTCCATATTAACTACATGACGTGTTTACTCTTTGTGACTGTCACAGTGTCGCGTTTCTAGTAACGGTACACGCGATACACAATCCAATTAACTAGTCGTTGATAGATGAGTCGTGATAGCATGCTGCGAATTTCAGATCAGGCTTAATCTCGTCATGTATTGTTGAATGTCAATACCTTTTCACGTTCTCGTTGATATTTGTGAATAATTTACACTGAATTGAGGTTAAGCCTGAGCAAATGCGTCTTTTGTCAAAGACAGCGGTCATTGCTTAACAACTCGAAACTGGAGTATTATGATTATGATTATAGCAATGCATGATATAACGCTCGCTCTCGTTCAGGAGGGTCACGTGAACGTGTACTATTTCAATAATGTCACGTACTTTTCAAATATTTATTTCCGAAAATGAGCAAAACCCAACGTAACGTTGAAGAAGATGTGAGTTTTGAGTATTTTGATAACGAGCTCCCAAACTTTATCCTAAATTTCTCTATGGAGGCGAAAGAAACTACTACACGATTTGCAACACTTAGTGAACAACAACGCGCTAGAACAGTCGAGCAAAGACATCCAAAGAAATCAAAAAACGCAGCAAACTGGGTCATATCTACATTCAAAGGTAAATTAAATTACACCGAACTTTATTTCCCTACTTTTTCAATATCAACATTAACTTTAGTTTTTAATTTCATTGAATTTTAGCTTGGTGCAAAGAACGAAACATTCAAACACCAATTAAAAACATGATGATTGGCCAGCTGGACCATAACCTACGCCGATTTTACGCCGAAGCGAGAACCAAAAAAATGAAGAGTATAGCCGGTCAACTATGTTTGGGTTAATAATAATAATAAATACATATTTTACCAGGGTAGGCTCGTCAACATAAGCTGTTATCAAAGAAAGTGCTCCTCCATAAGTGCCTAAATATATAAACTAACCCAACGTTTGTGAGATCTAACCAGATGCTCGATGTACATCTCAAACGTTTGAAGCGAAGTGGCAAAGAGAATATAATCGACAAACCTTATATCGAAGACAAACATTTGAAGAAGCTGAAGTCCAGCACAGCTTTCTCTCTTTCCAGCTCTTTATCGCTTCTACAGAATGTCTTCTACATCATTCTGCACTTTTGTAAAGGGGGTCGTGAAGACTAAAATGCTAAAAACAACAAGTGTTAAGTGGCTGTCCCGCTAAAAGCGTACCGGTCGTCTTCGCGACGGAAAATCGATTTCCTTTAAGTTTTGCAGGCTGAAAGGGTTTGGTACACATGTATTAAAAACCAACTGGTTTTTGTCAAAAAATCTTTTTTGATTTTTTTTACGAACCAAAACCTAATTTTGACGGTCACGGGGTTTCTGGGCCTGATTCACGGACTCGAAATGACCGGTTTTTAGAGCCACGCTACGTACAGAAGAAGAAATGATATGAACCGTTACTATTATTTCAGTTCCAAGATACATTCCTTGAGTTCAAAACCGAAATATTATTTGTGTTTGAAAAATCCAAAGGAAATCAGGTGATTTCAAAGTTACCCCTCTTAACGCCTGATGAATTCGCACGAGAATATAGCCGTATAAAACGGTTAATATTTCAAAAGTGCGACGGAAATCTAAGCAGAAATGCATTTCACGGTAAAGCTATAACCTGCTAGTGTCAGATTCTAACGTTAAACCTGTGGGTATGTCTCTCGAACAGGAAGAAAAAAAGCGATGAATACAAGTCATATTTGGCGTGTTTACATGAATAGCGAGCGTGACAGCTCATTAGCATATCCGTTGTTTTCACCCCCGACATTCCTGTTTTTCAGTTAAAGTACGGCACTTATCCTCGTGATATCAAGAAATATAACTTCCGCTCTTACAACAACACTTTCAGACCAGCATAACAGTACAAATTGCAATTCCACAGGAGTAGAATGTTGGTCGTTTCTTTGCACGGCAAACGCACTTGACCAAGACCGTTGCACTTTGTTATGAATTTACCTCGATGACTAAAATGCTTCTTATTAATAGACGTTAGAACTCTTACTTACTGTGTTTGGTTACGATTTAGACTGTTGAACGCCATTAATTCCGCTTCAGTTCGAAGAACGTTGCGTGACACTTCAAACTGTTCGACTATAAATTATAAACTATAACTTACACTGAAAACCGCTAGTGAGCTGTAAGATGTAGCTAGGATAGCCATTCTGTTGATAACCATGCACTTCAGTTCTGTTCTCTTTGTACTTCCATTCGATATCACTCAGAGGATCTTTTGGAGTAGTTACAGTACTGACCAAATCGTTCAACCTGTCGCCGTCCCAAAGAGAACAATGGAATATGCTAATGCAGCTATGCTGTGGGAAACGTGTCCCCGGTAAGTAAGCGCGAGCATGTTGTGTGCGACAATATATTGTAGGCAAAAGTCGTGCCGTCTAAATCGGCCTTTATGGCTACGACAGAAGTCTACACTTGCGCGCAGGTACAGTCCTTAACCATGTCTTTCAATTTATCTGCCAGTGTGTCCTTTTTGCAAAGAGAATAGGAAGTGCTTCATCTTTCTATAAACTTCTAGAGATTCTCAAGCTAGGAAATATCTTCAAATTAAAAATTTCTATACTTATCCGTAAGTCAAAATGTACCAAGCTAAACGTTCCCGATATTCTGCACGAATTAATTCCATCTGCATCTAATATACATAAATATAATACTAGATATGCTACTAAAGATAATATTTTTCGACCAGCCTCAAGAACAAATTATGGTCTCTCTCGGTTCAAATCTGTTGCCTCTAGACTATGGGAGGAGGTACCTGCTAAAATAAAATCATTATCGTACACTGAGTTTAAAAATCAGTTCAAGTCCCTTCTTCTAGATCACCAAGCCTGATTCAGTCATACACGCTGCCAATTTAATTCAACTTATATATTTTACTATTACCTAGAACTTATAATGTGTCTCCCACATCTTATTGTTTTATATGAATTAACTATAAAAATGTAATAATAATAAATATATGAATAATTAAGGTAATAATGATAATTATTTATATTATTATATGTGTATTAAATAGGAATTGATTATATTATTATTATATATCCAGTTTTATAAACTGGTATGAACTTAAATCTGTTTTATATTTATATGATTTATAATTAGTTACTTATATATTTCTTGTTAATGGATACATTTCTGTGTGAGCAAGATTATTATATATTTTTTATATCTTTCCTTTTTTTCTCGACTATTCTACACATCGTAGTGGCCAACTCGAAAGCTATGCTACTTTGGTCACTACGCACATATCTATGCAATTATATGAATATTTCTAAAATTAATATTATTGTTATATATACAATGAAGTGTGCAAATAAAAGAAAAGTAAAAAAAGTAAAGTAAAACAAAGTTTACATCTCTCGCTTTATATGTGAGCTCGAAATGTTTGCACATTGCCTTGAGCATTGTTACGTTGAATTTAGCTAATGTGCTCAACTTCACAAGCTCACAGATGTTGTAACCGTCGTACGTTATTGGATGCATAAGTCCCAATTGGCTGACAACTTCCTCAATATCTGCTTCTCTATTGCGGTTCTCGGAATGAGCCAGTTCATCTTCTGAGAAGTTGATGTCTTCGTTATCTTCGAACTGAACTGTTTCATGAGAAATTGGCGTTTTTCGTCTTCTCGCCGCAGCCAGTCTTGAAAAGAATCCCTGAACTTGAGACTTTGATAACCATTCATCCCTCGAGAATCTTCTTGCGCCATCATGATTTCTTGCTTTCCTCATGTCAGCTGCTACTTGACATGGGTCAGCCTTCCTGCCTGTTGATTCACCGTGCTCAAATCGCGCAGATAGGTATGACTTGACATTCTCAGAAAACCTTAATCCACTTCCTCTTGGTTTCTGAATTGCCCATCCCATTGTTGTCGATTCATCACTGCCCCCAGTGCTAGATGACTGGATGTTGTTTCTGACGCCTGCGATGTTGTGGATTCCAAAGTCAGTGATGAGAACTTTGATACCCACTCACGTCTAAGACCATCATATACACTCTCTGATGTTTCCGATTTACCATGTTGACCAAAATGAATATGGTCTTGGAGTTTACCAAAAGTGCTGATGCATCCTGGTTCTTCGCAATGAAACACTGGCTCTTCGTTCTCAGAATCAGTAGAGACTTTGGTATTTTGCTTTATTACCCGTGGTACAACGGGAAAGAAACCGCGATCTGCAATTTCTCTCAGTAAAGTAGGTCCTTGTTTTTTGATGAAAACCTCTGACCAGGGAATAAGCTTTCCGGGACCTACGCCATAGGGTTTTGACACGCAAAGACCGCCCTTCTCATGAGAAAAATTGTGAAAAGCACTGAAATTGCCTATGCGGTTGACTTTGATTTCTTGAGTACTGGTTCGAGTAATTTCGCACACAGCTGCAGTTAATCCCTTCACTTGCCTTTCCTTCAGCGCGTCATGCATGTCAGACGCAGTCAAGATGTTATGTCCCTCATTACAATACTTCCGGATGGAACCTTTCATTGGGCTAATGATGCGATCACATACATCCTTTCCAAATTGAGGCTCTGAAAAGTCATACCTACGATTGTGAACAGAACAGAAATAAAGTTAGATTCATAGCATGCAGGATCAGAAGCACCACAGCAACACAGTATCGCCACCGACTGAGATATTGTAAACAGTAAATTTGCCAGTATCCTTGGTATCAATAGCAGGAACAGCAGCGGTTGTACAAACCGGTACTTACGATAAAAGTGAATAAAATATTACCTTTTCACTTTGATCCCAATTCGAACACCAACGTCAACAACAGCTGCAATTAGGCTATTGTTATGGTAGCACCCTGCTCCGTCTGAACGTAGGAAAACTTGCATAACTTCGGGCTTTTTTGTTTTGAGGATTTTCAGTAGGTGCTCTAATATGGCACAAACAGCGTACCAATCTTGTGCACAGCTGTTGAACAAGTGAGTGTACGATGTGATTTCTAGGTTGTCGCGATCGTCTGTGGCACTCTTTGTAATGACACAGCTTACGTGCCAGTTCATACCTCTTTTACCATACCACCCTGACTGCTTTTCGCGGTATCTGAGCTGTATAAACTTCATGGCCCAGTCCATGACAATAAGTGCAGAGTTATTGTGAAGTGTACTTAGCACATCTTGTTTCGCTTTGTCTTGGTTTTCTGCCCTGATGATATGTGACTTCCAATGATAAATCATATCCATTGCTTGGTTGAATTCATGCTTCAGGTCCTCTTTCTGCTCACTACTATAAAAAGCAATGGAAGGTGACTCGATCTCATTGACAATTGACTTGATTGTACTCTTAAGTCTCTCACATTTGTCACAGATTTCATGGTGTTCATGCGCACATCCATCTTGAAATTCTTGATTCTGGGAATCACTAAGAGCAAAGCGTCTGCATTGATCAGGGCAGAAACTCTCGGCTACACGGCAGTGTGCTCTGTATTCCGTCTTAAGATATTGTTTCCCTTCTTTGAGGTTGTTTCTTGTTTCATCGCACCATTTTGAATCCGTTCCGAGGTCTTGAAGAGTGCTGACTAACTTGTGCATTGTTTCAAACCCTTCTGCTCCTCCTGCTGCAATATTATCAAGCCCTTGAAGCGATTTTCTTTGGGAAGCTTCTCTTACATTAAGGATTCTAAACAATGTAGATCTTCCAAGGGGTTCACTTTCTTCCTCTTCGCAATGTTTGAAATATTGCTCAATCATTGTAGACCTCGCAACAGTCCTGATGACATTAGGCATGACGAGTTGTTCTCCAGAGTCAAGTTTCAGTGTTCTAGTTCCGAAAGAGACATCCTGGTAGAAATAAGGCTGGTCTACAAACGATAAGAAATGATCAAGCTTCGCCAAATCTATTCGAATTCGGTGACTTGGCTGTCTTTCGATGCTCAATCCAACGCCAACATTCTTGGCATGAGCCCTTGCTTTCTTGATTTGTCGAATGCTTAGGTTTTCGAAAGGTTCATGAATCTTTTTCAGTGGAGGTGTAGCGGCTTGCATAAATACTCAGTATTTGCGTTTTAGAGTTTTTTGTCGGAGCATTTTTATATGCTGTCACCAAGGTTTTTAGATCCTCCGTAGTACTGTCTTTGTCTCTTGTATCTCGAAAAGCTTTCAAAACCATTTCACTATCGCTTGGAGCAAAACCTTGCATACGGCGTGACACGCCTCCTCTACTTTTTCGATACAAGCAACTTGTTCATACTTTGTGGCTTCGTCCCATTTAGATACCAGAACAAATGTAAGTGGCTCGACACTTTTGACATCACTGAGTGATGCGATATTAGACATTGCTTTGTTGTACTCAGCGAGCACATTTTGTGTTTTCTCATCGGTTTCATCATCTGAACAACTGTCTGCATCCCTATTTCTCCAATTTTCTGGAGTCCAAATAGGATCTTTCGGCATGGTCTGGTGCTGGAGAACGAAAAACCCCTTCCATATATATAGTAGCTAATGCTTCTTCTTTACTTTTCCTATAGTAAAAAGTTATTATAAGCCGTTTGTATACGGGTGCAATTTTAATTAATTTTAATTAAAACTACTCAATTACAAACTTTCCATTTGATCAGGAGGAACCGCTGAAGAGCAGTATGAATTTATGTTTGCAAAATTAAATAAATGTCAGCTGAATTTCGTTTGTTTCAGTAACAATATTTGTTTACCTTTGTAGCTCTGTTGCTACATTAACATCGTCTTCTTCAGCAGACGTGCTGCCTGTTGGTTGTTCTTTCAACCAGCGGCAGTCAAACTTCAGCTTACTACTGTGCATCTTTCGACAACTTTCACAAATAGCTGAAAAAACATCATGATAAATATGGTGGTGAGAGTATGTAAGGAAATTAATTCATGTTAACGTTATAAACCATGTTAAAATTACAATTCATATATTGATTTGGGAAGCTCCACCTTTATTAACACGCATTTTAATTTAGATATGAGCCCCGTAAGGAGGGGTGGGGAGCGGTGGTTACTCCCACATGTAAACCGGTTATATAGCTAGGTGCCGCCCGACATGCATAGCAGTGGTTTCGAACCCATGAATCATCATCATACAGTCGTTTCAGAAAACGTTAATAAGTAAGTAAAGAGTTTTCTTCGTGTTGATTTCATAGCCCTATCCTAAATTTATGGGAGCATAACACACCAACCCTCACCCCCCCCCCCCCCCCCCCCCCCCCCCCGCGCATCGCCTCCCCACGCCACACCCCCACACCTTCCCATGCCACATCACACCCCACACGTCACGTCACGTCACGCCACGCCGCCAAACCCCACCCAACGCCACACCTTCCCACGCCACACCCCCCAAGCCACACCCGCCCCCACGCCGCGCAACCCCACCACACTCCTCCCCACCACACGCACCACCGCTCCACGCCACGCCACACCTCCCCACACCACGCAACACCTCCCTACGCCACGCAACACCTCCCCACGCTACCCCACGCCACACATCCCCACACACCATCCCACGCCACCCCACGCCACACCTCCCTACGCCGCACCTCCCCACAGCATCCCACGCCACACACCCCACACCTTCCCATGCCACACCACACGCCACGCCACCACACCCCACCCAACGCCACACCTTCCCACGCCACACCCCACCCCAAGCCACACCACGCCCCACCCCACACCTCCCCACGCCACACCCCGCCCTCGCCCCTACGCCGCGCCACCCCACCCCACACCACACCACTCCCCACGCTACACCCTACCCTAAGCCACACCTTCCCACATACTACCCAACACCTCCCCACGCCGCACCTCCCCACACACCACCCCACACACCACGCCACGCCACACCCCACACCTTCCCATGCACACCTACCCGCACACCACCCCACACACCACCCCATGACCCACACCTTCCCATGCCACACGCCACGCCACGCCGCCACACCCCACCCAACGCCACACCTTCCCACGCTACACCCCACCCCACCCCAAGCCACACCACGCCCCACCCCACACCTCCACACGCCACACCCCGCCCTTACGCCGCGCCACCCCACCCCACCCCACCCCACTCCACCCCACCCCACCCAACGCTACACCTCACCACACCACACTCCTCCCCACACCCTACCCTAGACAACACCTCCCCACACACCTCCCCACGTAGCACCTCCCCACACACCACACCGCCACACCTCCCCACGCCACGCCACACCTCCCCACGCCACACTTCCCCCACACACCACGCCACGCCACACCTTCCCACGCCACACCCCCCACGCCACACCTCCCCACACACCACCCCACGCCCCACACCTTCCCATGCCACGCCACACGCCACACCACGCTCAACCCAATCCACGCCACACACCGCGCCACCCCGCCCAACGCTACACCCCACCCCACCCCACAGACCACCCCACACCTCCCCACCTCCCCACACACCACCCCACGCCACGCCACACCTCCCCACCCCACCCCCCCCCCCCACGCCACACCTCCCCACTGAGGAATTGGACATTTCAGATACTTGACTACAGTATATATATCAAATGAATATTTTACTTACGTGATCCAACAGGAATAAGAAATCCAAAGATCAGAAGAACGTCTTTTGAAGTCGTGACGTTAAAAACACGATTGCCTTTTACCGCCTGAAGTTTTCCCTTATGTTCTGGATACTGACAAGCTGTTTTAGGTTTCCAATATCTACCGAGACTTCCACGGTGTTTGGGACATATAAACATGTCTTGGATTTGCAATTGCTGGATGTTGAAGTGGCCAGCACGATACAGAATTAATTCAAATTCCTTTAACTTCTCGTTAGACAAGTGATATTTACTTAAATGTGAATCGATGGAGTCTCGACAGTCGAAGAGAGGCGCTAATGTGCTTTCGTCTACTTCTTTATACGACCCACAACCGGCTTGATCTTGGCTTGACATAAAACACTTACTCATCTTTAGTTTTCTTGATAATATTCCTTTTTAACAGCTAAATGTAACGATGTACAGTGATGGTACACAAACAATCAACACTATCGTAGATCAGTATTTGACGGATTTTGTTAATACGCGACACAATGATGTCTGCAGTGAAGGTACATTTTCTGAATATAATTACTAGGGGATTTTTGCAACTACCTACCCACATTAACAAAGAATAACATTTTCGCGTATAATTCGAAATTCTGAATAATCCAGAGCAAGTAACTAATGTCTACTAACCTTGCTGCATCGCTATTTCTGATGTGGCGGGATAACGTGATTTTCAATTTCCCAATTTCCTTAGCATTTTGCTATTTGTTAATTACACAAAACACCAATCATTTTTCACTTTCTTAGACAGGTGGTCATCAAATGACAAACTGGACTTTTTTCTTGATCTGTCTCTATATTTCATGATATTAAACCTCTAATTTTTGACTGCTGGTATCATGAGTACCTCATTAGCATATCCCTTTGTTCTGTTTGGGACTCTTCAAAAGATCTCGGGCCCCGCCACACGTATCCGCATATCTTTGAATCCGCAACTTTTTCGATACGGATTGGCCTCCCGTCCACACGTATCCGGTGAGTACGGTCGATGAATCCGCAACTTTTTGAATACGCTCGTTTGAATACACGCGCTGTAAATACGGCCGGTCGTGTGCCGCAAATTATTTTTAATCCGCATCGAAAAAGTTTCGGATTCAAAAATATACGGATACGTGTGGACGCGGGCCCTGAAGTGCATGGTTATCAACAGAATGGCTATCCTAGCTACATCTTACAGCTCACTAGCGGTTTTCAGTGTAAGTTATAGTTTATAATTTATAGTCGAACAGTTTGAAGTGTCACGCAACGTTCTTCGAACTGAAGCGGAATTAATGGCGTTCAACAGTCTAAATCGTAACCAAACACAGTAAGTAAGAGTTCTAACGTCTATTAATAAGAAGCATTTTAGTCATCGAGGTAAATTCATAACAAAGTGCAACGGTCTTGGTCAAGTGCGTTTGCCGTGCAAAGAAACGACCAACATTCTACTCCTGTGGAATTGCAATTTGTACTGTTATGCTGGTCTGAAGTGTTGTTGCAAGAGCGGAAGTTATATTTCTTGATATCACGAGGATAAGTGCCGTACTTTAACTGAAAAACAGGAATGTCGGGGGTGAAAACAACGGATATGCTAATGAGCTGTCACGCTCGCTATTCATGTAAACACGCCAAATATGACTTGTATTCATCGCTTTTTTTCTTCCTGTTCGAGAGACATACCCACAGGTTTAACGTTAGAATCTGACACTAGCAGATTATAGCTTTACCGTGAAATGCATTTCTGCTTAGATTTCCGTCGCACTTTTGAAATATTAACCGTTTTATACGGCTATATTCTCGTGCGAATTCATCAGGCGTTAAGAGGGGTAACTTTGAAATCACCTGATTTCCTTTGGATTTTTCAAACACAAATAATATTTCGGTTTTGAACTCAAGGAATGTATTTTGGAACTGAAATAATAGTAACGGCTCATATCATTTCTTCTTCTGTACGTAGCGCGGCTCTAAAAACCGGTCATTTCGAGTCCGTGAATCAGGCCCAGAATCCCCGTGACCGTCAAAATTAGGTTTTGGTTCGTAAAAAAATCAAAACATTTTTTTTGACAAAAAACAGTTGGTTTTTTTAAAATACATGTGTACCAAACCCTTTCAGCCTGCAAAACTTAAAGGAAATCGATTTTCCGTCACGAAGTGACGACCGGTCCGCTTTTAGCGGACAGCCACTTAAGTCGAGACCGATGCTGCTCGCCGAAACTACACAACAATGACACACGTCCAAGTGTCTAAAAATCACCCTGGTGGTTTACACGACGATTCAAGCACCGAGAAGGAGGCAATAATATATGAGACAAGCAACCAGAACGACGGCTACAGGGCACTGAAACTCTTTCCAAAGTTAATCCCAACTGCACTGCCTTTTTTCAACGTCCAAGAAAGTCGTGTGGGTTAGAAGAAGAGACGTGGTACGAAAACAAACCACTAGTAATCAATCATCTCGCCAGTATGATGAAGAACATAAGCAAACAAGCAGCCCTATCCAAGATATAACCATAGTGTAAGAGCCACCGCAATAACTCTGTGGTCTAATGCCGGAGTTCCTAATCACCATATTATGACAATCTCTGGACACCGAAAGGAGCAGTCTCTCGCTCACTCTCGCCCATCCATTCCACATTTACACCCATAGGCCCTTTGCAGTTTACAGTCACATGCCAATATATCGCTTGAATAACGAATGAACTGAGCTGAAGATCCATTGGGGAATGACTGGCAAACAAACTTTGAGACGTTGATTGAGAAATATCAACAATCAACTGGAGGTTGAAAAATAGTATTTCAAACATATTCCTTTACTGTCATTACTGATATCATGTAAGATTCTTCAAATAAATAATGTCAGATTTGTTTGCCAGTCCGTACAACCACGTGATCGTAATCCTGCAAAGGGCCTATTGCAGTGAGGTGTTGTCAAGTGCACTATCATCGGCTGATACTCCCACACCAGGGCGCGGAGAGAGAGAGAGAGGGCGGGGAAACGAGCCTACATTTTCTGTATCTTATTCAAGTCCAGGTTGGCATTGATGTTTTCATACATGTATGTGCTCGATGCCAATCCATTGTTCATGGGCAGAAGGGAGGGGTGGTAACTACATGCGGCAAAACACTGTTGCGAATGCTAAACGATATAGCTAGATGTCCGCAACAGGTCACAAGATTTATTCACTAAACAGTAAACTCTGTAGTTTTACAATCACAAGCATGCTTTCACAATAACCTCTGGACCATCATCTCACTTTCACCGTCACGGGTCACTGATCCCAAGCTGTCAAAGCTAAATTATCTGATTGGCTAATTTATGTAATATTTAACTTGAACTGATCAATATTCATTTCCGACAACACGTTCTGTGGGCGCCCTTTGAACGAGTTGTCTATCGATTGGAAAAGTAACATAGATGAACTTTATTGGTAAAAATACTGATTTTTATTTTAGCAATAAAAAGTAAACCATGTAAAATGAAATCCTGAGTATTAGAGAGCTTTAGATTCGACTACGAGTTTTGAGTGCGCGCGCTAACTTGTTGTCGTAATTGTGCTCGCGCAAATTCAAAATTTAGATACGAAATTTTACCGCTTCCGCTTTTTCTTCAAATTTTAGCAAAAATAACACTGATCGTTAATTCTTGCTTGTCACAACAACAAGAACAATCATTAAAAAAGATGTTATATATATAAATTATTGAGTGTTCTAGATTTAAAAGACCGACATGGCAAACAATTTAATACGGTCAGGCAGGATTTTTTGGCGCGTAAATTAGAAATAAAGTATAAAATAAATACCTTGTTTGGATTGGTTTGCCTGTATTGTCAAAAGGGGTGGTTTCTAAGCTTAAACCGAAGCAAAGATGGCGTACAGAGAGCCGAATTCAAACTCTTTTATAAAATTAAGTGTAGCACCAAAACGGAGCGGAGCTGGCCCTTTAAACTTGGCAAGGATAACGATGGGATAATCATCGATAAACTACCAAGTTGTAAATGATTTTGGAACAATCAAAGAGGACATTTTAAGCGGTTTTATTAAGGAGTTATTTGAAATGGATAGTTGAACTTTCGAATCAGATCTGTGGAAATCAGCTCGAACTCGTGAAAGATGTTCTGAACTACAATAACTGTACGGCATCTCGGGTCAGTTACAAAGACAAGTATGGCCGATGCTTAGCTAATTTTACCTAATTTTCAACGGACTTAATTGGGAACACTGTTAGGCTTATTCCACATGAGAGAAACACGAACCATGATCGAGACGAAGTATGTAAGAATGGTTTGGGACTTGTGGAGATTGAGGAACCGTAATAATATAAGAGGTACGACAAAAATCAAATCAAATTGCACTCTTTTCTCTGTAATTTTGAAGCGACTCGTAATTGAATACAAGTGAGCATTACGCATGCGCGCGGCCATGGTGTATGAAATTGTTCGCCATGAATACTTAGTCAAAATGTCTCATTCAAAACTCGTAGTCATGCTCAATATTTTCTAACTTAACTGAAATGTAGATGCAGTTTTGTTAGAGTATCGGCGAGAACTAACCCTAACGATCGATTGAATGAGTCCATGTCTATAGTACCATTACGTACTAAATCGACAAGCGAGACAGTATCGGCATTCGCGCGCGCCGGATTCGATGAAGTCATCAACATGAGTTCTTCAAACATTAAAAGATATTACTGACTCCAGAGCATAAGCAAACCAAGGCCTAGTTCAAACGCCGTACTTTCCAAGAGCCGTTCTTAATTACTTCAAAAGAAGTCGCCTCATGCATTATATATTGTTTTAAATGTAATAATATACATGAAAAAATACTCGATTCTGATTGGCTTAGAGTAGTGCAGTTGAAAAGTAATATTACCTTTAATATGCACTGCAGTGCAAATTACTTTTTTTTTCATGAATATTATTAATTGGTAATCATACGATTTCTCGTTCAATTTGGAATAATTTGCACGAGTGTGTTTTTCAAAGAGCTCAAATTGCACTCGCCCTACGGGCTCGTGCAATTTTGATACTCTTTGAAAAACACACTCGTGCAAATTATTTCCAAATTGAACTCGAAACCGTATGATTACCTCTACAAAACGGCTCATGATTAGCACGACGTCTGAACTAGGCCTAAGAGAAAGGCACATTTTGTCACTCCCGAGAGAATACGAACTGCAAGCAAAATATTTTTACAACAACTTGACGACATACACAAACCGTCCGCCATTTTTTTTTTACCAGCCTGTGTACATACAACCGTTAATGCATGTCCAATACACACGACTCAGTAGAGTCCAATGGAGAATAGTAGTATTCTATTGGAACATTAGTGGAGTCCAATGGAGAATAGTAGTATTCCATTGGAACATTAGTGGAGTCCAATGGAGAATAGCAGTATTCCATTGGAACAAGTAGAATCCAAAGAATAATTTATATTTTCCGATCGTACTGTTTGGGTTTCCTGTGTAAACTCACTAGGCCCGTGGATCCAGTCGAATAGTTCCATTGGTTCCATCGGAATAACAGAAAGTCCGATCGTACATATCATTATCGATCCGTCCAGTGGTGAATACAATGTTCGATTAAACTATCTTGTAGTATACGCCGTTTTCAAAAGCTGATAGACGCCTGACTCAACCTTTAATGCTCATTTCGACACGACTGATTCGTGCAGTGGTGAATACAATGTTCGATTAAACTATCTTGTAGTATACGCGTTTTCAAAAGCTGATAGACGCCTTGACTCAACCTTTAATGCTCATTTCGACACGACTGATTCGTGCAGTGGTGAATACAATGTTCCATTAAACTATCTTGTAGTATACGCCGTTTTCAAAAGCTGATAGACTCCTGACTCAACCTTTAATGCTCATTTCGACACGACTGATTCGTCCAGTGGTGAATTCAATGTTCGATTAAACTATCTTGTAGTATACGCCGTTTTCAAAAGCTGATAGACGCCTGACTCAACCTTTAATGCTCATTTCGACACGACTGATTCGTGCAGTGGTGAATACAATGTTCCATTAAACTATCTTGTAGTATACGCCGTTTTCAAAAGCTGATAGACGCCTGACTCAACCTTTAATGCTCATTTCGACACGACTGATATTATTCGTCCAGTGGTGTAAACTAATCATGCTGTTATGTATTTTGCATAAATTAGGCTCGCGCATGCGCAAGAGTCGTTCCGAGCGCATGGCGCCTTGTACAATCAAACGTGATTCATAGTCGTTGAATAAACCTCAATTTACAAGCCACAAATCGGTTCCACATACTTTTACAAGTGGTGAATACAATGTTCGATTAAACTATCTTGTAGTATACGCCGTTTTCAAAAGATGATTGACGCCTGACTCAACCATTAATGCTCATTTCGACACGACTGATTCGTCCAGTGGTGAATACAATGTTCGATTAAACTATCTTGTAGTATACGACGTTTTTAAAAGCTGATAGACGCCTGAGACTCAACCTTTTATAAAGCCCATTTCGGCTCTTTCTTAGTATATCACTGTCCTGAATCTACTGTGTGCACTTGTCCATGTACACCCATATACACTGGACACTCTATATACACTTGTATTATATACACTGGACACTGTATACACTTGTATTATATACACTGGACACTGTATACTATAGGTGAATTCATTGGCTGACAAGGGAATTCCACGTTGAATTCACGAGAAAAGGCAATATCTTGCTTCGCGACTTGTGCGATATCGCGTTTTCTCGTGAATTCAACGTGGAATTCACGAGTCGAACCAATGAATTTTCCTTGAATCCCATAGCGTTCTCTGAAAAATATATAGTTTTTAGACAATTTTGAGTCGCTATATCGCGCGTCGCAAAGAA
Organism: Actinostola sp. cb2023; assembly: GCA_033675265.1. Lineage (NCBI taxonomy): Eukaryota > Metazoa > Cnidaria > Anthozoa > Actiniaria > Actinostolidae > Actinostola > Actinostola sp. cb2023. The sequence continues at coordinate 154,458 of JAUJYZ010001492.1, read as the reverse complement.
AGCCAGTGCAGTGTTCAGTCTTTCGTTACGCTAGCCAATAGGAATTAAGCAAAACTGAATACTAAAATCAGTTTATCTGCATGAACTTGAAGACAAAAGTTGTTTTCTTCAGTCGTTTTAACGTCTAGATTTAGGGACAATCTACAACAGAAACACAGCCATAGATTTAGATATGGATAACCAGTTCAGATAGTTAACGAAAACTTACAACCAAAAAGACTAAAAGTGATCAGTGACAGGCTCGAAGTTCAGCTCAAGTTTTCACAATCAATGAATCAGTCTTGTCAAACCTGTAAGTATGCTTTTCTGATGTTATTCAGTTAACAAAGTAGTTAATTGGAAATACACGAAAATACGGACTTATTCTAACTTTCAAATGTTCTCAACTGACCGTTTCTTGTTGCTTTCAATCCGATCAGAGAACTGATAGACTATGAGTGCCGCTTGCATGAGAAGTTGAATCTAGTGAACTTCAACATTTCACAGGACATTGATGGATTTGTTAACTACCTTACTGAATGCTGAAGATTCAAATCCATATTTATTGATAAAGATGCAGAGGCGATAGCTCTGAATTAGTAAGCTTATATGAAGCTTGTACAAAACAAGTACAAGGTCAAGGGTCAAAGATCGACTAGTAAAGCCACGGGATAAATTTGCAGTTTTGTATGATTACAGGTACAGATTTTGCTAGGTGTAAATGCTGAATTAAATTGGACTGATTCTGTTGTTTATCTGTTGGCTTAATCTATTAGATTGTGATAGCGGCTTTATATAAGCTTACTCAGTGACTCACTGAACCGGTCTGAAAATTTCGTTCGCCATGATTTGTTGTCGTTGTACTTCGATTCTCATTTCGCTTAGATTTCTTTACATCGAATGTACTTAGTGTTAGAGATGTTAAAGCCAGATTCAACGATTTGCTTTGCTTTCGTGTTCAGCATAGATTTAAGTTGAGAAGACACTTGAAGTACAACTCACTGGAAACGGCGTACTTCAACTTCGCATTTCAAAACAAATCATTTGTATTATTTACTTGTCAAACTACCTATTTGCCTTTTCTTTTCTTTTTGAACTCAATTTTTTGAAACCTTGTCTATTTGTTTGCCTTTCTTTTGAAGTAAGTTTGTACGAAAGGTCAAATATGAACGTGAAAAATGTTAGGAGAAAATAAGTAAGTAGCGGGATCCCTATATATCGTTGAATTCAGCTTCGATAGCCAATCAGCGCGCGAGTTTCATATGAGCCATGGGATTCACATGTAAATATACACTGGACACTGTATACACATGTATATAGCTAATTGCATAATCGTTATCGGGTTGAAAATCATGAAAGCTATGACCAAAAGAAATTCTGGGAAATTAAAACTCTCAAATAACACCGTCAAATCATTGACCTTTTTATCCAGACTTGTAGTATCTTAGTTAAATAGCTCATATACCTACAAAACTACGAGAACATTGAATATATCTGCCTGTAATGCGGGTCATGAACTGATTTCCCATCCATCCTTGCGGTCTCAGCTTCTATGATTTATGATTTTCAACCTGACAACGATTTTGCAATTAGCTATATATACACTGGACACTATATACACTTGTACATATACACCTAACCAAAAAAAATCTGCAACTTTGTATATATATATGTCTTTTGTTTCTCTATTGTGTTTTCTTCTAGAACAAAGGATATATATATATCTTAAAGTTGCATATTTTTTTTGGTTAAGTATACACTGGAAACTGTATACACATGTATATACACCTATTCCAAAAATCGTTGTCCGCGCCGAAAGCAACTGAAGCAAGAAGCTTTATTCATTTATTCATCCGTAGACATTTTGACGACATGCATTTTCAAATGGCCGAATAGTTCCAAATGATTGCTATCTACGTACACCACGAACACCGAACACATGTATACACCTATTTCAAAAAAGGTTGTCGAGGACATCAGTCCATAGGCGACAGGTTATAGGTCGTTGCAAGACCGAACTGCATTATGGTTACAGCTTGAATAGCCAAAGATAGCACTTCCTGTATGAAAAGCTGTATGATATCGTAACTAATTGAATTCAAACAGGACAAGACAAATTTTGAATCGAATTTTCTCTGGCATCCACGACATTCAATGTTACCATAATGCAGTTCGGTCTTGGAACGACCTATAACCTATCGCCCATGGACTGATGTCTTTGACAACCTTTTTTGAAATAGGTGTATATATACACTGGCACTTGTACATGGACACACACGAACACTTGTATATATACACATGTACATGGACACCTATACTCATATACAGGGCTATGAGGGTCCTGGCGTACACTACGTACGCCACGAACACCGAACATATGTATATATACACAGGACACCTGTACATGGACACCTATACTCATATATAGGGCTTTGAGACCCTGGCGTACACTACGTACGCCACGAACACCGAACACATGTATATATACACTGGACACTTGTACATAGACACACACGAACACTTGTACATGGACACACACGAACACTTGTATATACACTGAACACTTGTACATGGACACACACGAACACTTAAGCTTATATATAGCGATATTTCATGTGAAGTCAGCTTTTGTCATTCATTTGATTGGTTGTTGATTAACAAATTGAAAAGAGCTTTTGTTTGGCACATTATCGCTATATACTATATACACATGGATAGCAAGTTTCGATAATCCTTATGGCTTCCTACTTATGAATACAAGACATCTTTGGATTTTGCAATCCATTTACCGCTATACATATAGCTACACGTTTTAACTTGATGGTTTATGTTGTACTAGTACATGACTCTATGGGAAATGGGCTCGAGATTGGCAGTGGGCCTGATCGACCATATCGGAGACTGGGACCCAGAGTTCTGCATGATTGAGTTTATCTAATTAATTCCTTTTTACTATTTACTATTTTGTAAATGGACAACGTTTTTGAAAACAGGTGTAGGTACATTACATGTATATAAGTATATATAGTATACACTCGTTTGCAGTAACGTTGTAGTATACATTTATACAAATATACAAATATCTAATGAGATGCAAAATGTTAGACATGCAACTGTTTAAGCACAAAATAGTGCTGAAAATTATTGTGCTGTCCTTGCTGGATGTGATACTAATCTAAAATTGATGTTTCAGATATATTATAAGAAAATAAGCAATGTTTCGCACTTTTTATCTCATTAGATATCTTGTATCTCATTAGATATTTGTATAAATGTATACTACAACGTTTTTGCAAACGAGTGTATAAGTAAATAATTAGATATTTCTTAGTAAAAATATACACCTAATTTCATAAACGTTGTCCAAATAGCCAAATACGAATTCATTCAAAAAGACAAAAGAAACAGTTCAGCTTGAGTGCACTTCTTTTGTCTTTTAATGAAATCCTATTTGGCTTTTTTGATTATTATTGGACAACGTTTTTGAAATTAGGTGTAAGTCATAGACATAGATTGCAAACAACTAAAAGTGTGAAATAATGTATCGAGAAACCAACATTATATACATCAACCGTATAATTATACTGACAAGTGTATACAGTGTCCAGTGTTTATGTGCATATGTATACAGTGTGCAGTGTATATGTACATGTAGATGTCCAGTGTCCAGTGTATATATACAAGTGTATACAGTGTCCAGTGTGTGTCCAGTGTATATATACATGTGCATACAATGTCCAGTGTATATGTACATGTAGATACAGTGTCCAGTGTATATGTACAAGTGTATACTCAGTGTCCAGTGTATATATACAAGTGTATACAGTGTCACACATTTTTACCGTCATATAACAACAATAACATAATTTCATTTCAGATTACAAATCCATAACAAATATTGCAAATTATTAAAACATTTAAATATAGACCAGTGCATATCTCTTGTATCATGGACTAGATTATAACTGTTCAGTTCTGGACCCTTCAACTACAGGTCATGTTGACTGCCAGAACCACTATATTTTGTTTTATACAGCTGGAGGAAGGTATATACTTTCAAAGCAGTATCGATATATATAGCTAATTGCATAATCGTTGTCAGGTTGAATATCATAAATCATAGAAGCTGAGACCGCAAAGATGGATGGGAAATCAGTTCATGAGCTACATTACATACAGATATATATATTCATTGTTCTCGTAGTTTTGAAGGTATGTGAGCTATTTAACTAAGATCCTACAAGTCTGGATAAAAAGGTCGATGATTTGACAGTGTTATTTGAGAGTTTTAATTTCCCAGAATTCCTTTTGGTCATAGCTTTCATGATTTTCAACCCGACAACGATTATGCAATTAGCTATATAAGCTTCACAAATTAATAAGGTCAACAGTGCATGAATGAATGAATTTATAAACTTTATTTACATTAGATACACTTTTACTAGACTTTTGTTAAGGCAAATAGTAATGACATTGCTGCCATTATAACGCTGATGAATAGATTGTAATTTTCTTATTATCTGATCTCTAAACAGTCTGAAGGTTTGCATTTTAGATACAGTCATTCTGGTTTTCCAGATGAAAAGTCTGAGTACAATTATACAATAAAGTCACATGATTCATTATGTTTTCAATTTCTGCGCGCGGAACTGCGAGTTGATACCAGCGCCATTACATTCAATTCTCACAATGCCATGTACTTTTGCATCTCAAATTGAATTTCCATACGAGGGAATTGCGTGAATACATAATGAATCATGTGATTTTATTGTAGTCTTTTGTTTTCATCTGGACAACCTTTTTGAGATTGACTGTATATAGTTGATATAATCATTTGCACTTTTTGGGGGTTATCACTACAATAATTTGTGATATTGTGCTAGAGCAAGCATGACTGTCATATTGTGCTAGCAAGCAAAACCCTTGGTTTTAGTGATTACAATGTCCTTCGGTAGCTAAGGAATCTGCTGTTCATGACTGTGGTATTGTACTAGCAAGCAAAACCCAAAACCCTGTGCATTATGACACAGGAATCCCACCTACACGAGTAGAGAATGATATGCACCATTGAAATTCTCTAGTCTCCATTCGAACCATCGGAAAATTATAAGTTCCATCGGACTATTACACTTTCCGATGGAACCATTATATCCGATGGCTTTTTGAGGCCTTCATCTCCAAACTACATGATTCCAATCGAATCCACTGTCCCCGCAATTGAATGGTTTTTTTTTCTTAATTTTTCTAAGTCGATCAACTTATTTCGTTTTAAGGTATCAGGGGACCTTCGTGACCACTGTTCACTGAAAGCCGCGTAGCGTGCTAACCACTCATCCAACATGTACAAAAGTATACATTTTCTTAAAGCTGAATAAATGCAGATTCTAAATATGCTGGAGATTATTTCCTATTTTATAAATATTTTTTGTTATTGCACATTTTAGAAAATTCGACCGGCCTTGTTCAAAAATAATTTTGCACGCGGGAATTCAATCGATTTCTAAACGGAAAGTGCCATATTGTAATGAGCACACTTTGTTCTAAAAAACTGTGTCTCCGATTTTTGATACGTTGCCTCATTTAAAATTCATTTGATGATTTATGTGTAAATCGCTTAAAAACACATTACAGTCAAAGGACATGAAGCGTGCCCCCCCCCTAGACTGCAATATTCAATTCATTATTGAACTTAAAATTCATTCTTCGTCGTTCTCGTCAGTTCAATCTTCCGTTAATGTAAACAAAAATACTGTAATTTCAAATCACGAACTCTAACTCCATATATAGAAACTACACAGGAATACCATCAGTACGGCTTTGCTCTTCGTACGTCTCGTCAAAGATGGCTGGTCGAAACAAGTTTGGCCGTTTTTATAAGTCAGGATATCCTTTGCGAATGCAGTTAGAGAGGAAATAATTCACTTATATAACCAGGGTTTCTCAAAGAATCAGGTAGCACATAATCTACAAATATCAAGGAGTGCAGTCAGAAAAATAATACGCCATTTTCAGCTCTATGGAACTGTTATTCCCTTCTCACGTGGAGGAACTAATGCAAGCAAGGTGACAGACAACGTACTTCAATGTGCCGAAATATGGAAGCTGCAAAAGCCCAGTATGTTTGCCAACGAAATACAGAGAAAGCTTTTGCTTGAGGGCGTGTGTACCAGGCACACTTTACCATCTGTGTCAGCCATTTCAAAGATGCTTCGACGAACATTAGGTATGACCTGGAAAAAGATTTCTAGTATACCATCAGAACAAATTCAAAATATGTGGAAAGTGGATGAATATCTTCAACGTACCTGGGACTTACCTGCTACTTCGCTTCATTTCTTTGACGAGGCCTCGGTTGTGAAGACAACTTCAAATCGTGCATATGGATGCAGCTATAAGGGGGCCAAAGCAATAGAAATACAAAGGTATGCTTCAAATGCTACATACACTGTAAATCTATTGCACAGTGTTTTCGGGGTTGATTATTTTAACATAATTCCCGGTGCTTCAAATGGAGATGAGTTAGTAGCTTTCTTTGATTATGCACTAACTTGTGTAAGAAGCGATGGTTTACCTGTCTTTGTCGAGGGTTACATTGTAATTATGGATAATTGTGGTTTTCATCATGGTAGGATCACAGAAACAACACTGAGGCAAATGCTTGGCATGCATGGTATAACATTATTATTTCAGCCGCCGTATTCTCCACACTTTAAAAAAACACTTGTGAATATTGTTTTCACCAAATGAAGCAAACAATGAGACAAAATGAAACTTATTCTCAAGAATACACAGAAATGGCCATCATGGATGCACTTAATGATATCACAGCTACTCAGTCACTTAATTATTTCCAACACTGTGGATACATTATTTAGGACTGATATTTTGCAAACTATATGGGACAGTAGTCTTGGTGGAAGGAGGACCATGTTAGATATCTTACTGTTGAAGAGTAATAAAAAAGCTTATCAGACTCATGAATAATTCATGAGCAATAATTGGTTTGTTGAATTGGTCACATGCATGGATCTTTATACCCGGTAAAGACATTGATTAATAAAACATTTGTGTCTATATCACTGATACAGCACTAATGTGTTATTGTAATCAGTTATCTAATCAGTTCTCTATCAGTGATAGACTGATTGCCTGTAACATGTACCGAAACTGTCTATAATAATTCTTACAGCTTCCTATTTACGAATGCAAGACCTCTCTTGCACGTGGGATGCATTGAACTGTATCCTGCGTGTGACAGTGATGTCAAAAGTACCTTTACAAGAAAGTTTTGTAATTTTCTTGTATTATTTGCTTTGAATTCATGTAATACTGTTTTAGATCAAGGTAAATTGGGATGGAGTTTATAGTCCGCTCATTCTGTAAACATTACTTCTAATTTCACACCCAATGTAGGGACATTTTTGTCCCATCTGAATTTCTCCCAAAATTGTATGACTTCTAAAAAAACACAGCCTATATATCAATCACTGAGGTGGTCTTAACATTTTCTAAGTGTAGCATGGTACATGTTTTTCCATACATGTGTAGAACATATTATTGATGGGATTCTTATAAAGCCAGATGGGTTCTTATAATACAGTCCAACCTCTATTAAGTGAGCCACTCTCGGAACTTTGGTAGCAAATGCAGAGTTTGTATGCCGGGTGAAACTCAATTTGGGACTTTGAAAACGGGCCGCTTAATAGAGGTCAGGCTGTAATAATAATAATAATAATAATAATAATAATAATAATAATAATAATAATAATAATAATAATAATAATAATAATAATAATAATAATAATAATAATAATAATAATAACTATTAATGCCTCAAATAAAGTTGAGAAGTTCAGAATGAAGTGGATTCAGTAACAATGAAATAACAATAAATGTTGTCACTTACTCTGTTTCATTCTACTCTTCATTATTTTGATGAATTTGGTGTATTACACATATCACTTTACACCTGGGTGATACACACACACAAAAGAAACACAAAACACTACATTACTAACAAGAACAACTTTATTATGGCAAAAACAATCCAACATTAAAATCATTTACTATTGAGCTGCTAACGGCCCTTCATCTCAAGTGTTCTAAGCAACAACAACTATTCTTTCAATCTCAAAATTATTTCAGTTGGCATACTATTTTAGGAATCAAGTCCTCCCTTTCATCACTTTTCCAAAACAAGCCACTGAGCTACATGTACAAACGTACCTGAAAAAAATAGAAAATAACGAGACTACAATTCTACTACAATTATAAATAAATTTAACTCAACAATACAGTAGATACACTGAGATTTCTAAAAAAATATTACTCAGTATTGTAATTGTCTTTACCAACAATAACTTGTTGCTGCTCAACCCACCTATCAAAATCAAATGATTGTGAATCATTGTCAACTACACTATCCTGTGCCTTAGCTCCATTCATCAAAGGCTGATCTGTCACACTACGTGTGTCTTCTTTGATAATCTGAGCTGTTTCCAGTATATTGAATTGTCTGTTGTGGGAAACTCATTGTCACTAGGTATGTCTTGGGTTTCATCTTCTGACTGAATTAAAATTGGACTGTTCTTTTCTGTGTTTAATGACTTCCTGAACTTCTTGCCTAGATCTGCAGCGCTTGCTTTTGTTCTTTTCTGGTTGTCATGTTTCCCAGATGATGTTTGCGTTCCATACCTCAGTTCTTTTCTGGAGCTAGACTGTGTACTGGTACATGTACTTCTTGCTACAGCAGGTGTGTTGGTATTTAAAGACCTGGCTGGCCTGTGCTGGTACACTGAGGACTGCTGGAACTGTGAGTATGGTGATGTATGGAAATCACCAGAACCTTGTTGTGGGTGATTGTATTTGCTTCTATCTTGAAATCTTATTTACTCTTCTATGTGGAGAATAACTAATTCTTACCCTGTTATTTATAACAGGGGAGTTATGCCATATATGGGAGGCAGGGAGTTGGGGACTGTTGTATTGACTTTGCCAATTACCAGAACTATGGAATTGCTTTGGCGATTGCCAATTCTGTGCACTGTTGTAGGGCCTTTGCCAATTACCAGGACTATGGAATTGCTTTGGTGATTGCCAATTTTGTGCATAAGTGACAGAACTTGGCTGGTTGTGTGGTGGGCTGTGCCAAGTGTGATTCTCAAGCTGACTTGTCCGTGGCAATCCCCACTTACTCTTATAGGTCGCATCTGATGTGGTAGCATTATTCCCATGTCTCTGATATGGCTGCAGGTTATCATGCCACATATTGAAATCACCTTTGGAAGCAGCACTCTTTCTATTTCCTTTAAATTAAGCACAACAAAATTAAACTTATTGCTTTCCTACTTAGATACAAAGGATCTCAAATCTTTTCATCTATATTTTAGTAAATTGTAATACATCTTATAAAATAAATTCGCCTTTGCAAGCATATCATCAAATTTGGTATATTAAATGCCTTGGACATCCCATCACATAAATACAATATTATTTGATACTTGAATTACCAAATCCTATGTCGCTCAGTCCAGATTCAACTTTCAAACTACTTGATTTGCTTCTGTAACTTTCAACCATCTCTTCCAAATCAGCAGTGTCCTGGGGGACTTTGTATTTGCATTTAGTTGCCAGAACCCTTAGATCATTATCTAAACAAACTCTATTGGAGTACTTCACTGGATTACAGCTTTGCAATCTTTTTCTCATTACTGAGAAGAAGTTGGTTCTTGTCCTCTCTCTACAACATAAAATATTCCTCTGTAAATTCAGTGAGTCATAACTCATTATGTCATGATAACAAAATACAATAATATAATTTCAGTGTTATAATACAATTTTCATAAAATTAATTATTTGCGGTTTCATTTTTGGTTCAAGTGTTGTATTTATGCCAATGCACAGTCCCTCATCAAGATTAAAGTTCTACCAACTTTTAAAGAAGTAGCTTCATCCACATACCTGAGCAACGCATAGTTTTCAGCTTCCTCTACATTTTTCTTGATAAGTTTTTTTATCTCTTTAACTTCAGCTTCAGCCTGAAAAATATATATATTGACAGCCAATTAAGAACTCAATCCCATTTCAGTACACTTTTAACTTTAAGTTGTCTGCATACCGGGCCTGCAATAATTGGCTTTACTGTTGTGAATAGAGTGCAATTTAGAAAAGCGTGAAATAGTACTAACTTTAAATAGTACTAAATAGTGTTAGTTCTATTGTTTCATTAGTGCTATTTAGTACTAATTAGTTATTTAGTTTTCAAGCTTTTCTAAATTGCACTCTACCCTACCCCTTGTATTATATATTTTTTGTATTGTAATTTCACAATTTAAATAAATAAAATACATATTGTTTAAGAGATGGGTCCTTGATAGATATGCAAAATACAATACAGGGGGAAATGTACTGTTTTATAGGCTTATGAAAATTAGAAACATTATCAATCTCATCAAAAATATTGATTTAAAGTATTATTATTATTATTATTTACCTGTTTGAGTTGGTCCCTATATTCTTTATGAATACCTTTGTTCCCACATTCCTCAAAACCCCTACATGGGGGCTGCCCACATGAACTCATTCTGTGCCCTTGATAATGGCAATTACTACATGTGAATGCAGTATTTTTGCCTAAATGCATTCGGGGTTTTGGTGGTTCCTTTAAGGAAGAGACTGTTGCCACTGCCAGGTTCAGTCTAAATTCCAGACCTTGTTTCTCTTTTTCTAGATTTGATATCAGTTGCTCTGTTCCAATGTCAATGACACTACTACTTGCAGTAGCATTCCCAGTATAAGCTTTGCTGGGTTTTAACGATTACTGCATACATGTCAGCTTACTTTGCTTCAAAATTTCAATCCTGAGTTTGTCCTTGTTTCTTATTTCATTCATTTCTATATCAATGAACTCTTGCCATTCAGTGTCAAATCTTTACAGTGAAATGGACAACATTGGCGATTTGGGTATTGTCAAGCTGGTAGTTGTACTGAACAATTGCAGTAAATATTATTTTTCTTTTATGTTGTTTTCAACGATACAGATCACTTTTTTCAACCCTTCAAATTCAATCAGCACTGTCTTTCCATTTTCCTGTAAAATGTGAGATGCAAAAGTTGCTATTACTGTAAAAACGCTACTATATGGACAATAACATGCATGCCTATATCAGACGAAATCACGTTTTACAATAGGTTCTTGACTTTCAAGCTCCTGGGGACCTACAGTATCGCTAACAAAAACTTGCTAGTTTTACAATGTCTATAATGCCAAAATAAAAAAAAACAGTGAAAAACATGAATTACGTTGTGAACTTTATTGACTAACTTACCTTTCCAGGCACATCGCTTTCCGCCATCTTGGTCGAAGCACATGGAAATGTTTATCATGACAGAAGTCATACTGATGGGATTCCTGTGTGATTTCTATATATGGAGTGAAGTGCTTCCTTTTATGGAATTGATATCGTTAACAATAATCCAATCAGAATTCGTGATTTGAGTTTAATTTTTGTTTTCGAAAACGGAAGATTGAAACGACCCAAAATCCAATAATGAATTGAATATTGCAGTCTAGGGATGGCACGCTTCATGTCCTTTGACTGTAATGAAATTTGACAGCAAATATCTCCTCAACAAAAGCGTTTATCGGAAATCGGAGATACGGTTTTTTAGAACAAAGTGTGCTCATTACAATGGCACTTTCCGTTTCAAAATCGATTGAATTTCCACGTGCAAAATTCTCTTTGAACAAGGCCGGTCGAATTTTTTTAAATGTGCAATAACAAAAAATATTTATAAAATCGGAAATAATATCCAGTATATTTAGAATGTCCATTTATACAGCTTTAAGAAAATGTATACTTTTATACATGTTGGACGAGTGGTTAGCGCGCAACGCGGCTTTCAGTGAACAGTGGCCACGAAGGTCCCCTGGTACCTTAACAGGCCTATGCGAAATCACTCCATTCGATCCAATCGATATTATCGTTCCAATCGTACTATTGGAATTATGTATCTGCTAAAAAAAATCAGCTTAACTTATTCAATGAGTGGAAATAGCTGTTTCTTCTAGATTTCAATATTATAAATATATTCCAAGAAATACTAACTATTCTCCAGTGGACTTGACTTGTTCCAATGGAATACTACTATTCTGCACCATTGGACTCTACTTGTTCCAATGGAATACTACTATTCTCCATTGGAGTCTAGTCGTGTGTATTGGACAACCATCAATCGCCATGACAACGTTCAGTTGCACAGTACAGTTTCACGAAATTTTCGTGACTTTCAGTACATTTTGGAAAAAATTGGATCACAGTCAGCCAATCAGAATCGAGAAATTATTTCATGTATGTTATTCTCATGATTATTGCACTCAGTATTCACAGAATTCAGGAACTGACAGATTGCTAATTCAACAAGATTGGCGGAAAGAAAGAAATGAAAGAAATGTTTTATGAACTTCAATATCACGCAAATCTTTTTGATTGAGCAATCTGTCTCATACTCACCTACATCACCAACCTTATTTTTGATCAATTTTTAGAAGCTCCGTTCCTCGTTTTAAGTGGATAAACATTGCATTAACGTGGAACAGAACCAAAAATGAAGGGAAATTTGCTGTTGATGGCAATTATGTATCACCGTCCCTATTGGTCACTCCAGACGCCAACGCAGAAATAAGAATCACTTCAAGCAAAACTTATCGACTTGGTTATCCAGCAAACATTAATGGGGCCCACACATTTAACGGTTACATAAAACAACTGATGGTGTTTAATAGGGCTCTAGACATCGAAGAGATAAAGGCAGCCATGGGTAAGTAGTGACATAAAAAGGTTTACTGATAAAACAACTGATGGTGTTTAATAGGTCTCTAGACATCGAAGAGATAAAGGCAGCCATGGGTAAGTAGTGACATAATAAGGTTACATAAAACAACTGATGGTGTTTAATAGGTCTCTAGACATCGAAGAGATAAAGGCAGCCATGGGTAAGTAGTGACATCAACAGGTTTAATAAAACAACTGATGGTGTTTAATAGGTCTCTAGACATCGAAGAGATAAAGGCAGCTATGGGTAAGTAGTGACATCAAAAGTTTACATAAAACAACTGATGGTGTTTAATAGGTCTCTAGACATCGAAGAGATAAAGGCAGTCATGGGTGTATTGGTATACAGCTGTATACGCCAATATGAATGTAGGCCAAAGGTTCAAACTGCAATCCCTTTATTGATTCTCACAATGATCGTATTATGCGTTCGGGATACGCGTGTTCGAATCTGAAACATACACGGTTTAGGTCAGTTGATAAGCGATAACACAATAAAGTAAAAGAAAAGATATTTACCCGATGGCCTTCTTAGTCTTTGGCAGATTGGTCGATAACGTCTAAGCTAATTGACACTAATTAACTTAATCACAATTATTACGTCATGCGTTTGCGTCATCCGTTACGTCAAACTTCGTTTTAGAACGAAACACTCCCCCCACCAAAAATGTACAATAGTTTCAGAAACATTTCAGAATGTCAAGTCCGGTTTAGTGTTCAATAATTTTAGTCTTGTCCTTTAATATCATCAGCAGGGATAAGAACCACGAGTCTGTTAACTGCTCTTTCGACCGTGACGTAGCCTCTGCCTTCATACTTCGTCACCGGATCCCCAGGTTTAGGGTTCTTGTACTGTACATGAACTCGCCTAACTTTACCATCTTGTTCAGGAAACACTTTGGATATCTTTCCAAGTCTCCATTTCCCTCTGATCTGGTTGGAATCTTGTATAATAACAACGTCGCCTTCCATTAAGTTCCTCCGTTCAGTATGCCACTTTCGAGGGTAAACTTCCCCTCGAAAGGTTGAAAGCCGCTCCTCCATGGTCCTATACCGCTCTCGACTTATTTGGCCCATTCAAAATACGGGATGAAGTAAAGAAAAGAACATTCGGAAAGGCGTATGGCGTAATTTTCAGAGGGAAATGGAGACTTGGAAAGATATCCAAAGTGTTTCCTGGACAAGATGGTAAAGTTAGGCGAGTTCATGTACAGTACAAGAACCCTAAACCTGGGGAACCGGTGACGAAGTATGAAGGCAGAGGCTACGTCACGGTCGAAAGAGCAGTTAACAGACTCGTGGTTCTTATCCCTGCTGATGATATTAAAGGACAAGACTAAAATTATTGAACACTAAACCGGACTTAGAATATAGTCATACTCACTCGACCAATCAGCGCCCAGCATTTGTGCGCTCTATATCTCATAAAGTAACTAATATAGCTTTAACAATGGACTCATTAGTATTCTCTATATAGAGAATACTAATAAAGCTTTTTGTTTTATTTTGTTACAAAGCCTTATTAGTATTCTCTATATAGGGAATACTAATGACTAACTTAGAGAATACCTGACTAGAGTGCAAATATTATATCCGTGAAATAGTTAACTAACTAAATAGTACTAATAATTAAATAGCACCAAATGCTTTATTATTGGTAAAATGTTAATTAGTACTAAATGTTAGCGCTTAAATTTCACGGATATAATATTTGCACTCTAAATGAATAATCCAATAAATCGACAGTTATTTGGATTCGTAGCAGCTAGCTATAGATTTATACACGAAAAATGGTACAGAAATACAGATCATAACTTTACTAAACACTAAAGAAACCGGCGTAGCGAGTCACTTACTCTTCAAAATGAAATCACAAACGAGTTTCTCCATGTTCTAAAGTGTAGATGTACGGATATTCATCAGTCATCCAAGTTCTCCGTATGATTATTGCGATATAGTTAGTCCAATATTTCAATATATTAATGTCCACATCGTGCTTGAGTTTTCTTTGGTGTCCATTATTTCTCTCGTTTTTCAATTTCGTCCGTTCTAACTGGCTTGAGGAAACTTTGAGATTGCTGCTCTTCATTTCCACAACAAATACCGGTAATTTCTAGTGTTGCAAGCTTGTATTAAGCCTCAAGCTTCGGATATTCATCTTCACCGGCTCCAAGTTACACACAACTGAACAGCTTTGCATCAGCGTATTTGCATTTTAAATCAATATTCCTTTGGGAAAGCAACAGACATGCAGCCAAAGAATACTCTCGTGAGTATGACTATATTCTAAAACGGTTAGAGAATAAACACTCGTGCTTTATGGAATTTAGAGCGCCTCGCATTGATAGAAGGGCCACTCGGCGCTACGCGCCTCGTGGCCTTCTATCTGCTGCTCGGAGCTCTAAATCCCATAAAGCACTCGCGTTATTCTCTAACCCTTACTTGACATTCTGAAATGTTTCTGAAACTATTGTACATTTTTGGTGGGGGGAGAGTTTCGTTCTAAAACGAAGTTTGACGTAACGGATTCGAATGTATTGGTATATACGCCAATATGAATGTAGGCCAAAGGTTCATACTGCAATCCCTTTATTGGTTCTCACAATGATCGTATTATGCGTTCGGGATACGCGTTCGAATCTGAAACATACACGGTTTAGGTCAGTTGATAAGCGATAACACAATAAAGTAAAAGAAAATATATTTACCCGATGGCCTTCTTAGTCTTTGGCAGATTGGTCGATAACGTCTAAGCTAATTGACACTAATTAACTTAATCATAATTATTACGTCATGCGTTTGCGTCATCCGTTACGTCAAACTTCGTTTTAGAACGAAACAATGGGTAAGTAGTGACATGAAGATTTAGTTCTATCCTATAGTAATATCATTTTATGAGATAAAGGCAGCCATGGGTAGGTAGTGACATGAAGATTTAGTTCTATCCTATAGTAATATCATTTTATGAGATAAAGGCAGCCATGGGTAAGTAGTGACATTGAGATTTAGTTCTATCCTATAGTGATTTTATGGCTGTACACCTTTGCTTTATGTCACGAAGAAGGTGTGTTTTGATAACCTTGAGCCAATTGACAAAAGAATATAATATTTGATAACGTCGAAGCTGATTCCAGAAGGACTACCCCTTGTATCCTCTGTTATACACGCGTACCTTTTATATTGTAAACGCAAACAAGATATGGCTTTTCATGCATTTTTTATATATATATATATAACTTCCATAACAATTCCAACAATATTTCATTTAATTAGAATGGTCAGCATACGGACCATGGATTGGTTTGAGTGACTTGACTGACAGCAAGATGTTTGGTTGGTGTGACGGTTCATCTATTGGGCAATACATACCTTTGCCTATCTATAAACCCAACACTGTAGCAGAAGTTACAAGCTGCGTTGCCATGGGAACAAAGGGGAAGTGGATCAATAAAAAGTGCAGTGAAAAGAGGCCATTCATTTGCCAAAAACCATAACGTAACACGATTTTTAACAACGACTTTGAGCGCAACGTTGTTATAACATGCAAATATTGGGAACACTATAATGACTAACGTAGATGATATTAATTATATGCACTTTTAATTAACCAGGTTTAGAATATAGTCATACTCACTCGACCAATCAGCGCCCAGCATTTGTGCGCTCTATATCTCATAAAGTAACTGATAGGGCTCTATATAGAGAATACTAATAAAGCTCTTTGTTTTCTTTTGTTACAAAGCCTTATTAGTATTCTCTATATTTAGATCTTATTTGGGGTTTTTGCCGTAATACGGGCTGATATTTTACCAAATCGAGCAGGGGACTGGTACCAAGTCCGTCAAACTAATTCAATTTGATACTAATAAAATTGAGCATCATTTTCTGAGAGAGCAGATCAACCTTAGCTAGTCTGCAATCAGAGCCAATCAGAGCATGCGTTGTATATATGTGTTATGTTTAAATTATATTATAATCTTCTATGATAATTTAAAAACATATATTTTAGTTTTTTCTTGAAAAGTTTCAAACTGCTCTCCTTTCCTAACTCAAGAGGAAGTTCGTTCCATAACGTTGGAGCAGCAACACAGAACACTCCATATCTCCATATCATTTGGAATGAGGAATATTAATAACCAGGTTTGCATTCCACTATGAGGTCAGACAAACATGACGGCATGGGCGTAGCCAGGCACTTTCACGAAGTACGCACACCATTGTTTTCCTTAGAGAGCAAAAGCTAAACTTGATATTTTTGCTGTATATTTATTGTAAAGTTTTGGTTTCCCGAACTATGGTAATACGGCTCCATATTTTTCGAGTTCTCATGACCTTATAAGGTAAAATTACGTAATAGTAGTATAATAAAAGGGAATTCTAATGACTAACTTAGAGAATACTAGAGTGCAAATATTATATCCATGAAATAGTTAACTAACTAAATAGTACTAATAAATAGCATCAAATGCTTTATCATTTTTGTCGTTGGCTCTTATTTCACGGATATAATATTTGCACTCTAATATATATAGGTTATTACAGTTAGAATTGTGTAATACGGCTGGATATTTTTACGAGTCTTGCCGTATTTTGACGAGCCGTAGGCGAGGCAAAATACAAATAGACGAGTAAAAATGTCCAGCCGTATTACACAACTCTAACTGTAATAAATTGTTTATTATACGACAACAAAATAACCCCCCAAAAAAAGTCCTTTTTTCTTTCTTTGCTTATCAGTGTTAGCGTACAAATGCTGTTTTTGTGATTTGTTTGTGAAATGCGCGCGCTATCACACAATCGATACGCCATCGAGCGCGCGCTCGAGAGATTTTTCGTTGGCTTTTTTTCACCAAAAAGATTGGATTTTCTTCATATTTCTAAACAGATGTCATTCAAAAGTAGTTGTTTGTTTCCCTATTCCCTTTAGAAATACCTTTCTGTCGTTGTATAGTGTTTTTTTCTTTTTGCAATGAAAACCAAAACTGGTACAAAATATGTTTTACCAGGTTACAAGCCGGGTAATACGACAATCTACAGTGGGTAATACGCTCGGATATTTGGAGGAATTTGTGCCCTTTTATGGTAAATTTACGTCACAGTCGTATAATAAATAACGTGTACTAAACTATATACAAAACATATTCTAATGCAATTTTAGTTTAATCTCGACAGTTATTAGATTTATACATGAATACTGATACATGAGAAATACAGATCATAACCCGGGCTATGCTAAACACTAAAGAAACGTAGCGAGTCACTTACTGTTCAAAATGAAATCACAAACGAGTTTCTCCATGTTCTACAAGAAGTGTAGATGTACGGATATTCATCAGTCATCCAAGTTCTCCGTATGATTATTGCGATATAGTTAGCCCAATCTTTCAATATATTAAATGTCCACATCGTGCTTGAGTTTTCTTTGGTGTCCATTATTTCTCTCATTTTTCAATTTCGTCCGTTCTAACTGGTTTGAAGAAACTTTGAGATTTCTGCTCTTCATTTCCACAACAAATGCCGGTGATTTCTAGCGTTGCAAGCTTCGTATTTAAAAGCCTCAAGCTAGCCATCGGATATTCATCTTCACTCCACTGACTGAAGTCACACACAACTGACTACAGCAATCGTATTTGCATTTGAAATCAGTATTCCTTTGGGAAAGCAACTGACATGCAGCCAAAGAATACTCTCGTGAGTATGACTATATTCTAAAACGGTTAGAGAATAAACACTCTTACGCGCCTCGTGGCCTTCTATCTGCTGCTTGGAGCTCTAAATCCCATAAAGCACTCGCGTTATTCTCTAACCCTTACATAATTTGCAAAATACCTCAAACAGTTCAAATATTACAACCATTATCGTTGAAGTGCGACCCCTGAAAACTACATCGCTTTCAGACAAACTCCAGTCTAGACGGCCATGAATCAAACTAGCTTTGCCATGATTGGTTAAAGTCTGGACACGCCTATGTTATTTGATTGACGTCCAGCTATTTTCAAACCTGACAAGCTCTTTTGATGGTTGCACTTCAATGATAACGGTTATATAATCTATATAATCTTAAAATTATACACTTTCCTGCATTACTTGCAGAAACACTGCTATAAGTATTGATTAACAAAGCTCTAAACATAACGCAATGATAGCAATTGTATCTATAGGTTGTTTGGATGGACAAAATCAAACATGGGCGTGCTCTGTACGTAAGAGAAGCTAGGTATTTCTGATCAAGCTATGCAAGCTCTAGAGTACATTATACACCTATTTCAAAAACTGAACGTTGTCGCGTTCAAAGCAACAAGCATCAAGCCAAGACCGAAGTGAATGCTGGTTTTGTGTTGGCAATTTATTCAAATCAGACTATGGAATGAAGTGTGATATGCAAACAAGCATGTGAAAATGTCCACATTTTGTAATTAGTCCTGATAGAAACTATTGTGATTTAAATAATTGTCAGCACATAACCAGCATTCAGTCTTGGCTTGACACTTGTTGCTTTGAACGCGACGTTTTATTGAAATATACTGTCCATCTAATCAATCCATAGATTATTTGTGGTCACGAGTCGAACCCAGTTCTTATATAGCGCTTTTGACATTGTTTCAATTTGCTTTACAACCGATGGAGGTCAGGACTTTTTTCGGGCTGCACTGATCATGAGTAGTCAGTTCGTTAATTAGTATATTATGCCCCCAATATTGAAGTAGGCTGTTGAACGGCCGGGTGACACTCTCCTAATCTTTTCTAAGAGTTAAACATGTTATTTAATGTCCCCCACGTTAGATTAGGGTCGGGAGACAAGACCTAGCTATTGGTATAAAATTAAGTATGCTAGTTTGTTTATGCTCGTTGTCTATGAGCTAAGAGCCTCGTTGACTATCTGCTCATAGCCAACTCGGACTCGTTGTCTAATTGTTAGTATAGGTAATCGTACGATTTCAAGTACAATTTAAGATAAATAAACACGAGTCAATTTTTCAAAGACCAACAAAATTGCACGAGACCGCACGCAGGTCTCTCAGCGTTTCTCAACTGGATTTTTATTGGTTGAAAACTGACACATGACCATCGTCAGAAAAACAGTTTAGACGTCGTTTACAAAATCAAAACATTTTTGAACATCAAATCAAGTTTTCAATGAGCTAAATGTATGGATAAAATCCTTCAAGTTGAAGTGTTTTCGTTCAAGGGAATGTTTATTCTATTTCAAGAGTCGGGGATTTTTCCTCCGACGTAGCTAGAAAGCAATCTGACAGTTGTGGAAAGTGTTCGGCATATTCAAACACTGCCATTCGATGTTTTGCTGACTTGACATGTGGCTCTGGTTACTGAAAGTGATGTTCTTCGCCCCGCTGATGGCAGTTGATAGCTGTCGCTGCTCGTTCTCATCAGCTTCATCGTATAGGATCGTCAAGAGAGGAGATATTTCTGTGTCCAGTGACCTTCATTATAGAGCTTCTCTCGAGGCCGGCTGTCTTCATCTTTTTCACAACCGTTTTTCTAGCACTGTGGTTGGTGAGGTTTTTAGTAGAACTTTCAAGGGATGTCCCAGCGATGATTGACTTCATCATGTCGTTGAACTTGTGGATTCCCATCGGCTGTCTTTTGAACCATACATGATATGAGGGATTTTGCATGCATGACAGGTAAAATGGACCTTGTGCTTGTAGCTCAGGTGGTCGTCTTGACAAGAACTCTTCAAAGAGAGCGACAGGGCATTCTTTTCGCCAGTTGCAAACATTTTTTGCAAAAAGCTTCTTGGTTTTTCTTTCAAGCCAGCTTGGCGTGTTTTGGTGGGATTCTCTACAAACTGTACATACTTCGTGCCGTTTTCATCTCGACCAAACTGGAAGTCCTCGACCTTCGATCATGCTGTTATTGGTGTTCCTGTCGCTCGCAAAGCCGAAATATTGTGTGAGGAGCCACCAGATAGTTTGGGTAAATACTTGGGTTCTTGAATTTCCAAGTTGTTTTGATGCCCAGAGCTCTTGTTCCTCTGATGAAGTAAGACTTTGTGACTTATGTGGTCGTTTTCCCTTTCCCTCCTGGAGTAGAAGTTTGGCTTTTCCCTCGAGTACTTGTTTTGACTCGGAGAATTCACGATCACGAATTATAGAAACTTGTATCCTTTATCTCTCAGGTACCGATCAATTGAAGTAACCATGACTCGAAGGCTGTCCGGTTCGTAGTTTTCTCCATTTTGCTTGCGAACCTCAGCGTAAAATACTTCAAGGAGTTTTGTTCAGCTCTTCGGAGCGTAATTCTCGATATTTTCATAATGTCCTCTTTTTTCGGCCCAACTTTGGAAAACGTTGATCCAGTTTCTTGTACTCTGGGACGTATTTTCGTTTTTGGCGTTATCTTTTAGGCTTTGTATAGAAATATCATATTACTAACTTCAAATCTAGGAAAGTTTTCCGCCATATTTGTTTTTGTTGTATCGGAGTCATGTACGCGTAAGCAAAATACCTTGGTAACTGTCTATCATTTGAAATTTTACTGTACAATTTCAACCTTTTTCAGTACAATTTCAACCTTTTTGGAATAAATTGAATACTTCTCGACCAATCAGAATTCAGAAATTATTACTTGTATATTATTACTTAGTAAATAGCACTGAATACTAATTACTAATTACTAATTACTAAATAGCACTGATGAAACAATAGAAAACAATGGAGATAACACTATTTAGTACTATTTAGTAATAGTACTATTTCACGGACATATGGTTTGCACTCTAATCTCTGACAACCTAGAGTGCAATTTTGAAAATCGTGAAATAGTACTAACTTTAAATAGTAATAAATAGTGCTATTTCTATTGTTTTCTATTGTTTAATTAGTGCTATTTAGTACTAATTAGTTATTTAGTTTTCAAGCTTTTCTAAATTGCACTCTACTGAAAAATTAAATAACAAAAGAAGGATATATATAAAAGATGGAGGAGTTGATATAATTATACAAGTTCACCTACATTCCTTAGCATATCATTTACCGTGTATATACACTAAATTACATAATCGTTGTGGGGTTCAAAATCATAGAACATAGAATCTGAGACGGCTAGCATGTATGGGTAAGCGGTAAATCAGCTAAGTTTGATGTAGTCAGAAATGTAGTTGAAAGAAATGATCTCTCTAAGCAAAATTCTACAGATATTCGGGAAATAAATAACGAATAAGGGACGTTATTTGACTCAATTACGCTTTCCCAGGTATCCCTTGCGGTCTCAGCTTCTGTGTTCTATGATTTTGAATCCGATAACGATTCTGCAATTTAGTGTATCTTGTAACTACATCTCACTAACCACATTGATGACGATGTGAGACACTTCGAAACATGTCTAAATTAAAAATATATATATCTTATACATTAAAATTATATGGGAATACTAACGTAGATAGTATTAATATTATGTACTTTTAATTAACCAGGTACAATTTGAAATACTCAAACAGAGTTCAAATATTAATCTATATAATCTTAGATTTCTACACGTTCCGGCGTGCATCCCCATGTAAATACATGCACTGCCGCAATTATTCATTAACAATAAAGGGACATTGTAATCAAGTGTCTCCATGTTATACGACAAGTGTAGTATTGCACAAGTAAAATGTTCTTCTTTGCTTCCTTGGTATATAATGTACTGTTTATAAAACGAGAGACCGTGTTTTATCGGTATGGCATATAAAGACATGCGCTCGAGTTTTATAAACGAATTTTCTAAAATTCATTAATAATTCATGAGCAATTGGTCCAATCAGAGATGTCCAATCGATCACATGCATGGATTTTTATAGCCAGCCCGATAAAATACTGATTAATAAAACATCAATCATCTATATGACATATAAAGACACTGATGTTTTATTCATCAGTTCTTTATCAGTGATAAAGACTGATTGCCTGCAACACAGGTCATGCAAAGGTCTCATTTTATTTTTATTTTTTATAAAATCTTTATTAAGATTAAAACGAATGGGTCTAGCCCAGATTACAATCTCTTTTCATCTTAATTACTCTAAATTCTACATACCGATCTCTACTTATTACAATCGTGCTACTTATGACATTCTCAATTACTTCTTATACGACAAAACTACTACTTCTATTTTTTTTGATAACCAACCTCCTCCATTTATCACGAAAAAGTATCTCATTTCACTAGCATTATCGATATCAGACATAAAATACTATTTTTCTTTTACTTGCCGACCTCCTCCACTTATTCCTATGTTGTTACTTATTCCTCTTTAATACTGAATTGCTTCTCTTCTCCTTCTATAATTGAAAAAACTGCTCCTTCACCCCCATAGCTTTTTAAAATCCCTTTCACTCATACGAGACGACTCAACACTTAGACGAAAAACAATATCCTTCTTACACTTTCTCACAATCTCAATATACGGACATACGTTGTTACGGAATGTTGCACTGTTACGGAAATACCAAATATTATTCAACATGCACTCTACTACAAACATGACCAAATATTTACGCACGCCATTGAATAAACCCAGAAAAAACACACTTTACATCTACAACAAAGTCACGTGACCACTTCCTCACTACTCTCACCACCCATCCCCAAGCTTTTTTCACACGACTACATTCCAGAAAACAATGCTCAATAGTTTCACGCTTCCCACACACTGCACAACGAACAAACGTAACATTATAGCCCCACCTAACAAGACTGTCACGAACCTTGGTCACCCTGTGTACAATACGCCATCTAACTTCACTCACAATATTCTCCGACAACGACTTACTAAAACCTACCCAAACTCCCTTCCATTCAGTTTTATCACATACATCATTCCAATGACGCAAACATCTAGGCTGCAACAGCTTACTATTCACCAAGAAATTGTACATCTTACTAACAACTGCACAACATTGAACGGAACATAAACGAACTTCTTCATACACAACTTTATAATACTTAGACAGAGACTCCGCACACGGTTTAGAATTATCACGCATAAACATCCAATCATCACGTAACGTAGATAAACGAACACCCAAAAAATAACGTAAGTAACACCACATCTTACCAGACACTGATCTGTTCAACGATCCAACTACATTCGCGATATGCAATGCACGAACACGAACGCCAAAATCCACCATTCCCAGGCCTCCAGACAGCCACGGTAACAGACACGTTTCTCTCTTAATTAGCTCCACTTTTCCATTCCACACAAAACTCCACACTAACGAATTCACCTTGATTACAACCCAACTCGGCACAATTAACATTATTGCAACATAATCGAACTTTGACAGCCCCAGTACTTTGATAATCAACACCTTACCTCTCAACGACAAACCCCTACCCTTCCACATATCTAAAACCTTCTTTAACTTTTCACATTTCGCTACCCAATTCTCATCCTCTACATTATCTCCAAACCACACCCCTAACACCTTCATCCTAACTACCCACTTCAAACCATACGGCTTGTCCTGCCTACCTTTCCATGACCCAATCCACATTGCCTCAGATTTTCCTCTATTTAATCTCGCCCCAGTCCCTCGTCCAAAAAAGTCCACCACCTCTAAGTACTTACCGACAGATACAACGTCACACAAAACCGCAGTTGTGTCGTCAGCATACTGTGATATATTAGTATGCTTACCACCCGACCCTGGCACAAGAAAACCACATATACCCTTTTCCGCACGGACACTACACGCTAGCACCTCTGCCATCAATACATACAACATAGGAGACAACGAACAACCTTGCCTAATCCCTTTCTCCAACACTATGCTTTCTGTTAACTCACAATTACAAATTACTTTAGCCGTCGCTCCCACATATAATACACTCATCCACTTTCTATAATCCTCCCCAAAACCAAACCTCCCTAGAATCCTATTCAAACAATCCCTATCCACCCTATCAAACGCCTTCTCCTGGTCTAGTGTCATAATGACCCCATCCTCTCCCGTATAATCTATATGGTCAAGTACATCCCGTATTATATTTAAATTATCAAAAATATACCTCCCCATCACTCCACACGTCTGGTCTTCACACACAATCTCTGACATCACACTTCTCAATCGACCACTCAGTGCCTTGGAGACAATCTTGTAATCCAAATTAAGAAGAGAGATCGGCCTCCAATTCTTTAGATCTTTCCGATCTCCCTTCTTAAAAGCTACTCTCACCACACTACGCACACACTCTTCAGGAAATCTCTCCACTTGAAAACACTCATTTGCCAGCTTACATACTACTGGTAGTAATGTCTCACTAAAACACTTGTAAAATTCTAAAGATAACCCATCATCTCCCGAAGTTTTCCCATTCGCCATACCCTTCATTGCATACTCTAATTCTTCCACTCTTAATAACCCGTCACAAATCTTACGCGACTCATCAGACAACACTGATGACAATTTACTCAACAAAACATCTTGTACATCTACATCCACATCTTCTAACTTAAATAACTCCCTGTAGAACAATTCAATCACTTTTCTTTTCTCTCCGGCCCTCTTCACTCCACTCCGTTCCATTCCCATCTTTCAAAATGTCAATAAAATTCCCCTGCCCATGCCCCCCACACAAATCGAAGAAAAACCGGGTAGGTCTCTCCCCCTCTTCAATCCATTTCGCTCGACTCCTTACCTTCACGCCTTCACTCTCTCTCTCCACTAACGCTCTTAACTCACCATTCAACTCACTCATACGCCCACCGACATCTTCCCCTAGAGCTAGCCTACGCTTCAACCTAATTATTTCTTTAGTAAGCGTATCACGCATTCTTCTTCTCTCTCTTGCTTTAGCGACCGAATATCTAATGACAAATTTCTTGACCCCCTTTTTGAATCTAACCCAAAAAACATCCACCCTCTCATCTCTATATCGTCTCAAAAACTCATTCATCCATTTTCTCAGACTATTCACAAAAGTACTATCCTTCAACAATTCATTATTAAATTTCCACAAACCTTTGCTTTTACAACCCACACTACGATTTAACGACAACACAACACCATCATGATCAGACACACCTAATACCTCTACAAAACAACCCGTTACAACATTCAACAAATCCTTCGAAACATAAAATCTATCCAACCTCGAACCAACTCCCTGGCCTGACCACGTAAACGAAACCGTACGCCCATGTACAGACACCCAAGCATCACTCAAATTACAATCCCTCAAAAAACTTCTTCAACTCTTCGCCTCCAATCTTATTAGCACCCGTTCTCGCCGTCGTATCCCTATCATCCAACACACAGTTAAAGTCACCCCCATTACACAATACGAATTCGGAAAAACATAATGATACAGCTCTTGGAAAAATATCTTACGATCACAAACATCCACCGGCGCATAAACACACACAAACGAATAACGTACATTACCCCATTTAACTAAAAGACTTAGCACCCTCCCCTCAGTATCCCTACGAACATCCAGCACATTTAAACTTACACGATCACTCAACAAAATCCCAACACCCGAACTCTTTACCCCACCAAAACTTCAATAGCAATTCCCTTTCCATGCCTTTCCAAAACGCTCAGCTTTCCTTTGATTACATATAAAATACTCTTGTACAAACACAACATTCCACTTAGACAATACTGGACCAACTATATCACGTCTCACTACAGTTGACACTCCCCGAACGTTACAAGACAATACGTTTAAACAAGCCATGAAAAATAACAAAGACATTTACATACTACACTCCATACGGCCCCGCCTTACATATTCAAGATACAGAAACTTACTGAATAAATACGAAACTAAAAATAAACTTAACTTACGATATTAAACGTCTCTTTCAAGTCCAACATTTCCTGTATTTCGTCCCTTTCCTTTTTCAACTTTGCATTTTTCCTGGAAACCGGCGACGCCGGCCTCTTCGCTGTGGGAACACGCATTTCTGTGTCCGTTTCAGACTCTGTAGCTGACTCCACTGACGATGCCTCCATGCTTGTATCCATAACTTTGTCTTTCGGTTCCGAAACTCCGTCCTTGCCCGTTGACTCGTCATGTTCCGAGTTCAGTACCTCCGTCTCACTGTCTTGTACTGTGTCCTGCGTATCCTCGTTTCCTACCATATTGTCAGGTGCACTGTCTTGTGTAAACAGTTATTGTGTACGTGGCACTTCACTAGGCGGGGCAAATACGAACTTCGGTATCTGAACACCAATTCCCTGATTCTCAGTGTTCCTAAATGCTTCTGTTAACGAAGGAAAGACTGCTCCTGAGGCAGATCCCGAGAAACCAAATGCTGCTTTACAGGTCCAACCTGTATGTCCCACTCCCCCACACCGTGTACATGAAAGCGCTTCGGGACACTCTCTTGATACATGTCCTGGTTGATGGCAACGAAAACATTCTATGTCAGTACAATATTTTGCAAAGTGATTGGCACTTCCACATCTGACGTTGTCCTCGGTAGAAAACTTTCACTTGAAAGCCAAGAACCTTCAAGAAGCTGGGTATTTCGCGACTTACCGTCATGGTAACAATTCTTACACCCGATTCAATCTCCGGATAACTTGCCATTCTATCTCTCCTAATATTATATACATGTCCAAATTCCGACAACTCAGCTTGCAGCTCTTTATTGCTCGCTTCGTAAGGCAAGTAATAAATCTTGACATATCGTCTCCTTGCGTCGACGCTTGACACAACCACAGGAAATCCGTTGATTGTAATCGTGCCCAGTTTCAGGATCTGTTCCACGTATTCTGTAGACTCAAACGTCACCACTAACGATCCATCCTTGTCTGTTTGGATACACTTAACCGTTCCTTCGTCACAATCTGCTTCTCCATAAAGAAATTTGACAACATATGATGGCGAGACCTTGTTTGTCACATCATGCTCAAGCGCTAATTAACCTCACTGAGCATGCTCGTTGCTCCCCGGCACCTAGAAAGATATTAGAAGGCATTTCTCTTTCAGGATTTTCCGGCCAGGCCGAAAAATCCTAGTCTAATAGCTATAGCTGTATTCAACTGCGGTCTCAAAAGATTATAACATTTTTTTTTATTTTTTATAAAATCTTTAATAAGATTTAAAAACAAATGGGCACTAACCCAGTTACACAATTTCTCCTACATTATACTCAAAACTCAAAACCTCATACTTCTACTTATTTACACTTTTTACAACTTGTACCTCCTATTACTTTATTTACTTCTTATTCCCTTTCATGTTATACGATTTATTTTCCAAAATTTTCAATTTCCAAAACTGCATAAATTAAACTTTTTTCTCTAATTTTCTCTAATATTCGTTAATTTTTCGTTTTTTCTCTGCAAAGCCCACCTCCACCTTTATTTAAGTAGGACCGTGTCCTCAGTGTTTCTTAATACCCCACTTAAACCCTTTATCCAGCACTCAATTCTATCCAAATTTGCTCATTAGTATGCAAAAACCATATTTACTGCCAAAATTCTTTTTTGTCCCCCCATATCTTCTGAAAATCCCTTTCACTCAAACGAAACGACTCTACACTTAAACGAAACACAATATCTTTCTTACACTTTCTTACAATATCAATATACGGACGAACACTGTTACGGAACGTCGCACTATTACGAAAAAACCAAATATTATTTAACATACATTCTACTACAAACATCACCAAGTCTTTACGTTCCCCCTTGAACAAACCCAAAAACACACACTTTGCATTGACAACAAACTCCCGTGACCACTTTCTGACTATTCTCACGACCCATCCCCACGCTTTTTTCACACGACTACACTGCAAAAAACAATGTTCAATAGTTTCATCCTTCCCACATACTGCACACCGCTTAGACACCACCTTATACCCCCATCTAACAAGACTGTCACGCACTTTTGTCACTCTCTGTACAATACGCCACCTCACCTCACCCACAATATTTTCAGACAAACTGTTACGAAACCCCCCCCCCAGACATCCTTCCATTCAGCTACACTCACATCACTCCAATAACCCATACACCTCGGTTGTTTCAACTTACTCTTTACTAGGAACTCATACATCTTGCTCACCACTGCACAACATTGCACTGAACACAAACGAATTTCCGCATACACCGCTTTATAATATCGAGACAAAAAACCCGCCCCTGGCTTCAAGTTATCCCGTAAAAACATCCAATCATCACGTAACGATGACAACCGCACACCTAAATAATATCTCAAATAACACCACATTTTACCCGAAAACCTATTTAAACACCCTACTACATTAGCTATATGCAAAGCACGCACACGAACCCCAAAATCCACCATTCCCAACCCCCCTGACAAACATGGTAACAAACACGTTTCCCTTTTGATCAACTCTACTTTCCCATTCCACACAAAACTCCACACTAACGAATTCACTTTAGTCACCACCCAACTCGGCACAGTTAACACCCTAGCCACATAATCTAACTTTGACAACCCCAACACTTTAACAATCAACACTTTACCTCTCAACGACAAACATCTACCTTTCCACATATCTAATACTTTCTTTAACTTTTCACACTTCGTCACCCAGTTTTCATCCTCTACATTATCTCCAAACCACACCCCCAATACTTTCATTCGCACTACCCATTTTAACCCATATGGTTTATCCGTTCTATTATTCCACGATCCTATCCACATTGCCTCTGATTTCCCTCTATTCAACCTCGCCCCCGTCCCACGCCCAAAAAACTCCACTATATCTAAATACTTACTAATTGACACCCCATCCCGCAGCACCGCAATCGTGTCATCAGCATACTGAGAAATATTAGTATGCTGGCCACCCGACCCCGGCACCAAAAATCCACATATACCCTTCTCCGCACGAACACTACACGCTAACACTTCTGCCATCAACACATACAACATAGGTGACAACGAACACCCCTGCCTAATCCCCTTCTCTAGCACAATACTCTCCGTCAACTCCCCATTACAGATCACTTTCGCTGTCGCCCCCACATATAACACATTCATCCACTTTCTAAAATCCTCCCCAAAACCAAACCTCCCCAACACCCTATTCAAAAAAACCCTATCCACCCTATCAAACGCTTTCTCCTGATCCAAAGTCAAAATGACCCCTCCCTCCCCAGTATGATCAATATGATCTAGTACATCTCTCATCACATTCAAATTATCAGTGATAGACCTCCCCATCACCCCACACGTCTGGTCTTCACACACAACCTCTGACATGACACTCCTCAAACGAACACTCAGAGCCTTAGAGACTATCTTATAATCCAAATTAAGAAGAGAGATCGGCCTCCAATTCTTGAGTTCTTTCCGATCTCCCTTCTTAAACGCTAACCTCACAACACTCCGCACACATTCTTCAGGCAAACTCTCCACTTCGAAACTCTCGTTTGCCAGCTGACACACTACAGGTAGTAACAACTCACTAAAACAGTTATAAAATTCCAACGATAGCCCATCAACTCCCGGTCTTTTCCCATTAGCCATTCCCTTCACTGCATATTCTAACTCCTCCACTCTTACTCTCCCTTCACAATTGTTACACGAATCGTCTGACAACACTGCTGACAATTTACTTAACAATACATCTTGTACCTCTACCTCTACATCTTCCAACTTAAACAAATTCCTATAAAACATTTCAATCACCTTCCTTTTTTCACTCTCATCACTCCATTCTGTTCCATTTCCATCCTTCAACACATCTATAAAATTCCCCTGACCATGTCCCCCACATAAGTTAAAAAAATATCTCGTCGGTCTTTCCCCCTCCTCAATCCATTGCGCACGACTCCTTACCTTCACACCTTCACTCTCTCTCATCACTACCGCTTTCAATTCCCCATTCAGTTCACTAATCCTCCCACCCACATCCTCCCCTAAAGCTAAACCCCTTTTCAACCTTATAATCTCATTAGTTATCTTATCTCGTTTCTTCCTTCTCTCTCTCGCCTTTGCAACCGAATGTCGAATGACAAATTTCTTGACCCCTTTTTTAAACTTGACCCAAAAAACCCCTACCCTCTCCCCCTTGTTTCGTTCTAAATATTGCCTTATCCACTTTCTCATACTCTTTACAAACTCACTATCCTCCAACAGCCCATTATTAAATTTCCACAGCCCTTTGCTTTTACACCCCACACTACGATTTAATGACAACACAACACCATCATGATCCGATACTCCTAACACTTCTACAAAACAGCCAGTTACAACATCCACTAAATCCTTTGACACATAAAACCGATCTAATCTCGATCCTATTCCCTGACCCATCCATGTGAACGAAACAGTACGACCATGCACAGACACCCAAGCATCAGATAGTTTAAAATCACTCAAAAACGTCTTCAATTCCTCACCACCAGCCCTATTTGTTCCCGTGGTCGCCGTTGTATCTCTACTCTCCAACACACAATTAAAATCCCCCCCCATTACACAGTACGAGTTTGCAAACACATAATCATGAAGCCCTTGAAAAAAACAATTTACGATCGCTAACATTCACTGGCGCATACACACACAGAAAAGTATATCTTACATTCCCCCATTTGACTAACAAACTCAACACTCTCCCCTCAGTATCTCGACGAACATCCAAAACATCTAAACTCACACGATCACTCAACAAAATCCCTACACCCGCACTCCTCACCTCACCAAAACTCCAATAACATTTACCTTTCCATGCCTTTCCAAACCGCTCAGCTTTCCGTTGATTACAAACAAAAGACTCTTGTACAAACACAACATTCCACTTAGACAATACTGGACAAATTACATCTCGCCTCGCCACTGTTGCCACTCCCCGAACATTACAAGACAATAGGTTTAAGTTAGCCATGAAGTTAACAGAGACATTTACTTACTACACTCATTACATATTCAAAATTACAAAACTTTTCGATGTACACACGAAACTAATATACACTACTTATCGTTCAGGGCTGTCTCTATTTCTGCCGCCTCCCTTCGTAACTTTGCCTTGCTATTTGATATCGGCGAGGCCGGAGCCGGTCGTTTTGCCGACGCTTCCTTCGTCTCCATCTCACAAACAGATGAAACTTCCGATTCAATCGATGAGAGCTCCACCGATGAAACCTCTAATAAATTCTGCCTTGCTTCGTCCGACTTGTCCTGTCCACTCCCTGATTCCTTCGTTATCGGTTCTTGCGTCGTATCCTGCGTCTTGTCCTTGTCCAACGCGCTGTCACTCGTCTGCGAGAATAGCTCTTGTGTTCCATTTTCCCGACTCTGTGTGCCAAATAAGAAAGTGGAAACATCTGCCGCCGGCTTCTCTGTATTCATCACCGGTGCGACTACCTGCGGGACCGCCGCCGTGTATTCTGGCATCTTGAAGGCAAATGCTGCGTTACATGTCCAACCGGTGTGGCCATACTCCCCACACCGGTTGCACTTGAGCTCTTCGACACAATTCCTCGATACGTGGCCCGGCTGGCGGCATCGAAAACACTGCACGTCCAGGCAGTCTCTGGCGAAATGGCCCACTCCTCCACACTTTCTGCATGTTTGCGGCTGTCCAGAGTAGTAGATTTTCACTTGGCTAGCTCCAACTTTTAGGCTTGCTAATGGCCATCGTGACTGTTCGGACGCCCGTCTCAATTAGCTCGTGGTTAGCCATTACATCTCTTCTAATATTATATACGTGCCCATATTCTCCTAATACGGCTAGTAATTCCTTGTTAGCTACTTCGTACGCGAGGTAATATACTTTGACGTATTTCCTCCTGGCATCTGTGCTGGTGATTACCACAGGGTACCCATTTATGGTGATGGTACCCTGGGCCAAGATCCATTCCACGCACTCCTGATTCTCGAAAGTGACAATGACCGAGCCATTCTTATCGACCTGTACACACTTGACTTGTCCAACATCATATTTTCCATCACCATATAAGTACTCCACCACGTCGGCTGGCGACACTCTTTGTTACGTCATGCTCGAGCGCGAGTCGGACTGAGCAACATCGTTGGGACATCTTTCTAGTTTTGACTTCTCTTTAAAGTTTCTTTCGGCCAAGCCGAAAGAAAACTGAGTCTGATTAACTACGATCCAGTAGCTTCGAAAATAAATCCAACAGATACTACACTGGATCTTAGCCAAAAGGCCGAGAAGCGATCTGCGGTCTCAAAAGACTATAACAGATTTTTTTTTTTTTTTTAAATAAAATCTTTGATAAGATTTAAAAACAAATGGGCACTAATCCAGTTACACAATTTCTCCTACATTATACTCAAAACTCAAAACCTCATACTTCTACTTATTTACACTTTTTACAACTTGTACCTCCTATTACTTTATTTACTTCTTATTCCCTTTCATGTTATACGATTTATTTTCCAAAATTTTCAATTTCCAAAACTGCATAAATTAAACTTTTTTCTCTAATTTTCTCTAATATTCGTTAATTTTTCGTTTTTTCTCTGCAAAGCCCACCTCCACCTTTATTTAAGTAGGACCGTGTCCTCAGTGTTTCTTAATACCCCACTTAAACCAGCACTCAATTCTATCCAAATTTGCTCATTAGTATATGCAAAAACCATATTTACTGCCAAAATTCTTTTTTGTCCCCCCATATCTTCTGAAAATCCCTTTCACTCAAACGAAACGACTCTACACTTAAACGAAACACAATATCTTTCTTACACTTTCTTACAATATCAATATACGGACGAACACTGTTACGGAACGTCGCACTATTACGAAAAAACCAAATATTATTTAACATACATTCTACTACAAACATCACCAAGTCTTTACGTTCCCCCTTGAACAAACCCAAAAACACACACTTTGCATTGACAACAAACTCCCGTGACCACTTTCTGACTATTCTCACGACCCATCCCCACGCTTTTTTCACACGACTACACTGCAAAAAACAATGTTCAATAGTTTCATCCTTCCCACATACTGCACACCGCTTAGACACCACCTTATACCCCCATCTAACAAGACTGTTAGCACTTTTGTCACTCTCTGTACAATACGCCACCTCACCTCACCCACAATATTTTCAGACAAACTGTTACGAAACCCCCCCCCAGACATCCTTCCATTCAGCTACACTCACATCACTCCAATAACCCATACACCTCGGTTGTTTCAACTTACTCTTTACTAGGAACTCATACATCTTGCTCACCACTGTGACTGTTCGGACGCCCGTCTCAATTAGCTCGTGGTTAGCCATTACATCTCTTCTAATATTATATACGTGCCCATATTCTCCTAATACGGCTAGTAATTCCTTGTTAGCTACTTCGTACGCGAGGTAATATACTTTGACGTATTTCCTCCTGGCATCTGTGCTGGTGATTACCACAGGGTACCCATTGATGGTGATGGTACCCTGGGCCAAGATCCATTCCACGCACTCCTGATTCTGGAAAGTGACAATGACCGAGCCATCCTTATCGACCTGTACACACTTGACTTGTCCAACATCATATTCTCCATCACCATATAAGTACTCCACCACGTCGGCTGGCGACACTCTCTTTGTTACGTCATGCTTTAGCGCGAGTCGGACTGAGCAACATCGTTGGGACATCTTTCTAGTTTTGACTTCTCTTTAAAGTTTCTTTCGGCCAAGCCGAAAGAAAACTGAGTCTGATTAACTACGATCCAGTAGCTTCGAAAATAAATCCAACAGATACTACACTGGATCTTAGCCAAAAGGCCGAGAAGCGATCTGCGGTCTCAAAAGACTATAACAGATTTTTTATTTTTTATTTTTTATAAAATCTTTAATAAGATTAAAACAAACGGGCACTAACCCAGTTACACATTTTTTCTACATTATACTCGAAACTCTAAACCTCATACTTTTACTTATTTACACTCTTTACAACTTGTACTTCCTATTACTTTATTTACTTCTTATTCCATTTCATATTATACGATTTATTTTCCAAAATTTTCAATTTCCAAAACTGCATAAATTAATTTTTTTCTCTAATATTCGTTAATTTTCCGTTTTTTTCCCCAAAACCACCTCCCCCTTTATTTAAGCAGGACTGCGTCCTCAGTATTTGTCAATACTACTCTTAACCTCTTTATCTGCCACTGGATTTTGTCCATATTTGCTCATTAGTATGCAAAAACTGCATAAATTCACTTTTTTTCCAATATTCTCTTATATTCATTTATTTTTTGTTTTTCCTCTGTAAAGCCCACCTCCACCTTTATTTAAGTAGGACCGTGTCCTCAGTGTTTCTTAATACCCCACTTAAACCCTTTATCCAGCACTCAATTCTGTCCAAATTTGCTCATTAGTATGCAAAAACCATATTTACTGCCAAAATTCTTTTTTGTCCCCCCATACCTTCTGAAAATCTCTTTCACTCAAACGAAACGACTCAACACTTAAACGAAACACAATATCTTTCTTACACTTTCTTACAATATCAATATACGGACGAACAGTACTGTTACGGAACGTCGCACTATTACGAAAAAACCAAATATTATTTAACATACATTCTACTACAAACATCACCAAGTCTTTACGTTCCCCCTTGAACAAACCCAAAAACACACACTTTGCATTGACAACAAACTCACGTGACCACTTTCTGACTATTCTCACGACCCATCCCCACGCTTTTTTCACACGACTACACTGCAAAAAACAATGTTCAATAGTTTCATCCTTCCCACATACTGCACACCGCTTAGACACCACCTTATACCCCCATCTAACAAGACTGTCCCGCACTTTTGTCACTCTCTGTACAATACGCCACCTCACCTCACCCACAATATTTTCAGACAAACTGTTACGAAACCCCCCCCAGACATCCTTCCATTCAGTCACACTCACCTCACTCCAATAACCCATACACCTCGGTTGTTTCAACTTACTCTTTACTAGGAACTCATACATCTTACTCACCACTGCACAACATTGCACTGAACACAAACGAATTTCCGCATACACCGCTTTATAATATTTAGACAAAGACCCCGCCCCTGGCTTCAAGTTATCCCGTAAAAACATCCAATCATCACGTAACGATGACAACCGCACACCTAAATAATATCTCAAATAGCACCACATTTTACCCGACAACCTATTTAGAGACCCTACTACATTTGCTATATGCAAAGCACGCACACGAACCCCAAAATCCACCATTCCCAACCCCCCTGACAGACATGGTAACAAACACGTTTCCCTTTTGATCAACTCTACTTTCCCATTCCACACAAAACTCCACACTAACGAATTCACTTTAGTCACCACCCAACTCGGCACAGTTAACACCCTAGCCACATAATCTAACTTTGACAACCCCAACACTTTAACAATCAACACTTTACCTCTCAACGACAAACATCTACCTTTCCACATATCTAATACCTTCTTTAACTTTTCACTCTTCGCCACCCAGTTCTCATCCTCTACATTATCTCCAAACCACACCCCCAATACTTTCATTCGCACTACCCATTTTAACCCATATGGTTTATCCGTTCTATTATTCCACGATCCTATCCACATTGCCTCTGATTTCCCTCTATTCAACCTCGCCCCCGTCCCACGCCCAAAAAACTCCACTATATCTAGATACTTACTAATTGACACCCCATCCCGCAGCACCGCAGTCGTGTCATCAGCATACTGAGAAATATTAGTATGCTGACCACCCGACCCCGGCACCAAAAATCCACATATACCCTTCTCGGCACGAACACTACACGCTAACACTTCTGCCATTAACACATACAACATAGGTGACAACGAACACCCCTGCCTAATCCCCTTCTCTAGCACAATACTCTCCGTCAACTCCCCATTACAAATCACTTTCGCTGTCGCACCCACATATAACACATTCATCCACTTTCTAAAATCCTCCCCAAAACCTAACCTCCCCAACACCCTATTCAAAAAAAACCCTATCCACGCTATCAAACGCTTTCTCCTGATCCAAAGTCAAAATGACCCCTCCCTCCCCAGTATGATCAATATGATCTAGTACATCTCTCATCACATTCAAATTGTCAGTAATCGACCTCCCCATCACCCCACACGTCTGGTCTTCACACACTACCTCTGACATGACACTCCTCAAACGAACACTCAGAGCCTTAGAGACTATCTTATAATCCAAATTAAGAAGAGAGATCGGCCTCCAATTCTTGAGTTCTTTCCGATCTCCCTTCTTAAATGCTAACCTCACAACACTCCGCACACATTCTTCAGGCAAACTCTCCACTTCGAAACTCTCGTTTGCCAGCTGACACACTACAGGTAGTAACAACTCACTAAAACATTTATAAAATTCCAACGATAGCCCATCATCTCCCGGTGTTTTCCCATTAGCCATTCCCATCACTGCATACTCTAACTCCTCCACTCTTACACTCCCTTCGCAATTGTTACACGACTCATCTGACAACACTGCTGACAATTTACTTAACAATACATCTTGTACCTCTACATCTACATCTTCCAACTTAAACAAATTCCTGTAAAACATTTCAATCACCTTCCTTTTTTCACTCTCATCACTCCATTCTGTTCCATTTCCATCCTTCAACACATCTATAAAATTCCCCTGACCATGCCCCCCACATAAGTTAAAAAAATATCTCGTCGGTCTTTCCCCCTCCTCAATCCATTGCGCACGACTCCTTACCTTCACACCTTCACTCTCTCTCATCACTACCGCTTTCAATTCCCCATTCAGTTCACTAATCCTCCCACCCACATCCTCCCCTAAAGCTAAGCCCCTTTTCAACCTTATAATCTCATTAGTTATCTTATCCCGTTTCTTCCTTCTCTCTCTCGCCTTTGCAACCGAATGTCGAATGACAAATTTCTTGACCCCTTTTTTAAACTTGACCCAAAATACCCCTACCCTCTCCCCCTTGTTTCGTTCTAAATATTGCCTTATCCACTTTCTCATACTCTTTACAAACTCACTATCCTCCAACAACCCATTATTAAATTTCCACAGCCCTTTGCTTTTACAACCCACACTACGATTCAAAGACAACACAACACCATCATGATCCGATACTCCTAACACTTCTACAAAACAGCCAGTTACAACATCCACTAAATCCTTTGACACATAAAACCGATCTAACCTCGATCCTATTCCCTGACCCATCCATGTAAACGAAACAGTACGACCATGCACAGACACCCAAGCATCAGACAATTTAAAATCCCTCAAAAATGTCTTCAATTCCTTGCCCCCGGCTCTATTTGTTCCTGTCGTCGCCGTTGGTTGTATCTCTACTCTCCAACACACAATTAAAATCCCCCCCCCCCCCCCCCCCCCCCATTATACAGTACGAGTTTGCAAACACATAATCATGAAGCCCTTGAAAAAACAATTTACGATCGCTAACATTCACTGGCGCATACACACACAGAAAAGTATATCTTACATTCCCCCATTTGACTAACAAACTCAACACTCTCCCCTCAGTATCTCGACGAACGTCCAAAACATCTAAACTCACACGATCGCTCAACAAAATCCCTACACCCGCACTCCTCACCTCACCAAAAACTCCCAATAACATTTACCTTTCCATGCCTTTCCAAACCGCTCAGCTTTCCGTTGATTACAAACAAAAGACTCTTGTACAAACACAACATTCCACTTAGACAATACTGGACATTTTACATCTCGCCTCGCCACTGTTGCCACTCCCCGAACATTACAAGACAATAGGTTTAAATTAGCCATGAAGTTAACAGAGACATTTACATACTACACTCATTAAAAATATTCAAGTTACGAAAAACCTAGCTAAATAGTTACTCGACTAAAACTTTTCAACAACTAAAGCAGCGCTGACCAATAAAAACTAACGTCTCTGCTTGACTACCGACTCAATCTCCTCCATGTCCCTCTTGAGCTTTGCCCTCGGGCTCGTCACTGGCGAAGCCGGCCGCTTTGCTGTACCCGACACCGCCTCCATATCTGACTCAATATCTGACTCCACCGACGACATGTTATCTTGTCCATCTCCCTCGCCTATCGCCGACTCTGAATCAGACCCTCCTGACAGCATGTTATCCGTCTCCGTATCATCTTTTGGTGGATGTTTCATCACCTTGATCATCTCTTCCACAATTTCCGCCGGTCCCTTACTTTCCACCGTGTTTGTTGAGCTCTGTGGGGTGTACAGTTCCTGGGTTGCTCTTGTTCCCGACTCTGCGTCCTCCGTACAACTACTCGTTTCTTTAATCGGTGTTTCCAATTCTGCCGTGCTCCATATCTGGCTCGGAGGAGCGAACACGAAGCCCAACGGCGAACTGAGTTGGCTTTGCTGCCTGCCTTGATGCGCTTCTGCGGTCGATTGCGAATCCACGACCTTACTTGGTGCCGTAAATTTAAACGCCGCCTTGCAGGACCAGCTTGTGTGGCCCTCTTCCCCACATCGTTCACATCTCTCCACCATCGTACACTCCCTAGAAACGTGCCCCAAACCATGGCAGCGAAAGCACTGCGTGTTGGGGCAGTCTTTTGCAAAGTGGGATGCACTGCCACATTTGCGACACGTTTGTCGTTGTCCTCGGTAGTAGACCTTGACTTCACTGCCCATTACTTTAAGAAAGCTTGGGACCTCCTTGTTCACTGTCATTAATATTGTCACTGTTCTGACCCCACTCTCAATTTCTTTGAAGTCATGGCACAAATCCCTTCGCACATGGTAAACATGGCCGTACTCCGATAAGGCTGCTTGTAATTGTTGATTACTGACTTCGTATGGTAGATAATATATCTTCACATACCGCCTCCGTGCATCCACGCTTGACACCACCACAGGGTAACCATTAATCGTCAGCGTCCCCAAATCCAATATTTTCTCTACGTATTCTTGAGACTCGAACGTTACCACGATTGACCCGTCCCTGTCTACTTGTACGCACTTGATCGCCCCTTCTTCGCATGCGGCTTCACTGTACAGGAATCCAATCACGTCTGATGGCGAAACTTTTCTTGTGACGTCGTGTTCCAAAGCCAAGCGAACTGAGCATGCTCTTCTACCACCAATATAGGAACTTGACTGCATTTTCTTGATTTAACAGATACTACGCTCGATCATTGACCTTTGCATAACACCGACAGCAAGTTACGAATATCATTACGGCTTCCTATTTACAAATACAAAAGCTCTTTCCAATGTGGGATGATTTGAGGTGTATCCTGCGCATGACAGTGACGTCAAAAGTACCTTTACAAGAAAGTTCTGTAATTTTCTTGTGTTATTTGCTCAGATTTCGTGTATTGCTGTTTTAAATCAAGGTAAATTGGGATGGAGGTTTAGAAGCCATTTACAGCATTCGCGTCCGTGTTGTATCGGAGATATAGATCCTCGCCTACGGCTCGGATCTATATCTACCGATACAACACGGCCGCTCATGCAGTAAATATCACGTACATATACACTGGCCACTGTATACACTTGTATATATACACTGGACACTGTATGCACTTGTATACACCTATTTCAAAAATCGTTGTCGCAGCCGAAGCAACAGTCAACACTCCAAGACTGCAAAGGATTTCGGTAATTTTTCTCGTAATTAATTTATTCAGTTGTGGCCATTGTAAATAGTTATCATGAATGTAGTTTTTCAGCTCATTAACTGTTTGGAAGCGTGGCACATGAAAATGCTTGACACCTGCTCTTGTTCGACGGGTTTAGTACCCGCAACAGCACGTTTGTAGTACTAGTACTTTCCGAAATATTCGGTTTAACATCTGAGCAACCACTTCAGCTTGCCATAATAACATGTCACAAACGCATGCAACCAAAATATGCTCTGA
Source organism: Actinostola sp. cb2023 (assembly GCA_033675265.1). Lineage (NCBI taxonomy): Eukaryota > Metazoa > Cnidaria > Anthozoa > Actiniaria > Actinostolidae > Actinostola > Actinostola sp. cb2023. The sequence continues at coordinate 113,836 of JAUJYZ010001492.1, read as the reverse complement.
ATGAATGAATTACGAGAAAAATTACCGGAATCCTTTGCAGTCTTGGAGTGTTGACTGTTGCTTCGGCTGCGACAACGATTTTTGAAATAGGTGTATATACATGTGTTCAGTGTTCGTGGCGTACGTAGTGTACGCCAGGGTCTGAAAGCCCTGTTTATGAGTATAGGTGTCCATGTACAAGTGTCCAGTGTATATATACATGTACAAGTGTTCGTGTGTGTCCATGTACAGGTGTCCTGTGTATATATACATGTGTTCGGTGTTCGTGGCGTACGTAGTGTACGCCAGGGTCTCAAAGCCATGTATATGAGTATTAGGTGTTCATGTACAGGTGTCCAGTGTATATATACATGTCGGTTCGTGTGTGTCCATGTACAGGTGTCCAGTGTATATATACATGTGTTCGGTGTTCGTGGCGTACGTAGTATACGCCAGGGTCTCAAAGCCCTGTATATGAGTATAGGTGTCCATGTACAGGTGTCCAGTGTATATATATATACATGATGTACATGTGTATACAGTGTCCAGTGTCCAGTGTATATATACAAGTGCATACAGTGTCCAGTGTATATACAAGTGCATACAGTGTCCAGTGTATATATACAAGTGTATATACAGTGTCCAGTGTATATATACAAGTGCATACAGTGTCCAGTGTATATATACAAGTGTATCCAGTGCCCAGTGTATATATACAAGTGCATACAGTGTCCAGTGTATATGGGTGTACATGGACAAGTGTACACAGATATATTCAGGATAGTGATATACTGAGAAAGAGCCGGGATCAGCTGCAAAACGAATCAATTTCAGTTTACATCACCGACCTACGCACGCTGGCGCAGACATGTAACTTTTGTACGTGTCTCAATGACAGTCTCATTAGGGATAGGATTGTACTTGGAATACGAGATTACAGCACACGAAAACGTTTACTTCAAACTAAAAAGCTATCTCTTTCCCAGTGTATCGACATTTGCCTAGCACGCGAAGTCACCAAGTTCCAGTTAAAAGTATTGGAAAGGCAAAGCACAGTTGAGGAAACTGTCCATGAGATTAAACAGAGAGGGCACCCAAAACGAGACAGGTCAAATCAAAAACTCGATGACACGAAACGCGACACCGACAACAAGAGAACGCGACAATGTCGCTATTGTGGCCGAACACACATACGCGGCCGTGAACACTGTGTAGCGTGGGGGAAGCTCTGCTCTAACTGTGGCATAAAAAAACATTTTGCCCAGGTATGTCTACAGGACAGCGCGAAGAAAGCACAGACTCACTCGGTTAGAGAAGATACTTCTGAGAGCTCAAGCGATTCAGATTACACGGGATGCGTGACCGTGAAACTCGAGGCTGTAAATGGAGTTGATGACAGAAAGGGTCAAGTAACCAGACCAATTTATGCTGAAATGCTCATTAACGAGAAACCGATTAAATGCCATGTTGATTGCGGCGCCTCTGTGAATGTTTTGCCAGCAAAATATGTAAAGAAACAAAACAAACAAAACGCTCGTGATGTGGAATAAAACCGAGCTAAAAGCCAAAGGCACGAGACAAGTCACATTACTCAACCCGAAGACAAATCGGAAGCACGTGAAAAACTTTGTTATCGTCGATGAGAACTTGATGCCGTTATTAGGATCACATGCAATACAACACATGGAAATTATCGAAGTAAAACATGAGAACTTCAAGCCCGTATCGTCAGTGAGCCAGGAACAATTAACAGACACTCTCCTTGGCGATAAGGCTGATGTGATCGCGCGCTACCACGACGTGTTTAATGGAGAACTTGTAACTATTGAAGGAAAACAACGCTTGACCGTTGACCCGGATGTAACGCCATCTGTATCGCCATCCAGACGCCTGTCATTCGCCATGACAGACAAGCTTCGGGGAGAGCTAGACCGCATCACAAAGCTGGGTGTGGTGGAACCTGTCGACAAGCCAACTAACTGGTCAGTAACATTTTTATCGCGAACAAGCCATCAGGAGATCTTAGAATCTGCATCGACCCGAAGCCACTGAATAAGGCACTTAAACGAGAAAGATACCCAATTCCCATCATAGATGACGTGCTGCCAGAACTTGCAAAAGCTAAACTATTCACCAAGGTTGACGCAAATAATGGATACTGGCACGTGGTGTTGAACGATGAATCGAGCAAACTCACCACATTTGACACGCCTTTCGGGCGGCACTGCTGGAAGAGACTGCCGTTTGGCCTCTCTGTGGCATCAGAAATCTTCCAAAAGCGATTGAATCAAGCCTTAGACAAGCTCGATGGTTTGCTGATAGTTCATGATGACATGGTGATCTACGGCGTCGGAGACACTGAACAAGCAGTACGAGAGGATCACGACCGCAAGCTGATCATCTTTCTTGAGAGATGCAGAGAGCGTGGCATCAAACTGAACAAAGCAAAGCTGCAAATAAGATGCCGCGAAATTACCTACCTCGGTCATCGAGTGACCGATGAAGGACTCAAAGCTGATCCTGAGAAGGTTGAAGCAATTGTCAACATGCCACCGCCAGAGGATGTCAAGGGAGTACGCAGACTTTGTGGGTTTGTGAACTATCTAGCAAGGTTCATGCCTAACCTGTCTGATGTACTGGAGCCAATCAGGCAACTGACACGCCAGGACATTGAGTGGCAGTGGAACAGCACGCACAGCAAAGCATTTCAAAAGATCAAGCAGATGGTTACCAGCGCACCTTTGCTGAAGTACAGAAGAAGAGTTGGCCGTGCAGTGCGATGCCAGCGATAAGGGCCTTGGCGCAACACTTCTCCAAAATGGCCAGCCCATCGCCTTTGCTAGTCGAGCACTCACAGATACGAAAACCAGATATGCACCAATAGAGAAGGAAATGCTGGCAGTGGTTTTCGCTCTTAACAAGTTTGACCAATATGTATATGGCCGGCCAGTGACAGTCAACAGTGACCACAAGCCACTGGAGGCAATTGCAAAGAAGCCCCTAAAGACTGCCCCTAAGCGACTCCAGGGCATGCTCCTTAAAGCTCAGAAGAACGACATTAATGTCATCTACAAACCTGGCACGCAAATGTACCTTGCAGATACCTTAAGCAGGTCGTACATTACCGGATCCAAGAGCAGCAAAGAGGAGTTCGAACACATTAAAGCGACCAAGTCCGTGCCAATGACAGGCAGGAAGAAACAACGAATCAAGGAAAGAACAGCTCGAGATGAGGTCCTGCAGCAGCTAAAAAGGGTCATTCTGAGTGGATGGCCGGAGGATGGATCAAGCGTACCGACGACACTCACACCATACTACGGCTTTAGAGATGAGCTAGCCGTACACGATGGTTTGATCTACAGAGGAGAGCGACTGGTAATTCCTAAAGAGATGAAGCCAATGATGCGCGAGCTGGCGCACAGCTCACACATCGGAATCAATGGATGCCTGAGAAGAGCACGTGAGAGTATGTTCTGGCTGTCCATGAACAGCGACATACAGAAAGTCGTCAAACAAAAGAGACACTAAGGTCGCATGCAATAACAGACCGACCTTGGGAAAAGGTCTCCGCTGACCTTTTTACACTGATTGGCAAGGATTATCTTGTTGTTTGCTACTACTTCTCAAACTTCCTGGAGATCAACTATCTCAAGGACACGAGGGCTACAACAGTGATCAAGAAGATGAAGTGCCAATTTGCGAGGTACGGGATCCCTGACAGCGTCGTAACAGTTAACGGTCCTCAGTTCGCTTCTGAAAATTTCAAGCAATTTGCCGAGGAGTGGGATTTTGACGCATTCCCTAGCAGCTCTGGACATCAGCAAGCTAATGGAGCCGCCGAGTCTGCCGTGAAGAAGAATACCCCTTCTGAATCCATGGGAACCAGTCCAGCACAACGCCTCCTCAGTCGACGCACCAAAACGCTGCTTCCCATGACGGCTGAACTGCTAAAGCCGCAGGACATCAATATTGAGAGTACAAAGGAGAGGAGAAAGATAGCTCAAGCTAAACAAGCTCACTACTATAACAAACATGCTAAATATCTGGAAGCTTTGGAAGGAGACACCGTGCGAATGCGTCCCTCCCCCCTTATCAAAAGACGCCTCGATGAACGGTCATACGAGGTCGAGGCCAACGACACTACCTACGGAAGAAACCGGGTCGATCTAAAGAAAACCAAAGAGAATGAAGCACCGCTACCTTCCCCGGAACAACCTGTGGCCCCAGCACCAGAGGGAACAGATGTGACAACTGATGAACAAGTGCAGCACCCAGCACAAGAGGACAACGCTATCACTCACACACCAGTGCCTACACCGGAAGTCGCAACGAAGGAACCTGCCCACTCAGGCGGTGGTGGACACGGAGCGCAAAGCACGATGGGACAAATTGAAATTTTTACTCATTTGCATCTGGACGTCGAAGTGTAAACAACTAAGTGACTCTGTGATTCAATGGGTTTATAGCGGTCTTCTTCTATATATTCGACACACAACCTCCGATATACACATATCCACTCTTTCTGGAAAATCTGCGTCAGTAAATGGGTATTGCTGGATACACAAAGGAGCAGTTATCTTCACGGTGAATTGAACTTCCCGTAGACTCGTGAAGTTTTGATGTATTAAAGCTTATAGCTTATTCTTCTCCTTTATATAAGCTTAACATACTTCTTAGCTTTCTCTCTAGTTTATATGTTGACCTATTTATGAGTTATATTGAACTTATGAAGTCAAACAACATTCAGCCCATAGTAGTGTTTGACAGGCTGCCAAATATTACGAGCAACTCATATAAATTATCGACGTGTATTGTAGTGTTGGAATCGATCGTAAAGCTTTCATGTAGTTCCATTTGTATGTATATATATCAGTACGTACTTGGTCCACGTACTGATTTACATTGTGATAGTAAAACTCACAACTATTGATTCAGTTTGATAATAATAATAATAATACAAATGTGTGTCCTAAAGAAACCTAATTTTATATAAAATATACAAATGGTTATACTGATGTATGGTTCCAGATGTATGTACTAGTATGGTAAGATTTAGTTTATAATATTCATTTACCATTCATGATTTGTTTTATTTTTATTTACACAGGTACAATACAAACTGGTAATAGCGGGCCTTATCAACAATTTCTCTAAGAATTACTAATTACATGTACACAAGCTATGTATAGTGTTTGTATACCATGTAACATCAGGGAGGTGGGTAACATCAATCAAGGGAATTGGACTGCACCAGGCCAAAGTGATTGTCGAGGAAGCCAATCAAAGAGGAATGCAATGTGCAATGGATGTTAAGAATGTTTTAAAAGTAGTCAGATGACTGTACCTTGCGTCAAACTGAATTTGCTAAACAATATAATAATGTATTATCATTATCATCTGTAGTAGTATGAAATAATATTAAATATTACAGCTGTACAATAAGACTAGTGTACAATAGAAATGAATACTGATGCTTTATTTTAGGGTGGGGAATTTTTTATCCCCCTAGCCAGGGGTTCATGATCAAGTATTACATACTTGATTCCCATATAAATGTATGGGGACGTGCTGCTAGCAGGACAGGGTATGGTTTTGTCCTCTGCCCTGAACAGGGTATATAATTTTATGTGAGTCTGTCCTAGGTATTTTAGATTTTGTTGTCCTATAACATGGACAGGGTTTCAAACCCTCAGCAGTACAGTCCAATAAATTGCAGAAGTGCAACCAGTAACTGGTTTCCCATTGTAGTGGCTTTTTATTCACAGGAGCATTTACATGTACAACCTGATAAATCAGTGGTACCAAATATATATTTTTATTAGTGATTCCAATAATTAACCTGGGTTATTTAGAGTGATTGCAACAAACCTGTGAAATAAAAATTAGATGCTGGTGTGTAATAGTTTAATAAACACAAAAGAAAACAATGGAAATAAAGTCTACCAGTGTCTAGTCTACTGACTGTTTCACAGGTTTATTGCAATCACTCTACTAAAACTACACCAATACACACTATTAGACACTCATTCTTTTGTTTTCTTTTGTTCCTTTGCATCTAATAAACACTGACAACTAATAATTATTAGAATATAGTCATACTCACTCGACCAATCAGCGCCCAGCATTTGTGCGCTCTATATCTCATAAAGTAACTAATATATAGCTTTAACAATGGACTCATTAGTATTCTCTATATAGAGAATACTAATAAAGCTCTTTGTTTTCTTTTGTTACAAAGCCTTATTAGTATTCTCTATATAGGGAATACTAATGACTAACTTAGAGAATACTAGAGTGCAAATATTATATTCATGAAATAGTTAACTAACTAAATTGTACTAATAAATAGCACCAAATGCTTTATCATTGTTGTCATTGGCGCTTATTTCACGGATATAATATTTGCACTCTAATATATAACGTGTACTAAAATATATACAAAAAATATTCTAATGCAATCTTAGTTTAATCTCGACAGTTATTAGATTTATACATGAATACTGATACATGAGAAATACAGATCATAACCCGGGCTATGCTAAACGCTAAAGAAACGTAGCGAGTTACTTACTGTTCAAAATGAAATCACAAACGAGTTTCTCCATGTTCTACAAGAAGTGTAGATGTACGGATATTCAGCAGTCATCCAAGTTCTCCGTATGATTATTGCGATATAGTTAGCCCAATCTTTCAATATTTTAAATGTCCACAAGCTTGAGTTTTCTTTGGTGTCCATTATTTCTCTCATTTTTCAATTTCGTCCGTTCTAACTGGTTTTAAGAAACTTTGAGATTTCTGCTCTTCATTTCCACAACAAATGGCCGGTAATTTCTAGCGTTGCAAGCTTCGTATTTAAAAGCCTCAAGCTTCGGATATATTCATCTTCACTCCACTGAAGTCACACACAACTGAACAGCTTTGCATAAGCGTATTTGCATTTGAAATCAGTATTCCTTTGGGAAAGCAACTGACATGCAACCAAAGAATACTCTCGTGAGTATGACTATATTCTAAAACGGTTAGAGAATAAACACTCGTGCTTCATGGAATTTAGAGCGCCTCGCATTGATAGAAGGGCCACTCGGCGCTACGCGCCTCGTGGCCTTCTATCTGCTGCTCGGAGCTCTAAATCCCATAAAGCACTCGCGTTATTCTCTAACCCTTACGTAGTGCCCAGGTTTATTAGAATCACTCTATTACATGTACAATGAGAATATTCATTTAAAAACAAAAGCTGAATTTATCATATTCCTTCTCTGTATACAGAAGTACTCAAGTAGATGCAGTCTCTCAGCTCTTACTTGACTGCGCTCTTGCCGAATCTTGGCTGACTTTTCTGAACTCATACCTAGTGAGAAAAGTATATATATTTATAGTTTTAAAGTAACAAACATCCACAGGCTGATATAATGCTAGAATACTTCAAGATACGCAGTAATAAAACTATATGTTGCTATGAATAGTGACGTGTGAAGTGTCACTTCAAATACTCAATATTCGTGAAATTCGCGAACTTCAAGGCCGATTTTCTCCTTTAAAACGAAGAGGCCCTTTGAGGCCCCTTCACTTTTTCTTCAAGTTTATTATCTATAGAATGTATCTGTGCTAAAAAAATGAAGGATTCTTACTTTGATCGCTGTATGATTCACTTCGTGCGTTACTACTTATATTCAATGTTTGACGAACGAAAAATGAAAAGACACAAGACTAACTGGACACATTTTAGGTACTAAAATACCTTACCTGCTCTTGAGAATCCATCCAGGCATAGTTCACATATCCACCTTCACATTGTATATAAAAGTTTTGTGTAGATATTCAAAATAATTTTCTAATAGACGAAATAAATCACACACTTGGAAAATAAAGTTCACAAAAATCTTCAAAACACGGCTAGGCAATCGAGCGTTCTCATTGGATGTTCCGGACCACGTGGTCCGTGTCCAGCACCGCCTGCTGCCCACTTCAAAGACTACGTTAGATACTAAGAAACTTAGTTACAATTTTCACACTAGGACATAGTGAACTATGTAGACCATAGCGTATCATGCTAAGTCTTGTTTATTTGATTTGTTACTGTTTAGTTTAGATTCAATCTCGAAGAAAGGGAGATATAACGTGATCATGATTCGTAATAATGGACATATCGAATTACGAGTAGCTCAGATATACGAAGTATACCAAGCATAACACTCTACGCTATAATCGTGATTAAAGTGCTTCTCATCCACAACCTAACAGTCAATATCTGATCGACTGTAGTAGTACTCCTTTTTGAAACTGGACGCGACTGAGCACACAACAGTGCTGAAAACTCATAAAACAACATTGTTTTCCCCTCGAAATATCACTAAATTGTTCATGACCCTGATGAATGCTTCCAGCAATGAATAAAGTTGCATTTGGCATAATAGATTTGTAGAAAACGAACGCTTACCTGGCTTGAATCAGCGAAAAAGAAACGATACTCCAATGAGGTCGATTGAACGTGGTGTGAGTGCGCATACTTCGCGCGATTACTGCTGCGCTGATCAAAAGTACTGTGGGCTCAAAAAATCATCTCCACAAACGTGGTCGAGACTCTCGTTGCAACACATAAGTGTCCAGACCCCACACAACCACACATGACACAGGAACTCCGTCAAGATTAGTTTCGCTAATCTTAGAATTATATATTTTATTTTAGGGCCTCTATTGATAACAGTTTTTTACAGCTTTGTAAATACTGATTTGAGCTATCCTGTGTAAATAAAGGCATCTATCTATCTATCTATATACTTTTCTGCATTGCCTGCATATACACTGCTATGAGTAAGGTAAGGTAAGATAAAGACTTTATTTAACGAGGGTAATATTGATTAACAAAGCTCTAAACGTAACGCAATGCGGCATTACCAGAAATTACGGACATTTTACTCCCGCGATATTATGACCAGCGGTCTACTAGCAGTCCGAAATTCTCCTCGAATTTATATCAAAATAAATCAATTTATCGAAACCAATCTACTCTACGTTTGTTTAGAAATACCAAGCGTTTGTGTTGTGGTTGATAGATTTAATATTGAAGAGCTTGCTTACGCTCGGCACAGAGTACGAACGACTCACTCTTGGCACTTTAAATTTTAAAAAGAACACAGGAAACCCAATCCATGAACTATGAGTTTGAATTTCCCGCTTTTAGGAGCCTTCACCTTCTTTGAACAGCAGTATCACACATAAAACTACCAGGCTACTAAGTTCTTGTAAAATGGCCGAATCAAACGGCGAAAATTGCTATATTTTGGGTGATTTCTTGGTGATTTCAGGACATTCAACAGCTCAGATGTTTGCTCGAGGCCTCCGAGAAATAGTGCTTTTTCACTTGTGGTTTGCGGCCTTTTATATCATGGAAATCATATCATTTTGACGGATTTAGACTTACTGTGAGTTGAGGCAATGTTGGAGATGTCGGCACCGATGGATCCATGCAATATCATCGAAAGTTTAAAGCTCGGAAAGTAATGCAGGTAACACTTTTTTTGCTCGATTAAGGGGCATGTATTGTCAATATTCGTTGTTGTTTTGGATCCATTTTGCGTCCAGTACAATGAATTAAACGATGCAAAAATGTTCACAGAATATGTTATAAAGACTATATTTTACGTCTGGAAGTCGGCACCTAAAATTCAAAGCTGTATAAATGTCAAAATTTCAAATTACATTTGAAGTCCCATACATTTCTTTGTGTTGTTGAGCGGCCATTTTGAAATGTCGATCGTACTGAAAACTAATACCGTGACGTCAGATGTCCGTAATTTCTGGTAATGATAGAAATGCATCTATAGGTTGTTTGAATGGACAAAATCAAACATGAGCGTGCTCTGTAAGAGAAGGTATTTCAGTTCAAACAATACGAGCTCTAGAGTACATGCGTGCATTATATATTTTTGACCTATCCATCCAAACAATCCATCCCAAGTACGTTACGGCCTGGGACAGACGAGAAAACGACGCTAAACTATTCTATTTTGCTGTTCGCACAAATTTTGGTCGAAATTCATGAAACTTCGCACAGCTGCACAACTTCACAGTTTCAACTTTTAAGATGATAAGATAGGTGATAAAGTGATCACGTGACCTCTTACGTCACTCCTGTGTCCCTCGAAACTTTGAATTAAAATGGGGGTGATGGGTATTTGATGTATGGAAGAAGTTATGCCACTTTTTCGTTTGTCTAGGGGAGAGGTATAAGAATATATCTGCCCTCGCAGCTGAACAACTAATGCTCCTTGAGGAGATATTCGCTTCAATATGATTGTACTTCCAGGTCACGTGACCTATTTTGTAAAATATCTCCTTTAAGGGAATGCTTAATGGTACATAGGTACTTTACATATTTTTATTCAATGAGGTTCTATTAAAAAGATAAATACAAGTTTTAAGGATTTTGGAAAAAAGAAAGCATAAACATTGCGTCTCAAATAATAAAGCGGAAGTAAGTTTTCGCTTTATTTCTTAAAACGGAAGTGACGTATATTGAAGAACTGGCTGGGCCGAAGCGCAGGAAAGCTGGAGGATTTTACAGCGATTTCGCCAAGTTAAATGGTTCTAAATCGACCAAAAAAACCTGTAAATTCACTAGAATGCCAACTCGTTGTGTCGCTGCGTTGTGCAGTAACACTTATGGAAAAGAAATTAGTCTTTTTACGTTTCCAAAGGGTAAAAAATACGCTAAGCAATGGGAAAAAATGATACAAACCACAAGAGCTGACTTCAAATATATAGGCAGTAGTCGTCTGTGCTCGGCACACTTTGTAGATAGTGATTTCACAGAAAAAACGTTGATATCCAGGAATCTTGGACTACCTTTTAAAGCACAATTGAAGGAAGGAGCAATTCCATCGGTCTTTGCTTGGAAGTCTACGCCTACAGCCGCAAAAGTTCGCCGTGTTGAAATTGGAAACAATCAGCCATCAGCTCCACCCGTACCCGCCAATCCACCCAAAGTTGAAAGTCAAACACGAACAGCTTATCGCAAAAGAGAAGTAGCACGTGTAAGCTATGATATTTGGTGCAGATCTAGAAGTCGTTGATGTGTTTGTTTCACCAAAAATTGCCGATATTTTTATCATAGATCCTTGTCGACAGCGAGGATCGCGAATCTTCCACAGCCGTCAACACAGTTGAAGTCAGCGACGCAATTTCGTTGACACAACAAAATGTACGCGAGTACAAATCAAAAAAAGTACAAGTCAACATTCAGTGTGGACGTAGCAGAGGTAAAGTTATGGAAGTGCTTTATTATATATATATAACATAGTTTAATAATATGTACCATTTTGTTTTGTAAAGGAAGTCAGGCGGTAGTGAAGATGAAATCTACAAGCACTCAATGTGATCTATTATCAGATGGATCTGAGACGTTTTATGAGTCTATGGATATTGATAGTGATGGTAGCGAGTCCAGTGACGACAACAATGACTCAGACTATGTTCCTGAAAGCAATGACGATCTAGTACACTTACAATCGGACGGGTAAGTCACGAAAAACAATACTTTACTTGGATTTTTATTTTAACCAGAAATTTCAATAAAAGCAATCCTTTTTTGCTTTTATAGGGAGACATGTAACGAAGCTCATGTCAAACCAATTGAAGAAAGGGCATTCATTGTATACGAATCATCTCTCAGAGAGTTGTTTAACTATTGTCAATGTTGCCAAAGTCAATGTGAAGTTGCAATAAAAACGTTATGTGGAACACAAGTAACTTTCTCACAAAAATGCCAAAGCTGCTCCTTCAATAGAGAATGGATAAGCCAGCCACAAATCAGAAACACACCAGCTGGTAATATTATGCTTTCTGCTTCTATGTTGTTTGCTGGTGCAAATATCTCAAAAACGCTGAGGGTATTCAAGCACATGAATGTATGTGGAATTTCATATCAGACATATCTGAAACATCAAAGAGAAATTCTACAACCAGCAGTACACCAGCTGTGGAAAAAATAACAGCAACATATTTTTGATAATGTTAAGGCATCTTCTAACTCAGAACTGACAGTAGCTGGAGATGGAAGGGCTGACTCACCTGGCCACAGTGCTCAATATGGGTCCTATACTCTACTATATACTACTATAAACAAAATTGTTCATACAGAATTGGTTACTGTGAGTAATTCTAAATGACATGTGTATTTATAATGTGTACTTCTTTTAATAAAAAATAGAAAATGGTTTTGTCTAGGTCACTGAAGTAACAAGCAGTAATGCAATGGAGAAAGTTAGGGTTAATAAGAGCTTTAAGATTTATTGACAGTCAAGGAATTGTTATTAGAGAAATAGTAACAGACCGCCACCCTTCCATTAGAAAATATATGAGGGAAGAAAGACCAAATACATATCATACCTTAGATGTTTGGCATACTGCTAAAGGTGACTAAGATTATTTATCAATCAATAATTTGTAATTATTTCTTATTACTATCATTGATCTACATGTAATCATTTATATTTGTTTAGGACTTGACAAAAATGTCACACAGCTTGAACGAAGAGCTGGGAATGAAAGAATTAACCTATGGAAAAGGTCAATAAGCAATCACCTATACTGGTGTGCAGAATCCTCTGAAGAAAAGAGCCCTGATTTACTACAAGCAAAATGGGAGTCTATTCTAAATCACATGCAGAATATTCATGAACACAGCAATCCATTGTTCACACATTGCACCCATGGAGAATTAACAAGACAAGAACGAAGAAAGAAGTGGCTCAAGCCAAGTAAGTTGCAATGACAAACAAACTGTTTATATTTTACATAAATACAATGTCAACCTTAAAAGTTTGTGTTTTAATATTGATATTACCAGATGATAAGTTAACTGAGCACCTAAGTGACCTCTTAATAAAGCCTCGTCTAATAAAGGACATCCGTATGCTATCTACTGGACCACAGACATCAAACCTAGAAGCATATCACTCAGTGGTGAACCACTTTGCTCCAAAGCTGTTAAGTTACTCTTATGAAGGAATTAAATGCAGGTATTATGAACTTGATCTTTTATACATACAATATATACCATCTGCATAAAGATAAATGTACAAAATTATAATTAATCAATAAAGTTATTTTACTGCAATACTTATGTTAATATGTTATATACTTTTTTTGGCTGCCCTCCATTTCAATGAGAATGCAGGAAGAATGCAACGGACTACAAAAGAAGGGAGTGCTTGCTATTCACTCTCATTTCCTAAATATAAGCAAGGAAACTGCACCATCAAAAAAGTACTAGAATCTTGTACATACAGTAAGTGCATAAAAATATCATAGTTGCTATAGTAGAGTACTAATTAGTAATTCTGTACCTGCCATATGATTTTAGGTTATGTTCAAGAATTGAAGGAAATTGTGTACACTGCTGTACTCTTGGGAAATAAGAGAACCTCTAAGATGACAGCTGGCCCACCTACTATGACCTCAAAATTCAAAACAAGACCAACTAAAGCTGAAGCTTTGGTGCAATTTGTTAGCAGATTCAAGGAAAAAAATGAATAACTCAAGCACAGTAATAAATACTATAATATAGACACAACTAATTAAGATTTGGGAATTTAAAACCAGTGTAGTGATGGGTCTCAGCAGGAAAGGTATCTCTGATCTTCTTGACAGCACAAGATGGTATAACTCGTCGAATGTCTCTGCCTAGCCATCCCCAAAGCCACCTGACAAATTGCCTGTAAGCTATATGCCTATATTTTTCATCGATTCTCTTCTCAATATCTTCAATATTGGGATACTGTTGTTTATAAGAAAAATAGGCCGTGTAAAGGACGTCTGGGGTTAAACAAACTTCGTTGAAACCCACTCTTGCTGTTATACAAGGAACAGGGTTACCACTTTCCTGACATTTCTTGACGATATGTTCTAGCTCCTGACAACACAAACATTCCCTTGGGATGGACATGATTTCACAGTTTCCACATTTACACCTGAAAATGTGAAGGTTTACTTATAAAATAATAAACAATCAACTGAATCAAGGTGATGAAATAATTAAGATGGTAGTCGATGAATGAGTCTATTTCAGTAAGCCTTCTTATTTGCATGAGATAGAAATAAGCGAATTATACAATCGAGAACGTCTTTCAAAACACCCAATATTCATTTATAACCTAATATCCGAAAATGACTTATAAATGAATCCACTTTAAATGATAGGAAACCATTATAAATACCAGTTCAAATGTTCTACTCTGTCGAGGAATTCCAACGCTACAGAGTTATCCTGTTGATCTTCATCGCTACTGGAAGCGTATGGTTCAAAACGATAGGGAACAATCCCTTCATCAGAGTCTTGTAATGGGTTTTCGAAGTTTTCTTCTTCTGAATTTTCACTTTCAATATCTAAATCAACAAATTCCAAGCTTTCGTGAGAGCCTTCACTGTCATGGCCGCCGACTGACGCCATATTGAATTCTGTCAGTTCTTCCTGTGACGTCACTGGGAAACCGGAAGTTGGAATATTTTTCGATGATGACCGACGATTTTGCGTTCTTATTTCTCACGAAGTATAAATTTATATTCTTAGTAAAACTTGTTTCGAGTATTAAGAATATATAAAGAAACTTTCGAACAGATATTTCCATTGAGTGACAAAACCATTAAGCATTCCCTTTAATACTCTTTAGTTGTTTAGGTGTGAGGGCAGATTCTTATACCATGCCACTCCCCTAGACAAACGAAAAAGTGGCATAACGTTTTCCATACATAAAATACCCATCACCCCATTTTAATTCAAATTCCCAAGCGAGACATGAGTGACGTAAGAGGTCACCTGACCACTTTATCACAATATTATTATCTCAAAGGTTGGAACTCCTAAAGTTATTCAGAATTGTGAAGTTTCTTGCATTTCGAGCACAATCTGTGCGAACAGCAAAATAAAATAGGGTTAGCCTCGCTTTCATGTCCGTCCCAGGCCTTAAAGGGACAGTGTCAAGCCTCACGCATGCGCATTAAAATCAAAACAATAACACTCGGTTGAGAAGCCTACCTTGCTCGGCAGCGAGTTACAAAACCCCCCTAAAACCGTTCTAATCGCTAAATAAATGACCTACAGGACTCATTTAGATACTAATCTTTATTTAGAAAGCAATTTTAGAACTTCAATATATCAAAAGGACTGAATTCTAGATGTGAATTCACGGCGATATCATTTTCCAACGGCCGATCAAATAAAACACAGGAAGCCCAACACATAAGTAGATGGTGGGAAGCTCACCGGGTTTACAAGTAGTTCTACGTGAGTTTTTCTCTTCAAAAGTCATGAACAGTACTGCACCTACGATTGATGATCAAGATTCCTTCGCAATCGACCAGAATTGCCGGTTTACAATTCGGTTTTCTTCACTCGAGGATGATGGCGGCCTGCCTCTCAACGGCTGTTCGACACTTTTTTCAACGGCTTCAAAGTCAGTTCTAAGATGAAATAATCCCCACTAGGAATTGTTGAAAATGAAGAACATGCTTTGAATTATTACTAGTGATCCATTAGACGCTTGAACAAACATGATTAATGACAAAACTTTTTGTATCTTCAACCTGAGTTTTATTTCAAAACTGCCAAGCTTTCGGGCTAAGCGCTTGGCAGTTTTGAAATAAAACTCAGGTTGAAGATACAAAAAGTTTTGTCATGAATTATCCAACCTACAAACCAACATTAGATTTAAACATGATTAAGGTCGATGGAAACGGATTGAAAACATCGATAATAATAAAAGTCCACGGTGGACTTTTATTATTTCTCGCTTCTTCGTACCCAGGCTTACGCGGTCATATGGCTTGACACTGCCCCTTTAACGTACTTGAGATAGATTATTTGCGGTCACGAGTCGAACCCAATCTTCCACTCGTTCAGGTAACAAGAACAACAACAATTTTTTTATCATCATCATCATCATCATCATCATCATCATCATCATCATCATCATCATCATCATCATCATCATCATCATCATCATCATCATCATCATCATAATAATAATAATAAGTTCTTATATAGCGCATTTCACATTGTCTCAATGCGCTTTACAACCAATGGGGGGACTTTTTCGGGCTGCATATGATACGCGCCCATGGCAGCCGAGCAGCTTACTGCCTCCAATTTTGAAGTAGACTGTTGAACGGCCGGTTAGGTTAACAATCTCCTACTTTTTTCTAATAGTTAAACAGGTCCTTTTAATGTCCCCCATGTACAGGTTAGATTAGGGAAGGGAGAGAGGACCTAGGTTTAATGTTATTAATAGAACGGCCACGAGGGCTTTCACGCATGATTCAGTACACGATACGCTGAAGCTCTAAATTCCATAAAACACTTGCGTCCGATCTCTAACCCTTATAAAGAAAGTATGTATTCAAATATCATTAAAATTGAAGTTGAGTCCACGTGGATGAAGTGTTTTGAATTTGAGATCAATGCCATTTCCATCCGTTTTCGGCCTATTGAGGACCCATTGCAGGTGTCATTGGATAAGTGGCCATCTTGCTTGAAGTGATCGGTAACAGGGAACCTAAGCTAGCTGACGTCAATTTGTCAAACTATTGTAGTTAATTCTAGTAGGACGAATAGGTTTTCAACAGGGCATTTCGGCTTTCTTCAAGGTATAAGAAGAAAGCCGAAATGCCCTGTTGAAAACCTATTCGGCCCACTAGAATTAACTACAATAGTTTAACAAGTTGACGTCAGCTAGCTTAGGCTTTGCGATGTTTGCTTTGCCTAGCCAACATGGACAACAACTTGACGATACCGGACACTTTTTTGGACGACTTTTCATTTGATCAACTTTTTTCAGTAGATATGTTACTTGACGATACCGATAACACTGACAGAGAACTATACGGCATGTAACAAGTAGTAAGAGGGACACTTTGGAGCGTCCCTTTCAAACAGGTTTTGTCTCTTTCGCAGGAATGTGTCCATTTCGCGCAGAAATAAATTCCTCGCGCAGTTTGGCGTCTGAGGTGAAAGCGGAAGTTGTGAAGTAAACCCGCCGTCACGAACCTGCGGTCACGCGTCACAGCGTCCAACCACGTAATGCCTCATATAATGAGATTCAACAGGGATACATTTATAGAAGAAAAAGGACGTTCGTCTAGACGTGTGGGACCCTGTGAATGCCCCAAGATCATATAATAACATTCAACAGGGATACATTTATAGAAGAAATAGGACGTTCGTCTAGACGTGTGGGACCTTGTTATTGGGCGAAGAAAGGACATACCAGAAGAGGTTTGGCGCGAAAGGGGACTAAATTCTGAAATCACCCCGAAGTCCAATGTCACAAACGAGGAAGAGAGAGCATGGCATCTCCACGTCTGAACGAGCCGAGAAGGAAAAGAAATCGCAACCGTCCCTTTCAAACACTTGTAGTCCCTTTCGCGGGGGATGTGTCCCTTTCGCGCAGAAATAAATTCCTCGCGCAGTTTGGCGTCTGAGGTGAAAGCGGAAGTCAAAACTAAATTAAAATAAAGCGGAAGTTCAAAAATAAAAATAAAAATATCCTCGGCAGGGACTCGAACCCCGGTCTTCCGCATGACAAGCGGAGATACTCACCACTATACTACCGAAGAACCCGTACAAGAAGTCATCGAGGTTTATCTTCTTCAGTCGATAAGGAAGTCAAAATTAATGAATAATTTTCTCTCCCTTAGCGTCAGAAAAAATCTTGTCTTGAGGATCTTGACGGACCTGAGTAAAGAAGCGACTGTGTGACTTAGGAGAACAGATAAGAAAGGAAGAAAGGAGAGCAGATAAGAAGAAAGGATACAAGGAAATTGAGTTGTCAACATGGGATTAACCAAAAACGAAGGAAAAAAGAATAGAAGAAGTATTATTAGTCCTAAAGCAGCTAGCTAAACAGAAATGAAGCCAAGAAGAGGGGTAAATAGAAAAATTAATAGACTGAACCAAAGCCAAGTAATACAATTCAATTCCAATCCCGAAGGACAAATCAATAAGGAAATCAAGAATGGAAGTTGTACAACCACAACAAATCCAAGTAGAATGAAGTAAAAGAAAGCAATCAAAAGCAATCTAGAAAAGGACAGAAAACAAAGAATTATTATGATTACAAAGAGAATATCTCAAAGAGAAATAACCCTCAAAATAGAGTGAGAGAGAAAGATCATAATGACAATGACACTGTTTTCAGACCAACAAGTTATTTCAAACGCTTGAAGATGGAATGTGAATGAGAATGATACTCGCTACAGAAGAACAAAGTTTACATTACCGGCGCGTTCAAAGACGAACAAGAAATCTATAAGATAACAGGTAAAGCAAGAGAGAAACGTTGTAGACGTTTCTTCACAGATAAGACAAAAGCTAATGGACAACACCAATAAAGCTGCGAAAGAGCAAGTGAACACATGGAGAAATAGAGAAGATTATAAATGAGAAGTTTGACAGACAATTCCATACACTCATACCATCTCAGAACAGATGATGAATGGAAGGAAACTCTAACTGATAGATCTCACACCTTAAAAAACCATCAAACATACAAAGAATATACCATACATCAAGATTAAAAATAAAACAGAGTTAGAAAAAACAAACACTATACTATAACACAGCACAATACAAACAACCAAAAGTGAACAACACAACAAAAGTATAAGATGAAAGATGGGGAAAATGATGATTGAGCTAACTAAGAGGTGATGATCT
This sequence comes from Actinostola sp. cb2023, assembly GCA_033675265.1. Lineage (NCBI taxonomy): Eukaryota > Metazoa > Cnidaria > Anthozoa > Actiniaria > Actinostolidae > Actinostola > Actinostola sp. cb2023. The sequence goes on along the minus strand of JAUJYZ010001492.1, from coordinate 95,148 downwards.
TAGCTAACCTCCCAGGAAGATCAAGAACATAACAGAGGAAAAGATTCACAAACAAAGATACCACAGAATGGAATGACATGGAACAGTGGTGAAGATCACCGACAAAGAAAAAAAGATGGAAGGCTGCCACAGAATTGAGCAAAATACTAAGAGCTTCAACTAAAACGATCAAACCATAAAACCATAAAAGGCCAAAAGAAGTAGCAGAACAAAGTGTGAATGAAAGGAAGAATAAGATCAATACAAAGCAATGGAATTAAATCGTGTGTTCAACGATTTTAAAAAGAGAAAAGAAGATTTAATAGGAAAGACGACAAGATCAACATGATTGGAATGAATTTTGTAAAAAGACCAACAAAACAAGAAAGTCGATCAAGACATCAAGTAGAGAAAAAGTAGAGACAGAATATGAAACAGTTTAACAACAAACATAACTAAACTTAGAGAATCAAATCTTATCCAGCAATCTCTCTTCGAATGTCAATGAAAGCCAGACTCAACAAAAGTACTTGGATCGACCAGAAAGAATAGACCCAAATAATCAGACAATTAGAAACTGGCAGACCAAGAATTAACATTTAGTCATGACAAAACAGACAGAAAGAATGAATGAACTGAACTAAAACGAAGGTGAAAGTGCATTAAAAGGCAGAACTGTATTGAACGAGTCTCAATAGCAAGCAGGAACATTACGAAATTATTATTATTATTACTTACTTACTTACAATGATTATTAGTACTATTATTATTATTATAATAGTATGATGATATAATAGTATTATGATGATGAGAGTTATTAGGCTGGGAGTTAGAGTGATAAGAGTTAGCCATTCTATCTACTAGCATCACCAAAAACTGACAAGAATTTCAAATAATGTATTCATAAAATCATCAGTCAGAATCAGGTAGAATCAATATTAACTGAAGTTCCTATTAATTAGACAGTCAGCCATTCTTTTTATCGTTGTTATTATTGCTATTAACAGACGAAAAGTTATTAATCGAGCCGTTCTTTCTACGGCAAAGACAGAACTCAATCAAGAGAATTCACTCAACACAAATCACCCATCCATTCACTACTCTATCAAGCACACAAAATTAACCATATTAAGCCAACGAAGAGGCTATCGAGTTTATAAATGAAGCAGAACTAAGAACAGGATGAGAACAAGATAGCTGAATACAAGAAAAAGAAATCGAAAAACTTTAACCCACCAAACAAGAAACACATTTAAAGAGATAAAAGAAATAAGAAAGTAAAAATGAACGAAAGACGAGGATATTGTAATAGGAAAAACTCACATCAACAGTTTATGACGAGAAAAAGAATAAAAGACCTGTACAACTGATCAACTTTATCATATTGAACAATGTTGATACATCGTCAACAGCGTATGCCGAGAAAAAAGAATAAAAGGGTCAGCACTGAATCAGTATGATGATTACTGTTTGTCAGATTGTTAAAGCGTCTGATACCTATCCTATACAAGTACTTAAAAGTTACTTACATACTCTACCATGCTCACAGACTCACATACAGGCATACTCGCTACATTCAGGAGGCACCACATAACATTGTTCGAGGTTCAATCGGGATCGAGTGAAATGTGTCCTCGTTCATTCCCTCGTACATAAGAAAACAGAGCTAAACCACGGCGTCACTTCTTTACCTTTGGTGAGTGTTTCTTGACCTCTAAGATAGCAGGATGACTTGGTTGGCGACTGACATTTGTCATTTTTCCCCTTTTATGGTGTCAGGTGACGGGAAGTAGTTGTGGATTGGAGTAGCTAGTTTTCCCGGGAAACGCGCCATAAGATCAATACAAAGCAATGGAATTAAAGCGTGTGTTCAACGATTTTAGCAGAGGAAAGGAAACATGACTAAAAGAGAAAAGGAGATTTAAGAGGAAAGACGACAAGATCAACATGATAGGAATTTTTTTGTAAAAAGACCAACAAAACATCAAGTAGAGAAAGTAGAGACAGAATATGAAACAATTTTAACAACAAACATACAAACAAAGAGAATCAAATCTTATCCAGCAATATCTCTTCGAATGTCTTCGAATGTCAATGAAAGCCAGACTCAACAAAAGTACTTGGATCAACCAGAAAGAATAGACCAAATGATCGACAATTCAGTAGAAACTGGCAGACCAAGAATTAACAGCAAGCAAAAGGCATGACAAAACAAACAGAAAAATGAAACTGAATTAAAATAGAAGTAGGCAAAAGTACATTAAACAAAAGGCAGAACTGCATTGAACGAGTCTCAATAGCAAGCAGGAACATAAGAAATTATTATTATTATTACTATTATATTATTATCAATAGCAAGCAGGAACATTAGAAATTATTATTACTTACAAATGATGAGAGTTATTACTTAGACAGTCAGCCATTCTATTATCATTATTATTATTATTACCAACAGATGAAGAGTTATTAGATAGGAGTTTGATTAGTTAAGAGTTAGCCATTCTATCTACCGGCAAAGACAGAACTCGATCAATCATCAGAAACTGGCAAGAATTTAAGGTGACATTCAAGTAAACAAAGTAAACTGAAGTTCCTATTAATTAGACAGTCACCCATCCATTCATAACTCTATCAAGCACACAAAGTTAACCACACTTACGCCAACGAAGAGGCTATCGATTTTAAAGAGAAGCAGAACTAAGAATAAGGAGATGAGAACAAGATAGCAGAGTGCAAGAAAAATAAATCGAGGAACTATCATCTACCAAACAAGAAACACATTTCAGAAGAGATAAAAGAAATAAGAAGGCAATGAACAAAAGACGTAAGATATTTTAATCAGAAAAACTCACATCAACAGCGTATGACGAGAAAAAAGAATTGGAAACCAGTACAACTGATCAATATGATTTATCATATTGACATACTGACATACTGACATACTGACATACCGACACACATAAGAATAAAAGGGTCAGTACTGAATCAGTATGATGAGTTCTGTTTGTCAGATTGTAAAAGTATCCGATACCTATCCTATACAAGTACTTAAAAGTTACTTACATACTCTACCATGCTCACAGACACACTCGCTACATTCTGGAGGCACAACATAACATTTTCGAGGTTCTCTCGACCGAAATGTTTTACGTTTTGGTCTGGTATGATAGTGGCGTTATTGCGGAAACCATACTCCAGTCGCTATCAGTTTACATATCCCTTTAGTGCGCTTTCAATCTGGGATAGTGTATACATTTTTTAAGCTTTATTCTGGGATTGGGTGTACATTTTTAAGCTTTAATCTGGAATAGGGTATGGAAAATCAAAATTTTAGGTCTGGGATATAGGGTCAGGGTTTTGAGGTGTCCGCGGCACACCCCTACCCCAAAATACCCTTAGTATAAAATACAGTTGGTATTTTTATTTGTCATATCAAGCTTTACCGTGTCGAATACTTTCAATGATGGTACTTGAGATAAGTCATCTTGTCTGTCATCGTTATACTTGTTTAACCTAGAAACGAATGACCGAAGGCCAAGTAGTTTTTCTTGTTTTTCTTCCTTTATGAAAGTTTCAAGCGCAGAATTCGAATGGTCAGCATAGTTGACAAAGAATTGCGTGTTCTTGACAAGTTTTCTCCATTGCGAAAGCGGATCGCCTGATATTATTTTGTCATTCGAGACAAATCTAGGAGTAGAGGTCAAGATTTACTCCGAGTCTGACGAGGCGATGACGGATTTTTGACAACTTGGTTTCTATATAAGGAATCGATCTTGTCATCACTTCAAAATGGAATGTAGCCGCATTCAACGCTGGAAAGCTTGATATTGTTGTTGCACAGGTATCCCAAGTTCAATATTAGTGGCGATCAAAATACAGTAAATGTATGGCGTCTAGTTTGAACGCTATAATCATTTGCAAAAAATTCAGTTTGAATAAATTATCGAAGACACTAACTTGTTTGTACTAAGTCATCTCTTCTGTGTCCGAGCCGATTTTTAGGCCATATCTGTTCAGTTTTTGGTGAGTTATAGTCGATTTGGTTTGTCACGTATCATCACAATTCTCCTAGGTATTGGGAATAGGTCATAGGGTACTGGGAATATGTCATAGGGTACTGGGAATAGGTCATAGGGTGCTGGAAATAGGGTACTGAGAATAGTTCTTAGGGTACTGGGAATAGTTCTTAGGGTACTGGAAATAGGTCATAGGGTACTGGGAATAGGTCATAGGGGGTACTGGGAATAGGTCATAGGGTACTGGTAATAGGTCATAGGGTACTGGGAATATATCATAGGGTACTGGGAATAGGTCGTAGGGTACTGGGAATAGTTCTTAGTGTAATGTGAATAGGTCATAGGGTACTGTGAACAGGTCATAGGGTACTGGGAATAGGTCATAGGGTACTGGGAATAGGTCATATAGGGTACTGGGAATAGTTGTTAGGGTACTGTGAACAGGTCATAGGGTACTGGGAATAGGTCATAGGGTACTGGGAATAGGTCATATAGGGTACTGGGAATAGTTCTTAGGGTACTGTGAACAGGTAATAGGGTACTGGGAATAGGTCATAGGGTACTGGGAATAGGTCATATAGGGTACTGGGAATAGTTGTTAGGGTACTGTGAACAGGTCATAGGGTACTGGGAATATGTCATAGGGTACTGTGAACAGGTCATAGGGTACTGGGAATAGGTCATAGGGTACTGGGAATAGGTCATATAGGGTACTGGGAATAGTTCTTAGGGTACTGTGAACAGGTCATAGGGTACTGGGAATATGTCATAGGGTACTGGGAATAGTTCTTAGGGTACTGGGAATAGGTCATAGGGTACTGGGAATAGGTCATAGGGTACTGGGAATATATCATAGGATACTGGGAATAGGTCATAGGGTACTGGGAATAGGTCATAGGGTACTGGGAATAGGTCATAGGGTACTGGGAATAGGTCATAGGGTACTGGGAATAGTTCTTAGGCTACTGGGAATAGGTCATAAGGTACTGGGAATAGGTCATAGGGTACTGGGAATAAGTCATAGGATACTGGGAATAGGTCATAGGGTACTGGGAATAGGTCATATAGGGTACTGGGAATAGTTCTTAGGGTACTGTGAACAGGTCATAGGGTACTGGGAATATGTAATAGGGTACTGGGAATAGTTCTTAGGGTACTGGGAGTAGGTCATAGGGTACTGGGAATAGGTCATAGGGTACTGGGAATATATCATAGGATACTGGGAATAGGTCATAGGGTACTGGGAATAGGTCATAGGGTACTGGGAATAGGTCATAGGGTACTGGGAATAGGTCATAGGGTACTGGGAATAGTTCTTAGAGTACTGGGAATAGGTCATAAGGTACTGGGAATAGGTCATAGGGTATTGGGAATAGGTCATAGGATACTGGGAATATTTCTTAGGGTACTGGGAATAGGTCATAGGGTACTGGGAATAGTTCTTAGGGTATTGGGAATAGGTCATAGGGTACTGAAAATAGGTCATAGGGTATTGGGAATAGGTCATAGGGTACTGGGAATATTTCTTAGGGAACTGGGAATAGGTCATAGGGTACTGGGAATAGTTCTTAGGGTACTGGGAATAGGTCATAGGGTACTGGGAATAGGTCATAGGGTACTGGAAATAGGTCATAGGGTACTGGGAATAGTTCTTAGGGTACTGGGAATAGGTCATAGGGTACTGGGAATAGTTCTTAGGGTACTGGGACACTTTTTCCTGTCCCAATCATAGGCAGCCCAACCATTGCTTCCATTCTTTTCCATCCATTGGCAGAACATTTGATGTCAGTAACAGAGGAACCAGCTGCTTTATGGAGTGTCAGCAATGGAGCCTACCGACTCCCCTTAGACATCGTTAGAAAATAATATTGGGTTTCCTGTGTTGAGATGGGGTTCTTATGGAGGATTTTCCTATTTATCTCAGTCGAGATTTGTATTAGTCATTCGATCATCCCGATGATTTTCGGAGCAGGCAGTACTTACGATCAGCGGTGGTAATATACTAGACGCTCTACTAGCGTGCATGGGTTTCCTAGCGTGAAGTCGGGCTTCTAACTGATATGTAGCCTATTTGAGCTAAATCTAGATATCTTAGTGCGATTAAAGCAGTGTTTGCTCGCTCATTACGTGACTCGGTAGACTGACATGCTTTCCTTACAATTTCAGTACTGCGATTTCACAAACTCAGCGAATCGTGAATGACAATGACATCAGTAGTTTATTTGGTACCATAAATATATCCATACAAATTATACAAATACCGTATACATAAACTAGACTTGCCAAAGCTAGTGATTAAACAATGTTTGGATGTTCAGTGTAATTGGTATGGGTTAAGTTACCTCGATCGGCTCGGTGTCTGAAAACCTCACAACTGACGTAATTGTTTTTTTCTCTTCACTGCGTGTATCACTTCGTTCTAAATTCTAAAGGTCTCTGAACCCTTTGCAGTACTAGTACTGGAATGATAAATCCATATCTCTATGAATTGTTGAGGTTATTTTGAAAACAAGACGACATAGCCTTCCTCCAACAAGGTTTGTGAAGAGTGCATTGATAAACCATGTTGTTAGAGCCTTCGATGATTATCTTAGCTGCCGGCACAGGTTGCATGCGCTCGGTAGAACCCAGTTGGCGATTTGAGGTCAAAGAAGAATACCGACCTGCATTTTTAGAGTCAGGCCTTCCACAGGAAGCCCGACTAACAACAACATGAGCGCTCAAACACATTCTTTGGTCTTTGGTGATACAATGTTACATTCTCCTTGGTTGCAATGTACTTACACAGAGAAAATAAAGCGAATATTTAACATGTTCATAACGGTAGTGAATATTTGGCGAGATTGTCTACCAGCCGTGTACGGGGGATGATGAAACTTTGGGTAGAAATCGTGCTACAACTGATAAACAGACGAATAGCTGAGGGCGTCCACGCATCTATAATCTATATGTTCAATTATTATTCATCTATATGTTCAAGGTAATTTAATGGAAGCTGTCAAAGTTTGTTCTAAGATGATGGCAAATACTTTATTTTACCTCACATCGACTGATACCGCAATGCAAGATGGACTAAAATACTACTACTACTGTGCATGAATCTTCTTCCTTATATTCTTCGTGTAGTACGTACTAATATTCAAGACTTTGTTTTTCGCTTGATGTGTATCAAGCGAGATAAATTCATGTTTTATAACTCGTCAGAAAGCCATGTGTCGCCGAGTTAAAGTACAGGAAGCCCAAACGGCATATAAGTGGACTTATCTTATGTCAATGTCATTTAGAATGAATGTGCACACATTAAGTCAGTTATATTTAACCTGCAAATAATTCAACTCGCAGCACTTCACTTTCTATTAGAAACAACTAGTATATTAAGAGGATATTTATTTGAACATCGCGTAATATCCGCGAAAAGCGCCAAAAACGAGCACTTTTGAATAGTTTGACTTTAATTTCGATTTTTGCTTTGGATTAACACTCTATTTTTTATTTTAACTAAGTACAAACTATTAAAAACAAGGTAAATTGTCTACCTAAATCTATTTTAACGTTGTACAAAGCCATTTTCCTGCTTTTTGTTTCAAATTCGAGCTAATTCAGGGGAAAACATCAGCAACAATAGTAAATATACAGATCTAGCCCATGTGGACAGTTTTCAAATCAAATTTTCACTTTGGATTAACACTCCAATTTCACTTTTACCGGTCAAAAACCATCACAAATAACTTGAACTCTTTGCTAAAGCAGTTTTAGCCTTGTACAAAACGTAATCTACATGCTGTTGGTTTTTGGCGCTCAATACGCGCGTTCGTAAAATTAAAATCTCCTCTTAAGGTATTATAACAAGAGTAATACTGGTTTTCTCAAATGCGCTCCTTTGTGTGTGAGGTTGAATGTCCACCTATATATGTGCCTGATAGAGTGATGGAAAATGAGTGTTATGAAATAGCGCTATATATAAATAAATAAAAAATATCATTATTATTATTATTATTATTATTATTATTATTATTATTATTATTATTATTACTATTCAACTGTTCTCTGGCCCTATCAATCAGGTCACTTCATAGCTGAAATTAATCATTTTTAAAAAACGTACTGATTAAATAAAGCATCCTCAACAAATTATAAAGTTATCAATAGTTTTGTTGACCTGCTTTTCAGAGAAATGGTGAAAGACATTTACACTGCAAAGGGAGAGATCCTGGATCCACAAACTCTGACAATAGCCACAAACAAAGCTGCAAGGTAAAATATTGTGTATATCAACTCATCCAATCCAACTTATCATTAGAGTCGTTTTCATATGAGTAGGGAACCTAGTCACTGTCACGGTACGGAATCGAAGACATTCTATTCCACCAATCAAAGCACGCAAAATCATTGCTTAACCAATCAGAACGCTTAGACATGGCACGGTCATGGCAGGGTACAGTCGCCGCACGAAAATACAATACACGAACCATACAGACACGATCTGTACCGGCCTATGAATCTCCACATGGAGGTGTTGCCTCTCACCATTCGAGGCAAGTTGATGTTTCCTCTGTGCAAGATCTGTGCTGAAGACAACAGCCAAACGCTCTACGAGGCCTGGCACTGTCCAAAATCCACAGAGGATTTGTTTCGCGCCTACATGATGGCCAAAATCAAAACGAGGCAAGAAGCATGACCTTCTCACGTGGTGCGTGAAGCCGAGCGCGTGGCGTACGTGGAACGCTATGAAAAAGAGACGGGGATTCGTTTGAACCCCGAGGCTGTGGCCAAACATTCTGATAAACGCCAGCATGCCAATTCAAGGCGATGATCAACAGTCTGTGGGGGGAAATTGGGGCAACGTTGCGATAGGCCCACGATGGAATTCATACGCGATGCCCACAAATTTTGGAATCAGTCTGATAGTGAAGAGTTTTCAGTTGGTTCACGACGATATAATGATGGTGGTATGGTGTAAGAAAGACGCCTTTAATCAATTGGACAAGTTGAAAGCGGAACAGAGATTGTGTGCGGACTCGATCATCTACGTGACATCCGAGGAAAAGGAATGTACTCAGGGATGGGCTCGTCTTGGATGTGGCGACATTCTGGGAAAGCTCACCTCAGAATTGAAATTGAAATTGAAAGCCGAGGATTTCGTCACACAGTGTGTGTCTGCGACACCCAAAGCCTACGCCCATGTCACAGACCAAGGTAACAATGTCCCGGGACAATGTCTGTAAAGTGAAGGGGATCCGTTTGAAGGTGACGGGGGGAAAGCATGTCCATATGGGATCCATGCTCAAGTTGGTGGAGGGTATGAAGCCTGAACACATTGACGTTCCCGACCCTCAAATTGTACGAGATAACAAAACGTACAATTTGACCACGGACGAGACGCGCACTAAGATTTTTATAATGAACTTTGACAAACGTGTGAGGAAAGGGGTCGTCAGACACCCTTTTGGAGGGTCCGGCGATGATCTTTGAAGAACTTGTATGAGGGCAACCCCCTAAATGGACATGGAATCCCTGGTAGTATAGTGGTAGTATCTCTGCCTGTCAGACAGAAGACCGGTGTTCGATTCACATTCACATTTTACATTAACTTCGTTACACACGGAAAACAAGTCACATTTTATTGTTTAAATCATTTTTAATAAACTTTACGTTGGAACGCAGTCTTTGTCCTGTTTTTCCTTTTCCCCCTCTTGATCATCGAGCAAGCGTCGAGGTTTTACAATTTGTTGTTTAGAACGGCATAGTCCGTCGTATAGCACTGATGCGTTTTTCACTTTTCACGATCTTCTCGTTTAGCGCTAGCCTTTCTATCAGTTTATCATAGGTTGTGCCCTCTGCATGGGGCAGGTCTTGCTTTAGGGGGTTGAAGTAGTACGGGATTCCATTATTTTCTCACTGGAGTCTGGGGTAGTCAATGGAGTATACTCTCTCTTTGGAGACTCGATTGATGCAGTGAAGGTCCTGGTGTGTGGATTGCTGGTGCGACTGGTGCGTGTGGCATGGCGGAGGGAGTTTCTGATTGGCGGGAGTTTCTGATTGGGGGGAGTTTCTGATTGGCGGGAGTTTCTGATTGCTGGACAGGTGCATGTGAACCTCTTTCAAATGTTGAATGCGTCTTAGTAAACCACAAGAATGTTCCATATTCCTGTGCGATTTTACAATTTTGGCGGGATTTCGAACGTCTAACAGGAAGTGACGTCAAACACAATGTGCAATAAACAACCCAAGGCGCGGGAGGAATGAGAAATAATTTACATCCTAATTTGATTTTGCAAATTTGGCGGGGATTCCGAGAATTCGGCAACTTTTAGCCTGACAATTGTCAACAAGTCCGTCGGCCTTGATGACATGTATAAGAAGAGTATAAAACTGTGATCGCTTATAAAGTTCATTCTCTTGAGATGTGATAGTCGTTACCGGCTCATGCTTCTCACAATTATACCTCTCATCTATTGTCTTGTGCGAGACAGTTACCGCTCGGCCTTGTGGTACATTCGCGCTCGAATAGATCTCGAAGAACAAGATGCCAAGCAACGATACAGTGGTCAGTGATGAAGTGGAGATGGTTGCACGTGTTAAAGTTCGCCACGTTTTAACCTACCTGTACGTGGAACTCTGTCAAAGAAAGATTTTTCAACATTTTCACTGCGAAGGGTGTGAAATGAACTGTCTTAGTCAACGCGATCATGAATGCTGTATCAAAAGTGAATACGAGATCTTTGATTGTTACTATGATGACATTAAAAATGAAATTCATCTCGACATGCTCGATGAACTTTGCGGACAGCTGACACAGTTGGTGGATATTCCCATGAACACGGATTGGGATGCATTCATTTCTGGCTTACCAAACATGTCAGCGTATCTGGTTTACACCCTTTGGAATGAGATGATACGGTGTACTGACGGAGGAAGAAATTTTGGTTGCTATTCAAAACACATTATACACAAAGAAACGATGGAAGATTCAACTCCAACTGTCTCGAGATCTGTTTTCATTATTGCAGCCCATCACGGTACACCGAGGCATGATGAAGTTAGTATTTTGCTTGATTACATAGGCCTTTTTCGATCCGGAAATAGCGAACGCAATGCATTGTGTTTGTACCGAATATAGTTCACAATGCATTGCGTTCGCCATTTTCCGGTCTATCGTAAAAACTCCAGAAGATCATCAAGCAAATACTAACTTCATCATGCCTCGGTGTACCGTGATGGGCTGCAATAATGACACAGATATCGAGAAAGGTTCGTTTTATTATTTTTTGAATCTTCCTTGTGTCGCACGGTAATTTGAAAAGTCAAAACCAAAATTCCTACGTCGTGAACCGTATCTCATTCCAAAGGGTGTAAACCAGATACGCTGACATGTTTGGTAAGCCAGAAATGAATGCATCCCAATCCGTGTTCATGGGAATATCCACCAACTGTGTCAGCTGTCCGCAAAGTTCATCGAGCATGTCGAGATGAATTTCATTTTTAATGTCATCATAGTAACAATCAAAGATCTCGTATTCACTTTTGATACAGCATTCATGATCGCGTTGACTAAGACAGTTCATTTCACACCCTTCGCAGTGAAAATGTTGAAAAATCTTTCTTTGACAGAGTTCCACGTACAGGTAGGTTAAAACGTGGCGAACTTTAACACGTGCAACCATCTCCACTTCATCACTGACCACTGTATCGTTGCTTGGCATCTTGTTCTTCGAGATCTATTCGAGCGCGAATGTACCACAAGGCCGAGCGGTAACTGTCTCGCACAAGACAATAGATGAGAGGTATAATTGTGAGAAGCATGAGCCGGTAACGACTATCACATCTCAAGAGAATGAACTTTATAAGCGATCACAGTTTTATACTCTTCTTATACATGTCATCAAGGCCGACGGACTTGTTGACAATTGTCAGGCTAAAAGTTGCCGAATTCTCGGAATCCCCGCCAAATTTGCAAAATCAAATTAGGATGTAAATTATTTCTCATTCCTCCCGCGCCTTGGGTTGTTATTGCACATTGTGTTTGACGTCACTTCCTGTTAGACGTTCGAAATCCCGCCAAAATTGTAAAATCGCACAGGAATATGGAACATTCTTGTGGTTTACTAAGACGCATTCAACATTTGAAAGAGGTTCACATGCACCTGTCCAGCAATCAGAAACTCCCGCCAATCAGAAACTCCCCCCAATCAGAAACTCCCGCCAATCAGAAACTCCCTCCGCCATGCCACACGCACCAGTCGCACCAGCAATCCACACACCAGGACCTTCACTGCATCAATCGAGTCTCCAAAGAGAGAGTATACTCCATTGACTACCCCAGACTCCAGTGAGAAAATAATGGAATCCCGTACTACTTCAACCCCCTAAAGCAAGACCTGCCCCATGCAGAGGGCACAACCTATGATAAACTGATAGAAAGGCTAGCGCTAAACGAGAAGATCGTGAAAAGTGAAAAACGCATCAGTGCTATACGACGGACTATGCCGTTCTAAACAACAAATTGTAAAACCTCGACGCTTGCTCGATGATCAAGAGGGGGAAAAGGAAAAACAGGACAAAGACTGCGTTCCAACGTAAAGTTTATTAAAAATGATTTAAACAATAAAATGTGACTTGTTTTCCGTGTGTAACGAAGTTAATGTAAAATGTGAATGTGAATCGAACACCGGTCTTCTGTCTGACAGGCAGAGATACTACCACTATACTACCAGGGATTCCATGTCCATTTAGGGGGTTGCCCTCATACAAGTTCTTCAAAGATCATCGCCGAACCCTCCAAAAGGGTGTCTGACGACCCCTTTCCTCACACGTTTGTCAAAGTTCATTATAAAAATCTTAGTGCGCGTCTCGTCCGTGGTCAAATTGTACGTTTTGTTATCTCGTACAATTTGAGGGTCGGGAACGTCAATGTGTTCAGGCTTCATACCCTCCACCAACTTGAGCATGGATCCCATATGGACATGCTTTCCCCCCGTCACCTTCAAACGGATCCCCTTCACTTTACAGACATTGTCCCGGGACATTGTTACCTTGGTCTGTGACATGGGCGTAGGCTTTGGGTGTCGCAGACACACACTGTGTGACGAAATCCTCGGCTTTCAATTTCAATTTCAATTCTGAGGTGAGCTTTCCCAGAATGTCGCCACATCCAAGACGAGCCCATCCCTGAGTACATTCCTTTTCCTCGGATGTCACGTAGATGATCGAGTCCGCACACAATCTCTGTTCCGCTTTCAACTTGTCCAATTGATTAAAGGCGTCTTTCTTACACCATACCACCATCATTATATCGTCGTGAACCAACTGAAAACTCTTCACTATCAGACTGATTCCAAAATTTGTGGGCATCGCGTATGAATTCCATCGTGGGCCTATCGCAACGTTGCCCCAATTTCCCCCCACAGACTGTTGATCATCGCCTTGAATTGGCATGCTGGCGTTTATCAGAATGTTTGGCCACAGCCTCGGGGTTCAAACGAATCCCCGTCTCTTTTTCATAGCGTTCCACGTACGCCACGCGCTCGGCTTCACGCACCACGTGAGAAGGTCATGCTTCTTGCCTCGTTTTGATTTTGGCCATCATGTAGGCGCGAAACAAATCCTCTGTGGATTTTGGACAGTGCCAGGCCTCGTAGAGCGTTTGGCTGTTGTCTTCAGCACAGATCTTGCACAGAGGAAACATCAACTTGCCTCGAATGGTGAGAGGCAACACCTCCATGTGGAGATTCATAGGCCGTACAGATCGTGTCTGTATGGTTCGTGTATTGTATTTTCGTGCGGCGACTGTACCCTGCCATGACCGTGCCATGTCTAAGCGTTCTGATTGATTAAGCAATGATTTTGCGTGCTTTGATTGGTGGAATAGAATGTCTTCGATTCCGTACCGTGACAGTGACTAGGTTCCCTACTCATATGAAAACGACTCTAATGATAAGTTGGATTGGATGAGTTGATATACACAATATTTTACCTTGCAGCTTTGTTTGTGGCTATTGTCAGAGTTTGTGGATCCAGGATCTCTCCCTTTGCAGTGTAAATGTCTTTCACCATTTCTCTGAAAAGCAGGTCAACAAAACTATTGATAACTTTATAATTTGTTGAGGATGCTTTATTTAATCAGTACGTTTTTAAAAATGATTAATTTCAGCTATGAAGTGACCTGATTGATAGGGCCAGAGAACAGTTGAATAGTAATAATAATAATAATAATAATAATAATAATAATAATAATAATAATAATAAGTAATATGATATTTTTTATTTATTTATATATATAGCGCTATTTCATAACACTCATTTTCCATCACTCTATCAGGCACATATATAGGTGGACATTCAACCTCACACACAAAGGAGCGCATTTGAGAAAACCAGTATTACTCTTGTTATAATACCTTAAGAGGAGATTTTAATTTTACGAACGCGCGTATTGAGCGCCAAAAACCAACAGCATGTAGATTACGTTTTGTACAAGGCTAAAACTGCTTTAGCAAAGAGTTCAAGTTATTTGTGATGGTTTTTGACCGGTAAAAGTGAAATTGGAGTGTTAATCCAAAGTGAAAATTTGATTTGAAAACTGTCCACATGGGCTAGATCTGTATATTTACTATTGTTGCTGATGTTTTCCCCTGAATTAGCTCGAATTTGAAACAAAAAGCAGGAAAATGGCTTTGTACAACGTTAAAATAGATTTAGGTAGACAATTTACCTTGTTTTTAATAGTTTGTACTTAGTTAAAATAAAAAATAGAGTGTTAATCCAAAGCAAAAATCGAAATTAAAGTCAAACTATTCAAAAGTGCTCGTTTTTGGCGCTTTTCGCGGATATTACGCGATGTTCAAATAAATATCCTCTTAATATACTAGTTGTTTCTAATAGAAAGTGAAGTGCTGCGAGTTGAATTATTTGCAGGTTAAATATAACTGACTTAATGTGTGCACATTCATTCTAAATGACATTGACATAAGATAAGTCCACTTATATGCCGTTTGGGCTTCCTGTACTTTAACTCGGCGACACATGGCTTTCTGACGAGTTATAAAACATGAATTTATCTCGCTTGATACACATCAAGCGAAAAACAAAGTCTTGAATATTAGTACGTACTACACGAAGAATATAAGGAAGAAGATTCATGCACAGTAGTAGTAGTATTTTAGTCCATCTTGCATTGCGGTATCAGTCGATGTGAGGTAAAATAAAGTATTTGCCATCATCTTAGAACAAACTTTGACAGCTTCCATTAAATTACCTTGAACATATAGATGAATAATAATTGAACATATAGATTATAGATGCGTGGACGCCCTCAGCTATTCGTCTGTTTATCAGTTGTAGCACGATTTCTACCCAAAGTTTCATCATCCCCCGTACACGGCTGGTAGACAATCTCGCCAAATATTCACTACCGTTATGAACATGTTAAATATTCGCTTTATTTTCTCTGTGTAAGTACATTGCAACCAAGGAGAATGTAACATTGTATCACCAAAGACCAAAGAATGTGTTTGAGCGCTCATGTTGTTGTTAGTCGGGCTTCCTGTGGAAGGCCTGACTCTAAAAATGCAGGTCGGTATTGTTCTTTGACCTCAAATCGCCAACTGGGTTCTACCGAGCGCATGCAACCTGTGCCGGCAGCTAAGATAATCATCGAAGGCTCTAACAACATGGTTTATCAATGCACTCTTCACAAACCTTGTTGGAGGAAGGCTATGTCGTCTTGTTTTCAAAATAACCTCAACAATTCATAGAGATATGGATTTATCATTCCAGTACTAGTACTGCAAAGGGTTCAGAGACCTTTAGAATTTAGAACGAAGTGATACACGCAGTGAAGAGAAAAAAACAATTACGTCAGTTGTGAGGTTTTCAGACACCGAGCCGATCGAGGTAACTTAACCCATACCAATTACACTGAACATCCAAACATTGTTTAATCACTAGCTTTGGCAAGTCTAGTTTATGTATACGGTATTTGTATAATTTGTATGGATATATTTATGGTACCAAATAAACTACTGATGTCATTGTCATTCACGATTCGCTGAGTTTGTGAAATCGCAGTACTGAAATTGTAAGGAAAGCATGTCAGTCTACCGAGTCACGTAATGAGCGAGCAAACACTGCTTTAATCGCACTAAGATATCTAGATTTAGCTCAAATAGGCTACATATCAGTTAGAAGCCCGACTTCACGCTAGGAAACCCATGCACGCTAGTAGAGCGTCTAGTATATTACCACCGCTGATCGTAAGTACTGCCTGCTCCGAAAATCATCGGGATGATCGAATGACTAATACAAATCTCGACTGAGATAAATAGGAAAATCCTCCATAAGAACCCCATCTCAACACAGGAAACCCAATATTATTTTCTAACGATGTCTAAGGGGAGTCGGTAGGCTCCATTGCTGACACTCCATAAAGCAGCTGGTTCCTCTGTTACTGACATCAAATGTTCTGCCAATGGATGGAAAAGAATGGAAGCAATGGTTGGGCTGCCTATGATTGGGACAGGAAAAAGTGTCCCAGTACCCTAAGAACTATTCCCAGTACCCTATGACCTATTCCCAGTACCCTAAGAACTATTCCCAGTACCCTATGACCTATTTCCAGTACCCTATGACCTATTCCCAGTACCCTATGACCTATTCCCAGTACCCTAAGAACTATTCCCAGTACCCTATGACCTATTCCCAGTTCCCTAAGAAATATTCCCAGTACCCTATGACCTATTCCCAATACCCTATGACCTATTTTCAGTACCCTATGACCTATTCCCAATACCCTAAGAACTATTCCCAGTACCCTATGACCTATTCCCAGTACCCTAAGAAATATTCCCAGTATCCTATGACCTATTCCCAATACCCTATGACCTATTCCCAGTACCTTATGACCTATTCCCAGTACTCTAAGAACTATTCCCAGTACCCTATGACCTATTCCCAGTACCCTATGACCTATTCCCAGTACCCTATGACCTATTCCCAGTACCCTATGACCTATTCCCAGTATCCTATGATATATTCCCAGTACCCTATGACCTATTCCCAGTACCCTATGACCTACTCCCAGTACCCTAAGAACTATTCCCAGTACCCTATTACATATTCCCAGTACCCTATGACCTGTTCACAGTACCCTAAGAACTATTCCCAGTACCCTATATGACCTATTCCCAGTACCCTATGACCTATTCCCAGTATCCTATGACCTATTCCCAGTACCCTATGACCTATTCCCAGTACCTTATGACCTATTCCCAGTAGCCTAAGAACTATTCCCAGTACCCTATGACCTATTCCCAGTACCCTATGACCTATTCCCAGTACCCTATGACCTATTCCCAGTACCCTATGACCTATTCCCAGTATCCTATGATATATTCCCAGTACCCTATGACCTATTCCCAGTACCCTATGACCTATTCCCAGTACCCTAAGAACTATTCCCAGTACCCTATGACATATTCCCAGTACCCTATGACCTGTTCACAGTACCCTAAGAACTATTCCCAGTACCCTATATGACCTATTCCCAGTACCCTATGACCTATTCCCAGTACCCTATGACCTGTTCACAGTACCCTATGACATATTCCCAGTACCCTATGACCTGTTCACAGTACCCTAAGAACTATTCCCAGTACCATATATGACCTATTCCCAGTACCCTATGACCTATTCCCAGTACCCTATGACCTGTTCACAGTACCCTAAGAACTATTCCCAGTACCCTATATGACCTATTCCCAGTACCCTATGACCTATTCCCAGTACCCTATGACCTGTTCACAGTACCCTAACAACTATTCCCAGTACCCTATATGACCTATTCCCAGTACCCTATGACCTATTCCCAGTACCCTATGACCTGTTCACAGTACCCTATGACCTATTCACATTACACTAAGAACTATTCCCAGTACCCTACGACCTATTCCCAGTACCCTATGATATATTCCCAGTACCCTATGACCTATTCCCAGTACCCTATGACCTATTCCCAGTACCCTATGACCTATTCCCAGTACCCTATGACCTATTCCAGTACCCTATGACCTATTCCCAGTACCCTATGACCTATTTCCAGTACCCTAAGAACTATTCCCAGTACCCTAAGAACTATTCTCAGTACCCTATTTCCAGCACCCTATGACCTATTCCCAGTACCCTATGACATATTCCCAGTACCCTATGACCTATTCCCAATACCTAGGAGAATTGTGATGATACGTGACAAACCAAATCGACTATAACTCACCAAAAACTGAACAGATATGGCCTAAAAATCGGCTCGGACACAGAAGAGATGACTTAGTACAAACAAGTTAGTGTCTTCGATAATTTATTCAAACTGAATTTTTTGCAAATGATTATAGCGTTCAAACTAGACGCCATACATTTACTGTATTTTGATCGCCACTAATATTGAACTTGGGATACCTGTGCAACAACAATATCAAGCTTTCCAGCGTTGAATGCGGCTACATTCCATTTTGAAGTGATGACAAGATCGATTCCTTATATAGAAACCAAGTTGTCAAAAATCCGTCATCGCCTCGTCAGACTCGGAGTAAATCTTGACCTCTACTCCTAGATTTGTCTCGAATGACAAAATAATATCAGGCGATCCGCTTTCGCAATGGAGAAAACTTGTCAAGAACACGCAATTCTTTGTCAACTATGCTGACCATTCGAATTCTGCGCTTGAAACTTTCATAAAGGAAGAAAAACAAGAAAAACTACTTGGCCTTCGGTCATTCGTTTCTAGGTTAAACAAGTATAACGATGACAGACAAGATGACTTATCTCAAGTACCATCATTGAAAGTATTCGACACGGTAAAGCTTGATATGACAAATAAAAATACCAACTGTATTTTATACTAAGGGTATTTTGGGGTAGGGGTGTGCCGCGGACACCTCAAAACCCTGACCCTATATCCCAGACCTAAAATTTTGATTTTCCATACCCTATTCCAGATTAAAGCTTAAAAATGTACACCCAATCCCAGAATAAAGCTTAAAAAATGTATACACTATCCCAGATTGAAAGCGCACTAAAGGGATATGTAAACTGATAGCGACTGGAGTATGGTTTCCGCAATAACGCCACTATCATACCAGACCAAAACGTAAAACATTTCGGTCGAGAGAACCTCGAAAATGTTATGTTGTGCCTCCAGAATGTAGCGAGTGTGTCTGTGAGCATGGTAGAGTATGTAAGTAACTTTTAAGTACTTGTATAGGATAGGTATCGGATACTTTTACAATCTGACAAACAGAACTCATCATACTGATTCAGTACTGACCCTTTTATTCTTATGTGTGTCGGTATGTCAGTATGTCAGTATGTCAGTATGTCAATATGATAAATCATATTGATCAGTTGTACTGGTTTCCAATTCTTTTTTCTCGTCATACGCTGTTGATGTGAGTTTTTCTGATTAAAATATCTTACGTCTTTTGTTCATTGCCTTCTTATTTCTTTTATCTCTTCTGAAATGTGTTTCTTGTTTGGTAGATGATAGTTCCTCGATTTATTTTTCTTGCACTCTGCTATCTTGTTCTCATCTCCTTATTCTTAGTTCTGCTTCTCTTTAAAATCGATAGCCTCTTCGTTGGCGTAAGTGTGGTTAACTTTGTGTGCTTGATAGAGTTATGAATGGATGGGTGACTGTCTAATTAATAGGAACTTCAGTTTACTTTGTTTACTTGAATGTCACCTTAAATTCTTGTCAGTTTCTGATGATTGATCGAGTTCTGTCTTTGCCGGTAGATAGAATGGCTAACTCTTAACTAATCAAACTCCTATCTAATAACTCTTCATCTGTTGGTAATAATAATAATATAATAGTAATAATAATAATAATTTCTTATGTTCCTGCTTGCTATTGAGACTCGTTCAATGCAGTTCTGCCTTTTGTTTAATGTACTTTTGCCTACTTCTATTTTAATTCAGTTTCATTTTTCTGTTTGTTTTGTCATGCCTTTTGCTTGCTGTTAATTCTTGGTCTGCCAGTTTCTAATTGTCGATCATTTGGTCTATTCTTTCTGGTTGATCCAAGTACTTTTGTTGAGTCTGGCTTTCATTGATATTCGAAGACATTCGAAGAGATATTGCTGGATAAGATTTGATTCTCTTTGTTTGTATGTTTGTTGTTAAAATTGTTTCATATTCTGTCTCTACTTTCTCTACTTGATGTTTTGTTGGTCTTTTTACAAAAAATTTCCAATCATGTTGATCTTGTCGTCTTTCCTCTTAAATCTCCTTTTCTCTTTTAGTAATGTTTCCTTTCCTCTGCTAAAATCGTTGAACACACGCTTTAATTCCATTGCTTTGTATTGATCTTATGGCGCGTTTCCCGGGAAAACTAGCTACTCCAATCCACAACTACTTCCCGTCACCTGACACCATAAAAGGGGAAAAATGACAAATGTCAGTCGCCAACCAAGTCATCCTGCTATCTTAGAGGTCAAGAAACACTCACCAAAGGTAAAGAAGTGACGCCGTGGTTTAGCTCTGTTTTCTTATGTACGAGGGAATGAACGAGGACACATTTCACTCGATCCCGATTGAACCTCGAACAATGTTATGTGGTGCCTCCTGAATGTAGCGAGTATGCCTGTATGTGAGTCTGTGAGCATGGTAGAGTATGTAAGTAACTTTTAAGTACTTGTATAGGATAGGTATCAGACGCTTTAACAATCTGACAAACAGTAATCATCATACTGATTCAGTGCTGACCCTTTTATTCTTTTTTCTCGGCATACGCTGTTGACGATGTATCAACATTGTTCAATATGATAAAGTTGATCAGTTGTACAGGTCTTTTATTCTTTTTCTCGTCATAAACTGTTGATGTGAGTTTTTCCTATTACAATATCCTCGTCTTTCGTTCATTTTTACTTTCTTATTTCTTTTATCTCTTTAAATGTGTTTCTTGTTTGGTGGGTTAAAGTTTTTCGATTTATTTTTCTTGTATTCTGCTATCTTGTTCTCATCCTGTTCTTAGTTCTGCTTCATTTATAAACTCGATAGCCTCTTCGTTGGCTTAATGTGGTTAATTTTGTGTGCTTGATAGAGTAGTGAATGGATGGGTGATTTGTGTTGATCGAATTCTCTTGATTGAGTTCTGTCTTTGCCGTAGAAAGAACGGCTCGATTAATAACTTTTCGTCTGTTAATAGCAATAATAACAACGATAAAAAGAATGGCTGACTGTCTAATTAATAGGAACTTCAGTTAATATTGATTCTACCTGATTCTGAATGATTTTATGAATAAATTATTTGAAATTCTTGTCAGTTTTTGGTGATGCTAGTAGATAGAATGGCTAACTCTTATCACTCTAACTCCCAGCCTAATAACTCTCATCATCATAATACTATTATATCATCATACTATTATAATAATAATAATAGTACTAATAATCATTGTAAGTAAGTAAGTAATAATAATAATAATTTCGTAATGTTCCTGCTTGCTATTGAGACTCGTTCAATACAGTTCTGCCTTTTAATGCACTTTCACCTTCGTTTTAGTTCAGTTCATTCATTCTTTCTGTCTGTTTTGTCATGACTAAATGTTAATTCTTGGTCTGCCAGTTTCTAATTGTCTGATTATTTGGGTCTATTCTTTCTGGTCGATCCAAGTACTTTTGTTGAGTCTGGCTTTCATTGACATTCGAAGAGAGATTGCTGGATAAGATTTGATTCTCTAAGTTTAGTTATGTTTGTTGTTAAACTGTTTCATATTCTGTCTCTACTTTTTCTCTACTTGATGTCTTGATCGACTTTCTTGTTTTGTTGGTCTTTTTACAAAATTCATTCCAATCATGTTGATCTTGTCGTCTTTCCTATTAAATCTTCTTTTCTCTTTTAAAATCGTTGAACACACGATTTAATTCCATTGCTTTGTATTGATCTTATTCTTCCTTTCATTCACACTTTGTTCTGCTACTTCTTTTGGCCTTTTATGGTTTTATGGTTTGATCGTTTTAGTTGAAGCTCTTAGTATTTTGCTCAATTCTGTGGCAGCCTTCCATCTTTTTTTCTTTGTCGGTGATCTTCACCACTGTTCCATGTCATTCCATTCTGTGGTATCTTTGTTTGTGAATCTTTTCCTCTGTTATGTTCTTGATCTTCCTGGGAGGTTAGCTAAGATCATCACCTCTTAGTTAGCTCAATCATCATTTTCCCCATCTTTCATCTTATACTTTTGTTGTGTTGTTCACTTTTGGTTGTTTGTATTGTGCTGTGTTATAGTATAGTGTTTGTTTTTTCTAACTCTGTTTTATTTTTAATCTTGATGTATGGTATATTCTTTGTATGTTTGATGGTTTTTTAAGGTGTGAGATCTATCAGTTAGAGTTTCCTTCCATTCATCATCTGTTCTGAGATGGTATGAGTGTATGGAATTGTCTGTCAAACTTCTCATTTATAATCTTCTCTATTTCTCCATGTGTTCACTTGCTCTTTCGCAGCTTTATTGGTGTTGTCCATTAGCTTTTGTCTTATCTGTGAAGAAACGTCTACAACGTTTCTCTCTTGCTTTACCTGTTATCTTATAGATTTCTTGTTCGTCTTTGAACGCGCCGGTAATGTAAACTTTGTTCTTCTGTAGCGAGTATCATTCTCATTCACATTCCATCTTCAAGCGTTTGAAATAACTTGTTGGTCTGAAAACAATGTCATTGTCATTATGATCTTTCTCTCTCACTCTATTTTTGGGTTATTTCTCTTTGAGATATTCTCTTTGTAATCATAATAATTCTTTGTTTTCTGTCCTTTTCTAGATTGCTTTTGATTGCTTTCTTTTACTTCATTCTACTTGGATTTGTTGTGGTTGTACAACTTCCATTCTTGATTTCCTTATTGATTTGTCCTTCGGGATTGGAATTGAATTGTATTACTTGGCTTTGGTTCAGTCTATTAATTTTTCTATTTACCCCTCTTCTTGGCTTCATTTCTGTTTAGCTAGCTGCTTTAGGACTAATAATACTTCTTCTATTCTTTTTTCCTTCGTTTTTGGTTAATCCCATGTTGACAACTCAATTTCCTTGTATCCTTTCTTCTTATCTGCTCTCCTTTCTTCCTTTCTTATCTGTTCTCCTAGGTCACACAGTCGCTTCTTTACTCAGGTCCGTCAAGATCCTCAAGACAAGATTTTTTCTGACGCTAAGGGAGAGAAAATTATTCATTAATTTTGACTTCCTTATCGACTGAAGAAGATAAACCTCGATGACTTCTTGTACGGGTTCTTCGGTAGTATAGTGGTGAGTATCTCCGCTTGTCATGCGGAAGACCGGGGTTCGAGTCCCTGCCGAGGATATTTTTATTTTTATTTTTGAACTTCCGCTTTATTTTAATTTAGTTTTGACTTCCGCTTTCACCTCAGACGCCAAACTGCGCGAGGAATTTATTTCTGCGCGAAAGGGACATATCCCCCGCGAAAGGGACTACAAGTGTTTGAAAGGGACGGTTGCGATTTCTTTTCCTTCTCGGCTCGTTCAGACGTGGAGATGCCATGCTCTCTCTTCCTCGTTTGTGACATTGGACTTCGGGGTGATTTCAGAATTTAGTCCCCTTTCGCGCCAAACCTCTTCTGGTATGTCCTCTCTTCGCCCAAAAACAAGGTCCCACACGTCTAGACGAACGTCCTATTTCTTCTATAAATGTATCCCTGTTGAATGTTATTATATGATCTTGGGGCATTCACAGGGTCCCACACGTCTAGACGAACGTCCTTTTTCTTATATAAATGTATCCCTGTTGAATCTCATTATATGAGGCATTACGTGGTTGGACGCTGTGACGCGTGACCGCAGGTTCGTGACGGCGGGTTTACTTCAAAACTTCCGCTTTCACCTCAGACGCCAAACTGCGCGAGGAATTTATTTCTGCGCGAAATGGACACATTCCTGCGAAAGAGACAAAATGTGTTTGAAAGGGACGCTCCAAAGTGTCCCTCTTACTACTTAACAACAGCACAGGTGAAATTGAGATAAGTAACAGTGTTACAAGCAAACTTGATGAGGACGAAATTAACAACTTCATCAAAGAAAATTGGACACAAAAACACTGCCAGGCTGCCGTGGACGCCTTTCATATGCAGCCCGAAAAAGTCATCCATCGGCTGTAAAGCGCATTTGGACGAATGTGGAATGCGCAATTTAAGAACGACCATTATTGAACAATTATTCGCCGAAAGCGAAGTGATTATCGGTGAATATTCACCGACAGCTTGTACTTCGAGGGTCTTCTTTTGACCTCTCTCTCCATCTCTCCATCTCTCCATCTCTCCATCTCTCGCACAAGGTAACGTAATATCCCCTATGCATTTATTTATGATGTTCATTACAACTACGTCAAACGAGCGAGGTTGCTAACCTGAAGTGAATTATTAATGTTAACAGTTATATTGCGAAGATAAGCTACTAGAGAGGACGAACAAAACCAGAAGAAAGAAAATGATGACACAAAGAAGACTCTTTGTTACTGTTGAAATTTGAGATTCTAAAAGTAAGTTAAGAAAAATAATATTGTTTTGTTAGTCGTGTGATTACCTGTTTCATTTTTCTTGGGCAATGTATAGATGTATAATGATAATGTTATGTTATGTTAAACGAAACAACATTCAATTTTCAACATCGAGTGCTGGACGATTAGTTTTAGCACATTCTTCATTGTAGAAACCATATGTTTATTGCGGGTTTTTGAATGGTGTTCAAGAAGGTGATGTTCGTGTAGGTATCTTTAATATTTAATGAAGCACTCCTTAAGGTACCAGGGGACCTTCGTGACCACTGTTCACTGAAAGCCGCGTAGCGCACTAACCATTCGTCCAACATGTATAAAAGTATACATTTTCTTAAAGCTGAATAAATGCAGATTTTAAATATGCTGGAGATTATTTCCTATTTTGTAAATATTGTTTGTTATTGCACATTTTAAAAAATTCGACCGGCCTTGTTCAAATAAATTTTGCACGCGGGAATTCAATCGATTTCTAAACGGAAAGTGCCATTGTAATGAGCAAACTTTGTTCTAAAAAACTGTGTCTCCGATTTTTGATACGTTGCCTCGTTTAAAAGTTATTTGATGATTTATGTGTAAATCGCTTAAAAACACGTTGATTAACTTTGACAGCAAATATTTCCTCAACAAAAGCGTTTATCGGAAATCCGAGACACGGTTTTTTGAAACAACGTGTTTTAAAAAACGTAGAAATCGTACGATTTTTGAGCGAACAGGAGGACAATATTATGAAAAACCACTGTTAGAAAATCGGCCCGTAACGGCAAACGCGACTGAAAAATACAATTTTGAACACACCCTTAAAAGCCTAGATGTTTGAGCTATTACATGTGTTAAATGCAGAAATATCCGAGTGTTTTTGACGCGATACGAGCGAGTTAAAAAAAAATACAAAACGCACTCACAATTATGTTGGAGTCACCTTAAAAGAGTATGGACTATATATACTAAGGGTGTAAATCATCGTGAAACAACGTTAAACGAATATTGCCCCGCTCTAAATTACCTTTAGTGTCGATAGATAAAATCGAGTTAAGACCCACCCAAAAGAGAAAACATGTGATAAATGTTCTATGATATAAAATATCTTAGTTTACCAAAAGGTCTTAGTAAAAGTTTTAGAGTTTATGTAGATCACTGAGGTTTCGAGTTAAATTGTCCAATATTTCAAACCTCCTCAAAGGTACTGATTTCCTTTGTCTTCACTCATTATATTAGAGTTTAACCATTATTTTTCAAAATAATCTGTTTTCGTGTGTGTGAAATATTGGACTGCTCTCAAAACTAGCGAAGTTACCAACTGAAGTGAATTATTATGAATGTTATTTGCCAAGAGAATATGAACGAAATTATGGGTCAAAACGAGAAAATGGGAACAAATTAGTTTTTAATTCTTAAAAACAACATATGACATCTTTTTTTTTTTTTTTTGTTTTTAATTAATGCTTTATTTGTACAAAATTAACATGTATGTATCTATACTACACTGAATTACGAATGAACTACAAATTTACACAATTTACAATAACGCCAGTTCCAACATTATTTTTACTCAGATTCTAATGCAGTTTTTAATTTTTCCCATTTTTTATGTGCGAAAATAATATAACATATCACATCTTAATTATTTTGTTTTGATAACTGTGTCGTCATTAGTAATTGTAGTACTCTGGACTTCAAGCAGCCTGTACTTTGAAAAACTCTTCGAATATTCATTAATAATTATATACGAACCCTACGATCTATAAGTTATTTGTGCAGATAGTTGTCAGTCAACCGGACGACAAAAAGACGATGTCATTCGTGAAAGGAGGCGCAAATTTAGGGAAAACACGGAACATGAAACAATCATGGAAAGAATAAACAACAACACAATTTAATGGAACTTCGTCGTCCTCGACGTCATCATCCTGGTGCTCAAGGTCCATATTGTCATTCCGTTCTAATGCGTCATCGCTGTTATTAAAATTCTGTTTTTATTTCACAAAATTTCCTCAAAAGTCATCAATTATTATCGAGGTTTTTTTTTTTTGTAATCCCCTTTGAAATACTTTGAGCTCGAGCTTAATTTGCTTCATATTCTTTGTAGTATTTAAATAACTTTATATATTTCACGCACTGCAAATATCAAATAGCGATGACTAGTTTCGTTCCTGTATGAACCTCTTCAAATCGCTGATACAAGAGAAATATCCAGAAAGAGCTTAATTTGAAATCCCGTCAAATCTTAAGAGTGAATGCCTGATAGAACCGCCGGTCAGCGACCCCTTGGACAAATGTCTCAAATTTTGCCAGATGATACCTTTGGGTAACCTATTTTCTAAAAGCATATTAAAAAGTTCCAGCGCCTTTTCATTTTTTTTAAATTGAGAAAGTTCAAAAGTGTGGTCGAAGTGCTGTTTTTGATTGTCGCGCTGTCCAAATAATGGCGTGAGTACGAAGCGTCGCTGTAGCCTCAAAACTATTTCAATACCAATCAGACTTTACACAGATAAAGAAGCACTATCGACAATTAATTTGAGTCCAAACATTGTTCTGATCTGTAAATCAAATATTTTTGCGAGCCATTTCGAGAATGAGTATAAAGTGCACAGAAAGTTACGGCGAAAAATAGGGTATATTAAATCGCATAAAAAGGTTCCTCTGGTATGTCATTTTTCTACATTTAAACTTTATAGCCTTAAAGTTATGTTATTGAAATTTGTCTCTACCAAATTTCACGGTCAAAATCGCATTCTCTCCCAATCAGAAAATCGATCGTCCGAGTACTACTTTTGGCCGGAGCGTCATACTTTGACTCTTGAAAAGTGACATCAAAGTGGACCGATAAAATTCGAAACTACCTCTAAAGAAGTCTCAATGCACAGCTATTGAAGTTAAAAGACAGCGAAATGCTTTGCAAATCAATTCAATTCAATTTCTGCTAGACCTCACTTACAATCCCATATCTTGTCAACAATATAATTTAATTATGTACATGATGGTACGTCTCATTTACATTATTTACTCTTCTTCGTTCGCTCTCATAAACAACCGCATCCTATTCCAATAAAACACGACTAGAAGATCATAACAGATCAAAACATTTAATATTCTGTTATTGACATTAAAATATTATTACTATTATTAAATTTGCTACTCTTCTCCTACAGTCCCTACAATATTTTCGGCCTTTAAACATTACTTCTCCAATTCATTATTAGATAATGCACGTGGATTGAACAAAAGGAAATCGCATGTGAATATCACATATTAAAATATATTGGAGTTTTTTAACCAAAATGAATAAAGAAGAGAACTCCGAGGAACATGACTTAAGGTACCATGGAACCTTCGTGACCACTGTTCACTGAAAGCCGCGTAGCGCACTAACCACTCGTCCAACATGTATAAAAGTATACATTTTCTTAAAGCTGAATAAATGCAGATTCTAATTATGTTGGAGATTATTTCCTATTTTGTAAATATGTTTTGTTATTGCACATTTTAGAAAATTCGACCGGCCTTGTTCAAATATAATTTTGCACGCGGAAATTCAATCGATTTCTAAACGGAAAGTGCCATTGTAATGAGCAAACTTTGTTTGTGTCTCCGATTTTTGATACGTTGCCTCGTTTAAAAGTTATTTGATGATTTATGTGTAAATCGCTTAAAAACACATTAATTAACTTTGACAGAAAATATCTCCTCAACAAAAGCGTTTATCGGAAATCGGAAATCGGAGACACAGTTTTTTAAAACAACGTGTGCTCATTACAATGGCAATTTCCGTTTAAAAATCGATTGAATTCCCGCGTGCAAAATTCTCTTTGAACAAGGCCGGTCGAATTTTCTAAAATGTGCAATAACAAAAAATATTTACAAAATAGGAAATAATCTCCAGCATATTTAGAATCTGCATTTATTTAGCTTTAAGAAAATGTATACTTTTATACATGTTGGACGAGTGGTTAGCGCGCTACGCGGCTTTCAGTGAACAGTGTCACGAAGTTCCCCTTGTACCTTAACATGTCTTCTCAATTGTTTAACTTTAATATCTAAGTTCAGTTAAATTGAAAGATGTTATTAATTCGTGCTATTTCCACTTTATTTGAAAGTCATTCACAAACATAGCAATTTGGATCATTTAAGCCAGGGCTGAACAAATGAGGTAGAATTTAACATCTGTCCGCTTATTTTTTTTTTCTATGGCACCGATATCAATTCTACAGTTTACCAAGTATTATATTATACCTGAATGAATGAATGAATAAACACGACAGCTACAATTAAAACAATTCTACTGATAACTCAGTGGCCCTACCTATTCAATCTACCTCAAGAAATTTGAACAACATAGATCAGGCTGTCCAGCCACGTACAGAGTGACTTTCGAAAACAACAATGACCGCAATTCATTTGGACGCCAACACGGACTTCGTTCATCTTTGCTGCCTTGAATTCTTACTACCGAGGAACTAATTAAAAAAAATTAAACGCTCAAAATGCATTAACCGATGTCGAGTATTTAAAAAATAATAATAATTAATAACAAAGAACTGTATTTAAGTCAAAGTATTTAGCATTTCTACTGTAAAAATTATTATATAATAGTATTTCTTGTAACTCAGTTTTACTCATCGCTTGTATATTGTTATTATATCTACGAAGGATCAAGAATGGGTCATCTAAGTGCCGCCTTATCCATAGCTTTCTTGATACTGAGTCTCTCCCATTCTTTCTCGGAATCATGTGATGCGTACAAATTTGTCAAAACAGACGGCATGGAACTAGCAAACCACGTGATCAAAACCATCACCAAAAGTTTGGAAGAGTTGTGCTGGAAAGAGTGTTTGTGGCTTCCAAAATGTTTCTCCCTCAACGTCCGTATGATTTATGGAATGCTTTATGAATGTGACCTGAATAACTCGACCAAGCTTGCAGCAGGTGGCCTGGTACCTAGAGCTGGGTCTGCTTACCGTGAAATGGCGGTAAGTGACTTACAAGAAAACAGATAATCTCAGAAGACGTTTCAGTTTTCCAAGACCCATTTTGTATTTCTGGTAAACGTTTTATTCCTTTTTAGTAACTATTTTAATAATTATATTAATTCTGATAGGACGTCGGTCAAGATAACTGTAAAATATATGAGTGCAGAAATAAACAAGGTAGGACGTAGCACCTTCTGAAATGCTCTACTGACAAATCCTTTTGTAACTCACAATACAAGGTAGTTACTTATTAGAGGTGAATCCTCTAAAAATACTATTATTATAAGTACTTTTCCAATGTTGTCAACAGTTTTGCAAGATGGATGGTTCCGTCTCGACTCATCGCGTCTTAAGTTCTTCAAGGAAAATAAAAACTGGACAGAAGCTGTAGATCACTGTAAGTCTATCGGTGGTAATCTTGTTTCGATTACCAGCGCCTACAAAGATGGGTTTGTCTACGAAGTGGTGGCAAACGAATTACAGGACACAGAAAACAGAGGTAAAGTATCAAACGCATTATGGAATACCCGATTTTACGACGCGGAATATGTTATGAATTCTAATTTTAATCCTCTTAAAAGAGGATATCAGTTTTTTAAGAATGCGCTTTTTGAGCGTCAAACACCATAGACTGACAGGAGTGGCTTTCTGCCATTTATGTAAATGAGAAAGACATCAATTCCCGGCAGTCCATCAAATGTACAGATTTTAACCGCTAAATCTAAACAATGATATCGAGTTACAGTTTGTAGACAACTCTTGGTTTCTTACTTGCTTCAGCAGCACCAAGCAACTTTTACTGGGCTCTAGATGGCCACGACAAAGACATCAGGTGAGTCCAACAACACATTCCATATTAAATGATGCAGTTTATTTTATACCAAAGGGAAAAACGTTTACAGAGATGATATAACAACAACATAAACTAAACCCGTACACAGATTGGAAATGTTTTTGCCACCAAGAGAGGGACACCCTAACACTCTAACGAACATGCGAACATGCGAACATACCGGCTATATCATCCAAACAACCAAAATCAAAGTTTTCAAGTCTGAAAGAAACTCTCAGACAATTAGTCTCAATGGGGAAAGCTTCAGCCTGTTTCCCTTCCATTGTGTGAAATCTGAAAGATGTATTTTTTCAGTCAATAAAGCCGAAAACTCTAAAATCGGGAAAATGTTGTCATTGGAGAAAAGCACGATCGAGATCGTACTGTAACTTGTTTTGAAAAATGCAAACGAACGTTAGAGAACAGTACTTCAGCGGAATGTTTGATGGTCTGTGGATTCAGGCAAGTGATGGATTTATCATCGGTGTCCAAAAGTCAACAGATACATATGATGATTATTTGACATATTATTATTATTATTATTATTAGTGTCACCTATTTTCTACGCGCCTATAAGAGGTGCATAAGGCCTCAACATCCTTCTTCCATTTAGTCTTGTTCCTGGCTGAGCACCGGCGTACTTCATCCCAGGACTTCCAAACAGCTCTTGCTATCTCTTTCTCAACTATAATACTGTTAGTAGTACTGTCACCTATTTTCTACGCGCCTATAAGAGGTGCATAAGGTCTCAACATCCTTCTTCCATTTAGTCTTGTTCCTGGCTGTGCACTGTACTTTATCCCAGGACTTCCAAACAGCTCTTGCTCTCTCTTTCTCAACTGTAATACTGTAGTACTGTCATCTATCTTCTACGCGCCTACAAGAGGTGCATAAGGCCTCAACATCCTTCTTCCATTTAGTCTTGTTCCTGGCTGCGCACTGTACTTTATCCCAGGACTTCCAAACAGCTCTTGCTCTCTCTTTCTCAACTGTAATACTGTAGTACTGTCACCTATCTTCTACGCGCCTATAAGAGGTGCATAAGGCCTCAACATCCTTCGTACATTTAGTCTTGTTCCTGGCTGTGCACCGTACTTCCATCCCAGGACTTCCAAACAGCTCTTGCTCTCTCTCTTTCTCAACTCTTCGTCGCCAAGTTGTTTTTGGCCTTCCTTTCGTCCTCCTTCCTTCTGGTGCCCATGTGAGTGCCGTAACCAGTTGTTATCGTGTCCATTCTGAGAGTATTATTATTGTCAGTGATTTGCCGTGAATCTAAGCGTCGATACTCGATATATCTATAGTTTTTACTTGAATGAAAGATTAAGCTGTGGACGAGTGTGCTGCAACTCATGAAAAGTTTGGCATGCTATGAACTGTGATTCTGATTGTGATTGTGATTAACGATAGTTCGGTATGTACTTTGAAATCGTGTTTTTTTTTCGGTTGTCGAAAGTAGACAATTTTCATCAAACGATCGACTGATGACGTCCTATATCGTGGTATGTACTCCTATTTACCACGGCTCTCGACCAATCAAAGAGCGCAAAATTGATAAGATTGCGGTAAAAATGTATCCTAAATAAAGTTGCCATAACGCAACTTTTGATTCCTAAATGTCTTAGAGTTTTACTTGATTAGGTTACATAAAAATGGCTACTGTAGAATCCGGAGTAGGCCTGCTTTACATACCACATCGGAAATTAAGGCTTGTCGATATTTAATGACTGTATACATTTTTTACACAGCAGGGGCGGATCCAAGGGAGGGCATGGGGGCGCGGTGCCCCCCCCCCCCCCCCCCCCCCCCCCCCCCCCCTTCGAGTTGGGCCCGATACATATTTGCCCCCGTTTCCCCACCATTTGATGCCCATAATGCATGGAAATTGCATTTGCGAGCTTTGTTGTGAATTTGACTTTATTTCCCTTTTGAATACACAGTATGCCTTGAATTAACTTTCGTTATCCGTTTGAATTTTAACTTGACTCCTTGATTTCTAGTTTCTTGACTTAGACTAACTCTCGCTCTCATAGACTCTCTCTTCTCACTTAACTAACTCTCGACTCTTCTCCGACCGACTGATACTACATGTGACTCTCGGTGGTCACGTGACTGAATAAACTTTGCATAATGAGATTTATAACATACTCCCGCCCTTGATTAACGGCAGATAATCAATGTAACTAGTTTGATACAGTGTTCAATTAATGTTCTCTTGTTCCGCATGTTGAACAAAGGTGATGGGTACTTCTTTCGACGTTTCTCTTGACTCTAGTTCAATCGGGAATAGTTTCTGCAATGGTCGATACATCTGTATGATATTTCCTCTCTTATCGTGAACTTTGATGGCTGCGGCTCGTACCTTGCCATCTCTTCCTTTCACTAGACTTTGAACTCTTGCAATACTCCATTTTTGTCTTGGTTGCTTGTCTTCCTTGACACAAACAACGTCTCCTACATTAATTGAAGGACCTTGTTTCTGACTTGGACGATGCTGTTCTCTCAGTTGAGTAAGGTAATCGTTCTTCCATCTTTTCCAGAAGTGTGTTAGTACAGTTTCTAGATATTGTCCTCTCTTTAAGACTCCTTTGATGCTCTCTGAATGTGTTATAGCTTTACCAGTGGTTGATGTCGTAGACAGCAATCGTTTTCCAAGAACTAAATGGGACGGGGTTAGTGGTTCTCCTCCATCTTCATTTACGTACGTTAGAGGTCGAGAATTTAGTACTCCTTCTACTTGAACAATCACAGTTAGTAGCTCTTCGTACGATAGCCTTGCTGTGGCTAGGGTTTTCTTGAGACATCTTTTTACACTCTTAACTAAGCGTTCGAAGAATCCTCCCCACCAAGGGGAACGTGGAATGTTGAATTTCCAAGTGATGCCTCTTGACGTGATGAAATTCTTTACTTCAGTATTTTTGAATGTTTTACCGTTATCAGACAATACTTGCGAGGGAGTTCCTCTTCTACTAATGAAACGTTGTAAACTTCTTATAAATGCACTTGCTGTTGCATCTGGTACGAGATCGAGGTGTATTGCTCTACTGCAGGCACAAGTATACAGAACTATGTATGTCTTATGCATAACGTCTGACTGAGCATAAATGTCTTTTACGTAAAACGGCCCCGCATAGTCTACTCCTATGTTAGTGAAGGCGAAGTCGTCACTTAATCGAAACTCAGGAAGAGGAGGGGCGTTGGGTGTTCCGTAGGACATTCCTTCAAGCTTTTTGCAGATGTTACATTTAGCTAAGATTCGTTTTACAACTTGACGTCCCTTGACGATCCAGAAACGTGATCTTACTTGAGTTAAAGTTTCTTGTACTCCATTGTGCATGACAGCTCGGTGACATAACTGAATGACTAGATGAGTGAATTCATGATTACTTGGCAAGATCATTGGATACTTTGAGTCGTACGGTAATGGTGCATTATCGAGACGACCATGACAACGCAAAATTCCATGTTCATCCTTGAACAAATTCAATGACTTTTCAATCTGTTGATATACTGATCTTTTCTCGATTTCTGCTTGCACTTCTCTTATCCATAGCTTTTCTGCAGCGTTGATTTCGTCAACACTAAGTTCATACTTGAGATTTTCTCGCTTTGCCAAACTACGTTTTAGATTGTTGATGAAACGTAGCACGTATGCAGTTACTCTTACTAGTCGTAGCACAGAACTGTATCTCGAGACTTTGATCAACTCTCCTAGTTGTTGCTTTTGACTGTTGACAGTGCTTAATAAAGTTGACATGTCATTGACGTTTACTTTCTTTGACTTCAATTCTTGATCGGCATCCTTACTAGCGACGTTTTGACTTGGCTGACTAGGCCATTGTTCCTTAGGGTTTAACAGGTAGCTAGGTCCATGCCACCATTTCTCTTCGACTACTAATTCTGAGGCTCTTGCTCCTCTGGACGCAATATCTGCAGGGTTTTCCCTTGTTGGACAATATCTCCAGCAATCAACTGGTGATAACTTTCTGATTTCTGTGACACGGTTTTGAATGAATTGCTTGTATTCCTTTGTTACACCCCTGATCCAACTCAGTGCGACGGTTGAATCAGTCCAATAGACAATGTTCGTGATTTGAAGTACGTCCTCTAATGCTTGCTTGACACTGTGTGTCAACTTGACAGATACTAAACAAGCAAGTAATTCCAGACGGGGAATAGTGTTACATGACAAAGGTGCGACTCTTGTCTTTGCGGCGATTAGATTGCAGTGTGTCTCTGATTCATGTTCACAACGAACGTAAACACATGATCCATATGAAGTTTCTGATGCATCACCAAACACATGCAGTTCTACTGACTTGACATCAGAGTTGAATAGATGTGTACAATAACATCTTCCCAGTGAAATATTCTTGACTTCTCGAAGATCAGAGACTAGTGAATTCCATTTGATGCATAATGCTTGATCAAGCTTATCGTCCCAGTCGGAATTGTTCTTACAGAGTTCTTGAAACATTAACTTGAACAAGAGTATTATTGGTGCGATCAGACCCAAGGGGTCATAGAATTTAGCTGTGATGCTCAACACAGTTCGTTTTGTTGGAGTCATGTTTTCATCATAGTTCAGTAAAGGCTTTGTGAGATCATACTTGAATTCATCTTTATCTTGCTCCCAGATTTGACCTAATACTCTTGGAGTTGTTGCACTAACTTTGGGGAGTTGATATTGAATGTATCCTTGGTCTTCTTCGACAACAAGATTCTGATGATCAGATGTAGGTGTAACTTCAGGGAATTCTTCACTTTCCTCCAACATCTCCATAAGTTCTTTAGAATTGCTCATCCACTTTCTCATGTTGAAACCTCCTTGTGTCAATGTAGACTTAATCTTTCTTGCTAAGTTGAATGCAGACGTTGAGGTGTTTGATCCTGATGCATAGTCATCTACGTAGAGTGATCGCAGTAGTTCCTTTACAAACTGTGGATCAGTCTCAGTATAATGGTTCAAATGATGTCTTATAGTGGCATTTAAGATAAACGGACTTGATGTCACTCCAAAGACAACACGTGTGAATCTCAGATGCTTGAGCATTGCATTATCACTGAAAGGGTCATCTACCCATAAGAATCGTAAATAGTCACGGTGTTCAGGTTTGATGGAAATGTTCAAAAAGGCTTTCTCAATGTCGGCGATCATTCCTATCTTGTTGAGACGAAAACGTACGAGTATGTCAAATATTAGAGGAGACAGTGATGGTCCTGCATACAAACAGTCATTTAGACTTGGACCAGTACTATGTGCTGATGCGTCATAAACAATACGCAGCTTTGTAGTTTCTTTATCCATACGAATCACTTCACGGTGTGGCAAGTAATGTACAATTCCTGGTGTTGCTGATTCTTTTCCTTCGTCTGATATGGTTCCACAATTCCTTGTTTGATTTGTTCCTTGATGATGTTGTCGTATTCTGTTAGGATCTCATGTTTACCTTGTAGACGGGTTAAGAGAGTGTTCAACCTTTTAACACAGGGTGTTTGATTATCAGGCAACAAAGGGTGCTCTTCCTTGAAAGGCAGTTCTGCTTCATATCTCCGTCCATCAAATTGAATACTCTGAGTAAACTTGTCATATACTGAAATTTCGTCGTTACGAATACCCAGGGACTCTAAATCCCAGAATTTCTTGAGCTCTTCTTTCATATTGAATTGTTCATCCTTTTCCATCTGTACCAGATCAGCTTCGACTTTCAGAATGTGAGTTGAATTTAGTTGAACTGAGCAATCGTTGTTGGTTTGGGATTCACTTAGGATGACTGGACCAGATAACACCCATCCCATCTTGGTGTACATTGCTACAGGGCCAGGGCGATCACCTCTTTTTATGGCACCTGTCACAAAGTTCCAGTAATAATCGGCTCCGATGAGCACATCAATTTCCACGTTATCTGAGTTGGATGGTATGTCTGCTAATTCCAATCCTCTTAAATGAGGGTAGTTATTCACTGCTAGTTGAACGGCTTGATTACTAAGAGGGCTACATATAGTGGGTACACTATAAGCGTTCACATAGAATTCCATGCCTTCAATGCTTGTGATCGATAATTGGACTAATTCACAGGATCTCAATCTAGGTGTTTCTTCACCAAATGTCTTGATTAACAAATTGTCAGTTCCGATAATATTCAAGTTCAAATGCTGTTTCAATCCATTACTTATGTACGAGCGTTGACTGCCAGAATCCAAAATAATTCTTGCGTTGACTTTCAACTGTGGGTTGTCAGGTCTACTGACTGGCGCTACGGCGGTTTGTAACAACATTGACGCCTTACTACCAGCACACATGTTCGATGAAGTCGATTTTCCACCTTTTTCAGGCTCTGATTTCTTTTTCGTTTCTTCGAA
This sequence comes from Actinostola sp. cb2023, assembly GCA_033675265.1. Classification (NCBI taxonomy): domain Eukaryota; kingdom Metazoa; phylum Cnidaria; class Anthozoa; order Actiniaria; family Actinostolidae; genus Actinostola; species Actinostola sp. cb2023. The sequence goes on along the minus strand of JAUJYZ010001492.1, from coordinate 58,449 downwards.
GGTACGTTCTTTCGGTGGACAGGTATTCTGATTTTCATCTTTCCTTTCATTCTTGTCGCATAGAGAAATGTGATGTCGTCCTGAACAATTTTGACATCCACGTGAGGATCGACAGTTCCTGGCCACGTGGCCAGTTCTTAAACATACGAAACATTTTGATTTACGACGCAATGCTGCTCTACGCGAAGTCAGATCACTGCAGACTCCGCATTTCAAAGATGGGTGTGGACCACCACAAAAACTGCAATAAACGCTCTGGGCCTTTCCCGCCAATAATGTAGATGATGTGAACTCTGATCTACCATGATAAGGTTTTGTGTTGGTTTTAGGCGTGGCGTTTCTGGCCTTTAGCTCGTTGTTATCAGTTGATACTTTCATCGTTGTGCATCTTTCTCTGGCTTCTAGTTCGGTTTTGATTGTGTTCAGAAGTTCATCTATTTGCCACAACTTGTCTTTGCTGAATTTACGACTGATAACCAACCCGATCTCTGACGGAATCTTGTTCATGATTATTGGCGCCAGTAAATTTCCATATGTCTCAGATTTGATTCCCAGTGAGTTTAGACTTCGAATGTTTACTTCGATCTTATCATAAAGATCTCTGAGATCTCTAAGTTGCTCGATTTCATTCACTGATGGCAATTTCAACAATGAATCCATGTGACTGGAGATCAGGAGTTGCGGGTTAGCAAATCTGTCTTTCAAAATATCAATGGCGAAATTGAAATTCTGACTCGTTAGTGAAATTCCATCTATCGCCGAAGCGGCGCTTCAATGTAAACAACCTTTGAGATAGTTGAACTTGTCTATCTCCGAAAGTTGACTATTCTTGTATATCGCGGTTTCGAAAGAATCCCAGAAGGTTTGCCAATCTGCAGGGTCTCCTGAGAATTCTTTTAGCGTAAGTTTAGGAAGCTTTGGATTTTGCATTCGATCTTTTTTGACGTTTGATGTGCCGCTTGTAGATGGTTCACACAGACATGTCTCGATTTTTGCTTGACATCTATAAACAGTCTCACAAAACTCACCCGATTCTGCGATTTCCTTTTCGATATCGTCTTCTTTACTGACTTCCAGAATTTGTTCATCGAGTTTCTTGATAGTTTCTACCTTTTCTATGAGGGATGATTTCAATCCTAACAAGTGATGCTTTTGAGTAGACGTGCCTTCGTAATCTTGACAAAGTTGATTTACCTGACTGATGACTTTATTAACATATGCCTTGTGTCCTCCACGTACTTTTTTGGCCTTTCCGAATTCCATTTTGTTTTGTTCTTCGCTTTCTTGATGTTCGTCACTGTGTTCTCATCGACTTTACCATCGCTGGTCGACTGACTATCCGGTCTTGGCTATCCGCTAACTATATCCGGCTCGAAGGACCATGTTGTGAATTTGACTTTATTTCCCTTTTGAATACACAGTATGCCTTGAATTAACTTTCGTTATCCGTTTGAATTTTAACTTGATTCCTTGATTTCTAGTTTCTTGACTTAGACTAACTCTCGCTCTCATAGACTCTCTCTTCTCATTTAACTAACTCTCGACTCTTCTCCGACCGACTGATACTACATGTGACTCTCGGTGGTCACGTGACTGAATAAACTTTGCATAATGAGATTTATAACATAGCTTCTAGATTTCAACATTTTCTGGGGGCGTATGCCCCCACACCCCCTAGCAGAAGGGGCCTTACGGCCCCTTAGTGGTGCACCCCCGTTCAAAATCTCTAGATCCGCCCCTGCACAGTGAGTTTTCAATAAGCTAGTTCACGCTGTTGTCCGCCATTTTGGATTGGGACAAACTCGGCAAAATTTATAGAAACCTGGATCACTTTGACTTGCCGTAACTCCGCTCGATTTGGTTGGATTTTCAAAATTTAAACTTCGGTAATCAGCAGGCATGCATGCCAGTTGTCGGATTGAAAATACGACCAATGTAGGTGTTTTAACTACCTTTTACGATTCAATCTTCTTTTCACGAATGGATCTTAAAATTCCAAAATGGCGGACGACAACGTGAAGTGGCTTATTGCAAAATACCTAGCCTGCAGATTGATCATTGTGTACTGTTTAAAAAACGAGCAGGAACTGCGAGTTTATTGAGGCAGCTTCAGAAACGATCTTCCAAAATAATACAAACACAAAGGAAAACACAAACATAGCAGTATCGTGTTGCACATGCGCACCGATTCTGTCAAAAATATCCCACATTTGAACAACGTTCGGAAAGTGTGACCAAGGAGCAATCTTTCGACAACATTTATGTCGTCCCGTATGGGGAACTGGGAGGTCAATGATACGACACCAATATGCATGAGACCTTCCCTTAATAATAATAATAAATTATTTAAAGATTCATGCTCATTAATAATAATAATAATAATAATAATAATAATAATAATAATAATAATAATAATAATAATAATAATAATAATAATAATAATATACATTTTATATAGCGCTACTATCCATGCTAATTAAAACCTAAAAAAAAGAGTACTTTTTGAAAATTAGCATTGTTTTTATAAAGAATACTATAATAAGCAGTGTATAACCGGGTATAAGTACATGCACGTGATGGATTCTGTCCCTCTGATTGGACGAATTGCTCATCAATTATGTATGAGTTTTTGAAAAAATTGTGAATACATGAATGTTTTCTATGAGAAGAAACAATTGACACGAATATGTATCCGACTACTCGCAACTGAATAACTGTTCATGTGGATATTAAATAGAAATGAAGTACTATAACTCATAGAATGCCATTATAATATTATTAAAAGAAATTAAAAGGAGAAAGAAAAAAATCCTTAGCTGTTTGTACTGGTTGTGCTGTCCAACGTCGCACATAATAGAACGTTTTATTATTATTATTATTATTATTGTTATTATTATTATTATTATTATTATTATTATTATTATTATTATTATCATTAATATTGAAGAACAGTTATTAGATGCCATGCCTGGTAATATTTGGATTGAGGGAATAGACGACAAACGCGAAGGCTTCGTCAGTGGTATAATTAAACTATTACTACTAATATTATTATTATTATTATTATGCTAATGAGCTGTCTACCGTACTGCCAACTAAATTATACCTAAATAATCTGCTGAACGTACTACACAGAAATAGCCGTTTCAGTTATATGTTATACCTATTCAAATAAGCTGTTAGTGGTATCAGCTCCGGCTTCTCAGAAGATTCAAATGTAATCACGCCGTACTATGCTTGGATAGCGTTAGTTTTGTTAAGCACGTTCTAGAATAGGCCTTTTCACGGATAGACCGGAAGTGGCGGAACGCAATGCATTGTGGACTATATTCGGCACAAACACAACAATCTGAGCGCCATTTTGGATCGAAGAACTCCGGAAGAACATAAACAAACTCACTTCATCATGCCTCGGTGTACCGTGATGGGCTGCAATAATGACACGAGTTATCGAGAAAGGTTCGTTTCATTATTTTTCTTCGTTTCTTTGTGTATAACGGCAATTTGAATAGCATAAAATGAAAATTATAAGTGGTACACCGTATAATGTACTTACTAGAGATTACTCTATTTTACTATTCTTAGATGGGTCATTATGCCACATATCAAGGAGTATTTCGTGTCATTATTGCAGCCCATATGGCGCCTGGATATATTGTTGTGTTTGTGCCGAATCTAGACCAGAATGCACTCCGTTCAGCTACTTCCGGTCAATCCGTGAAAAGGTCTATCGCGAGTTATTTTATGTTAAAAATTCATCTACACGCAGGCAAATTATGTCAAGTTCACAGAAAGTGCAATAAGAATAACATTTTAAAATTAAAACGTCTTCACGCACATTATGTCGGTATAATTTAGTTGGCAGTACGGTCTACAGCTCATTAGCATATTAACAAACTCATTTGCATTCCTAACCCTAGTTTGGGAAAACGTTCTATTAGTTTATTCAACATTGTGATGACGTCTATACACACACTGTCACCCTGAAGATGAGCACGTAGTTCGAAAGCTTGGTTTCTTTCATAAATTCCAGGTTGATGATATTAAACGAATGTTGCTTACTAGGCTCCACGTCGAAGGACATAAAAATAAAGCAAGCTACAAGAACTCCAACGGTGAAACGTGTCTTTCCGTACTACAACACAACAGCGCTGCCGATTTACCCGCCGTCCCGTTCAATCCCGAGGGATTCACCATAGCTTTCAAGACTGTGGTTAGAGGGTTGGAGGCGCAGTCACGTGGAACCATTTACAATGACATGCCTTCGTCTGACAATCCTGGCTTTTTTTTGACGCATACTAAACGAGACGATGTGCTCCATTTTAAGCTATACAGCTCAACTGGAAGTACATTTCTGTCAATGAAGACAGCTCTGTAAGTACATAATTACCTGTTTGTAAAACCGTTGACCCAAAAGAAAACAGAAAAAAGGAAATTTAATAGTCCCTTTTCGCGTTCACAGATCCCGTTGTAAAACCGCTGTACTTATTGACATCAGACGCATTTGTACAGGGTTAGCCTCGAGTCAGTGTAAATTATTCACAAATGTCAACAAGAACACGAAAACATGTTGACATGAAACATTGAATTGCACGGACTGTTTTCTGAATCTAGGCTAAGCCTGTACAAATGCGTCTTTTGTCAAGGATATCGGTCATCTCTAAACAACACGAAACTGGAGTGTTAACCTAATAGACACACTTTTGGATTAACGTTTCTGAAAACAAAGCAGAGATGTACCTAATCAATGTCAACTACAGATTAAAAACGTGGGGAGGAGTACTATCCCATATCAATACTAAAAACGCTAAGTGGTATTTATATGTTATCGGTCAATTTTGGTTCGATTATGCAAAATATCAGGGTGAGTTTGGTTGAGCTATGGTTCGCATTTTGGCGAGATGTAGCAAGACCAAACGAGCCCTGATGTTTGCCGAATCGAACTAAAATTGCCTGATAACAAATTAAGTCAAAAAACACCTTTGAAAGTTTAGTGAGAGCCACGAGTTTATAAGTGTATTTCACTTTTATGTGTTACCCTCTTGAAATAAAATCATCATCATCATCATCAAACACCAACTGTCCGTGATATCGTTGGATATCAGACAGTTAATCTCGCTTCTGGTTGGCAAATAACATAATTTGGGATGATAAAGGTATCGTATGTTTCGCGATATAGAGTATGGTTTTCCAGAAAACCGGTAATATATCATATATATATAGATGTGCTAGGTTTTAACTTATTAAAATAGGTTAATGCATGTAATCATGTTATCAATCTAGTGGTTCAGATACGAAGTCTTTCAAATCATTAATCGATCATCAGTGTTGCCACAGGGGGGATCCCTGTGTCAAGTTTGGGTTTCCTGTGGTAACTGGCCAGCGGTTGAACATTGTAAAACGTAGTTAGAGCGTTCGGCGAACGTGTGTGGAGAGTCGCACTGTCTTGTTAGCTGACTTTGTATGTATTTAGGTCTCGAATTCATGTAGAAAAGTGATCTCATGTGCAAATAAAAGTCCGAATTTGTTCAAGCAGTTCGTCCCGAAACTCCATCCGAGTAGGAAACTCTGATGGCAGCCACAATCAGTAAAGGTTTTACAGCTATTCATCAAAAATATTGTCCAATGAAAACCATATACCGGCACATAGTCCCGCTAATAGCGGTCCGATGATTTTGGTTGATGTCTCAGAATTTCTTTATCTTTTGTGTGCGAAAATATTTTAGTATGCACTTATCAAAGTCTACTTCTTTTTTCTCATTTCTGTGTTTTACACTTTTCTTACAGCAGTTCAACGATTTCGAAAATGTTTGTCGCCCAAATCGAAAATTCGAAAGGCCAAATTAGGCGATCACAAAACGCTCGCTATCCAATAATAATTGTATTATTTTAGTTTGACTGCTACGATAGTATTAAGCATTATTTAGTCTCTGCGATCACAAAAGAAAAAATGGTTTTTGAATAATTTTAGATCAGATAAGACATCTTCAAGCATACCATACCTTACGAAGTTTTCTTTAAAACCAAAAATATGACTTCGCGCAAAACTATTTACCGTAGTCGAAACGTTCGACCCGACTGGCGACCCGACGAGTGTTCGAACTCGAAAGGTTAATATCAATCATCGTTGCTGGCAAAGATGATCATAAAGTTCAAAAGAGAGCATTACGTTTGCACAAAGCAGGAGAAGAAGTGCAGAAAGTCATGGAATCGTTGCCTGACGCGACGTCGACGAAGCAAAATATTATGACAAGCTCGTCAAAGTATTGGACGATTAATTCAATCGACAAGTCAACTCCACGTACCAAAATAATCTGTTCAGATGCATGAAACAATAAATATATTCACCCATGCATTCATTCATTGGTTTATCTATCCGTCCATTTGTTAGAAAGGATTTCTCTGGTAGAGCTGGTATCAAGTATCTTTATTCTTTAGACATCTTTCAGGTTCTTACAAGTGCTCTTCTGCTATCTAAATTATAAGGTCGCGTGCAGTTCTATTTATAGTGACTCGCGACCACTAGTTTGTTTACATTCAATGTCAATATATTATGAAGATGTGTGATTGGCTAGAATGCTGTACTAAGTCTTCTTTGTTATAGTAGAACAAACAACTATTCAGAAGGAAAACTAGAGATTCGACATAGCTATAGTTGAAGATATTGTGTTAAAGTTATGCTGTGAGATGACTATGTTCACAAGCTAACTAGTCATGTCAAAATGTTATAAGCATAAACGGGATAAAAGTATCTAGCGAGGCTTAAATGTGACTAGGTGTGGTAGGAGAACAAAGAGAGAAGAGAATGAAAGCAGATGGCTCATTTGACATTGAAAGGAAAACTGAATGAAAAGTTATTATAATTAATTTTAACAGAGGTCCAAACTAATTTGGTACTAATTAGTTTGTGCTCAAAATGGTATTGACTAAGTCTTGACATGTGACAGAATTGTAGTCTTTCTGACTATAGAAATTGTGGGAATGAATAAGAGGATTTTGTGAATGAAATACAACTTGTGTTTTTAATTTGGTCTAAAATATCAGTTATGATGTCTCATAACACATTCATGCATCCCGTCATTAGTTATGCGTTTACTTATTCACATATTTAAAACAATTATTCCCCGAATTGGAGGTGAGTAAGTAAGAGTTCATTACCGAGAACGGAGGCAATAAGCCATATACATCCCGAGGGCCGTAGGTCCGAGGGATGTATAGGCTTATTGCCGACGTTCGAGGTAATTAACTGGCTTATTATCTGATTGAGAAGGTTTTCACACAAAAAGTAGTCCCAAAGGACATCATTAATCAGATTATTGTTTCTTAATTCCCACGAGAGAATGCTAAACAAATGCTTTTCTATTTTGTATACTGTAATGTTAATGAGCTTCATCAAAAGAGGTAAAACCAATTTTTGTCCAATAAATTCCATCAGATAGCTATGTAGTATACAGTGTAAAGTGTTGTGTAGATAAGCGAAAGGTCGTGGGTTCGATTCCAGGTTCATTCATTTATCAAAATATTGTTTTCTTCATAAAAAAACTTGTAGTACAAAATTTATAAGTTTAATACCCACATATAGATGACCGAGGGAGGAATAGAACGAGGTTAATAACTAGATATAGCCCGGGTCTATATCCGTATATTACCCTTGCATTCGTAATGATAAGGGTAATATGGGATATAAAGCCCTACAAAGAACAAAGAAAACCGTGTCAATCAGGTAATAAGTAAGAGTTAGTTACCTCGCACGTCGGCATTAAGCTATATACAGCCCGAGGGCCGTAGGCCCGAGGGCTGTATATAGCTTAATGCCGACGTGCGAGGTAACTAACAGACTTAGTTCCCAATTCACGTGGTTTTCGCAAAATACCAACAGACCCAAAGGAGGGTCTATTGGTTGGAGGACGATCAATAGAATACCTATCTCCTGAGAATTATGTACAATTCTTTCTTTCTTTGTTGTGTGTTGTCTAATTGAAGGCTTTGTAATGGGGCGTTTTTCTCGGGTGGGCGGAAAAAACATTCATCCCTCAAAAACCTTTCATATGAAAGCATGCAATCTGAATTTGAATAGTTACTATAAATATTCAGAATAGAGTAGTTTCAATTTATCACTTCATTTACAACTATGGCGAGTAGCGACGGCGACATTTTTGTACCGGACTTCCCAGACTTCGATATTAGCGATATCCTGCTCGATTTGGAGTTACCTACATGTAGTACTACTGCTACGGTACCTAGTACTACTGCTACGGTAGTTACCGAGGATGGCAATTGCTCAAAAAGGGGAAACAAAAGAAACATCACAGCGATTTCTGATATTGAGCTTGCCAAAAGAAATGAAGCTAGAATCCCCTGAGAAGGGACAAAATGGAGTACATCTTGGTGTGTTCGAACTTGGATTGAATGGGCCGAAGAGCGCACAGAGACCAATACCACTTCCACTTCTGATTTATATTATATTTATATTTATTTATTGAATCGGCTCATTATGAATTCACCGGGCTATATGTGTTTGACCCGGGTCAACGCATATAGCCCGATGAATTCATAATGAGCTATTCAATTCCATTCATCAACCCCTCTTTTCCCTGCTGAATATCAAATCCCTCCCCGGGCTTTTAATGACTCTACTGTTCAACCGGTCTATATCATAGATAATTCCCTATGAATAACAAAGAAAACCAAGTGAATTGGGAACTAATGGTGGATATTTACCGAGCCGCGAGTCTTCGAGTGTTTTAGTATATACCACACAAGTGAATACCTAGGCAAATATATAAAATTTAAGAAAAAGACACGTTCGCGAAACACGACGCCACTTTGTTTTGCTCGGATGTAAATAGCCAAGGATATCCATAGTTTGATAAACCAATCACAGCGCACGAAAAGCACTATTCACTTGTGTGGTATACACTAACTACATTTATCCGACCATGACCTTCATACTCACCTACATCACTAACCTTATTTTTGATCAATTTTTAGAAAATCCGTTCCTCGTTTGAAGTGGATAAACATTGCATTAACGTGGAACAGAACAAAAAATGAAGGGAAAGTTGCTGTTGATGGCAATTATGTACCAACGTCCCTATTGGCCACTCCAGATGCCAACGCAGAAATAAGAAACACTTCAAGCAAGACCTATCGACTTGGTTATCTAACAAACATTAACGAGGCCAAGAAATTTAACGGTTTAATAAAACAACTGATGGTGTTTAATAGGTCTCTAGACATCGAAGAGATAAAGGCAGCCATGGGTAAGTAGTGACATAAAAAGGTTACATAAAACAACTGATGGTGTTTAATAGGTCTCTAGACATCGAAGAGATAAAGGCAGCTATGGGTAAGTAGTGACATAAAAAGGTTACATAAAACAACTGATGGTGTTTAATAGGTCTCTAGACATCGAAGAGATAAAGGCAGCCATGGGTAAGTAGTGACATAAAAAGGTTACATAAAACAACGGATGGTGTTTAATAGGTCTCTAGACATCGAAGAGATAAAGGCAGCTATGGGTAAGTAGTGACATAAAAAGGTTACATAAAACAACTGATGGTGTTTAATAGGTCTCTAGACATCGAAGAGATAAAGGCAGCCATGAGTAAGTAGTGACGTGAAGATTTAGTTCTAGGTTTGGTTTGATACGTGCAATCTAGTAGTAACTAAAATTAATTAATAACATCGAAGCTGATTTGGTCAGAAGGACTACACACCAGTTGTGTATTGCAAACGCAAACAGGGTATGCCATTTCATGCACGGTGCCGTTACCCGGCTAATTATATTCATGAAAAAATGCTCGATTCTGATTGGCTAAGAGCAGTGCAGTTGACAAATAATTTGCACTGCAGTGCAGTGCAGTGCAAATTACCTTTAATAGACCTCTTTAGCTTCGTATGTAAATTGATCATTTCAAACCATGTGATGTAAACATTGTGTTCTCTGGAGAATTAGTTATTTCAATATGAACGAATAAATTTCAGAAACATAAAGGAACAATTTTCCAGAGAATATCATGTTTACATCACATGGTTTGAAAAGGGCAATTTACATACAAGCTAAAGAGGTCTATTTCCACTGCAGTGCAAATTACTTTTTTTCATGAATATTATTATTATATTTAATATTATTAATTGGTAATCATTCTACTAATTTCCTTATTTCTGGGTCTCAACTGAAAGAGTATTATCTTATCTTATCTCTATTTTTTTAAGTATTTTTTTTATAACAAATTCCAATAATAATTAATAATAATAATAATTACAGTTTTTACGACGCATTTCGCTACGCCTCAATGCGTTTACAAATTCCTAAAGAAATATAATTATATATAAATATTTTCTGGATATTTATCTTGTTGAGACAGCGAAAGACTTGCTTAGCTTCATATTATTTGTAGTATTTATTTAATCTTTCACGCATTGTATCAGCGACTTGAAGAGGTACAGGAACGAAACTAGTCATCGCTATTTGATATTTGTAGTGCGTGAAAGATGTAAGTAATAGATACAATATGATCGGACGCGAATATTGTATCTAACTTATCGAATCCAACGACGTATAAGTGGATGTTTCACTGTAATTTGGATGATAGGAAACAGTTTGGCCAAGAAAATCCAAGTTTTAAAAAATGAGGACGATTCTGTATCCGATTTACAAATGTCTGCTACGCTTATGATTTCTATTGTATTTCCCTCATTAATTATTCATGAATTTGATAAAGTTAAATAAATACTACAAATAATATGAAGCTATATATAAATAATACTAATATAATTAATACAAATATAAATTAATAAAATAAAAACATATTGATAATAATAGTTCATTTGTTTAGAATGGTCAGCATACGGACCATGGATTGGTTTGAGTGACTTGACTGACAACAATATGTTTGGTTGGTCTGACGGTTCGTCTATTGGTCAATATATCCCTTTGCCTATCTATGTACCCAACTCTGTATCATCTCCTCCAAGCTGCGTTGCCATGGGAACAAAGGGGAAGTGGATCAATAAAAAGTGCAGTGAAAAGAGGCCATTAATTTGCCAAAAACCATAACGTAACACTATTTTTAACAACGACTTTGAGCGCAACGTTGTTATAACATGCAAATATTGGGAACACTATAATGACTAACGTAGATGGTATTAATTATATGCACTTTTAATAATATACATGAAAAAATACTCGATTCTGATTGGCTTAGAGAAGTGCAGTTGAAAAGTAATTTGCACTGCAGTGCAAATTAATATTATTTTAATTAAAATTGGTAATCATACGATTTCTCGTTCAATTTGGAATAATTTGCACTCGTGTGTTTTTCAAAGAGCTCAAATTGCACTCGTGCAATTTTGATACTCTTTGAAAACCACCCTAGCTTGTGCAAATTATTTCCAAATTGAACTCGAAACCGTATGATTACCTCTACTAATTAACCAGGTATAATTTTCAAAATACCTCAAACAGTTCAAATATTACAACCATTATCGTTGAAGTGCGACCCCTGAAAACTACAACGCTTTCAGACAAACTCCAGTCTAGACGGCCATCAATCAAACTAGCTTTTCTATGATTGGTTAAAGTCTGGACACGCCCATGTTGTTTGATTGACGTCCAGCTATTTTCAAACCGAACGTTGTCGCATTCAAAGCAACAAGCGTCGAGCCAAGACCGAAGTGAATGCTGGTTTTGTGTTGGCAAATTATTCAAATCAGACCTATTTTCTATGAGAAATGTTGTAATGAGTCCTCATAGAAACAATTGCTTGATTTCATTAAACGTCATTTCCGGTCTCGTGAGGAATTTTCATCAGCTGAATTGCACCTTTTCAATAGAATACTCTCTGCTTGATAGCACATGGAGGGCAGTGTTTGCCCGTCATTTGAAGCAAATAATGAGATTCGAGGAGTTTTAACAGCTGATTGAAAGCCAGCAATTGTGATTTAAATAATTGTCAGCGCATAACCAGCATTCACTCCGGTCTTGGCTTGACACTTGTTGCTTTGAACGCGACGGTTTTTTTTTGAAATATACTGCATGTCCATCCAAACAATCCATAGATTATTTGCGGTCACGAGTCGAACCCTGTTCTTATATAACGCTTTTGACATTGTTTCAATGCGCTTTACGACCGATGGAGGTCAGGTTAGTATGCTATGCCTCCAATTTTGAAGTAGGCTGTTGAACGGCCGGGTAACACTCTCCTAATCTTTTCTAAGAGTTTTAAGCATGTTATTTAATTTAAATTTGTTTATTGAAATGCAGATGAAGCCACTACAATGTATTTAAATTGATGCCTGCATACAAGGAAACCCTTAATATGTTATTTAATGTCTCCCATGTTAGATTAGGGTCGGCAGACAGGACCTAAGGTAGAACGGCCAAGAAGGCATCACGCATGTAGGATTCAGTACACCAATACGCTGTGAAGCTCTAAATTCCATAAAACACTTCCGAAAGAAAGTATCTAATCAAATATAATCATTAAAATTGATGTTGAGTCCACGTGGATGAAGCGTTTTGAATCAGTGAGTTCGATTCCATTTCAATCCGTTTCCGACATATCGAGGACACATAGCAGGTCTTGAGCCCTCTCATCACGCGGTCATTGAAATGATCGGCAACAGGGATGATACTTTATATAAATAATACTAATGAGGGAAGGTCACATGTTGGTATCGTATCATATAACACCTCCCAGTTGCCTGTACGGGACGACATAACTTTTGTCCGGAAAGATTACTCCTTGGTCACACTTTCGGAACGTTGTTCACTGAAATGTGGGATATTTTTGAGAGTATCGGTGCGCAACACGATACTGCTATGTTTGTGTTTTCCTTCCTGTTTTTACTGAAATCATCCCAAAAAATATTATTTTGGAAGATCGTTTTTGAAGCTGTTCAATAAACTCGCTGATCGTGTTCTATCGGGTCTAAAAAATAACCAATTGGCTTCGCCTCGTGGTTTTAAACGCGATAAAACACTCGATCCTGCTCGTTTATTACACAATGCATAACCACTGAGACTAGCTTGCAAGTGAAGTGATCGCGGATCTGATAAAAGTCCCGTTAAATATATTAGGGACTTGTAAGAAATGAGCAGGGGGAGGGGGGAGGGGTGGAAAATGGGAGAGGGTCATAACTTTTTGGGCCCCTGATAAGGGAGGGTCATGAAAAAATAGGCAGTGAAAAGTGAATATTTTGTTATTTTAGGCCAGGCCCAGGAGGGACGGGGCGTCTCGAGCTAGGCAAACGGCGATACAGTCTTGTTGCATGGTGTGACGTCACGTCTCAGTTGGATGATTTTCAGAATGGTTCCAGACTTTCAGACGGCGAGAGCAAGGATAAAATCTTGAAAATATTCTTATTACGTTCCACAGTGGATTTAGTTTGAACGTTTTTGGATAGAAGAGTTCTCTTACGATTGGATTTCGGTAAAACTCTGCCAGGATTTGCCGATCAGCAAGTTGTTTTCGGGGCTTAAACATATTTCGATAATCAAAATGGAGTGAAGATTTCAGCAAACGTGGAAGATGCAAACTAATATAGTGAAGCTCGAACCCACCATAGGAGGTTTAATAGGGAAGGGTTCAAACTTTATCAACGTGAATTTTTGAGTTCCATTTTCGCTGGAACTCCATGTCTATCCTTTTGAACTTCAAAGTTGATATTTGGGTCAACGATCTGTACGTACAGGCCAACGCTTGTTAACACAGGCAGCCCAAGCAGTATACTTCTGGGTTATTTTTGAGTATTTCAGTTTAAAAATGTCTCGAAATGTAAAAATATTGCTCAATTAACTCACATTCACCTTTATTTACCTTTTTTTTTTTTTTTTTTTTGAGTTCAGGAGTCATTTAGTGGTATTTTTAGCCCTCTGAGCCCCAAAAAAACACAAACTGAAAAAATGAAAAAACATGTAAATAAAGGTGACTGTCAGTTTATTGAGCAATATTTTTACATTTCGAGACATTTTTTAAATTACTCAAACATAACCCACAATTATATTGCTTGGGCTGCCTGTGGTGTTAATAGGCATTCAGTTGCAAGAAGATCGCGCAAAATTATGGTAAGTAATTTGCCTGACTTTTTTCGTCCATGTGGCTGCTTTAACATACACTATGACGAACAGCTTATTTTGGCCATGGAAGTGTCGGAAACTGCTCCAGGATGACGAAGTATATTGTTGGCGGCGCGCGAGCTTCCTGTAGCGTGATGATGACGGCCTTTGATTACTTGAATTACGTAGTATTTATAAAGTACGATTTTCACGTTTCTTTTTCTGGAAAATGTTTCAAACATTGAATAAAAGTGAACTTCAATCATTATATTTCTCATAAATGTGTTTCATTTTATCGTCCGGTGCATTTTGAAGGGGTTATTTGAGCGATTAGTATGTACAACCATGCTCACTCAAAAGCATCGATAGCATGTGCAACCATGCTCACTCAAAAACATCGATGGCATGTACAATCATCAGCTCACTCAAAAGCATCGATAGCATGTACAACCATGCTCACTCAAAAGCACTCAAAAACATCGATATCATGTACAACCATGCTCGATCACCGTCAAAAACATCGATAGCATGTACAACCATCAGCTCACTCAAAAACATCGATAGCATGTACAACCATGCTCACTCAAAAGCATCGATAGCATGTACAATCATGCTCACTCAAAAGCATCGATAGCATGTACAATCATACTCACTCAAAAACATCGATAGCGGCATGTACAACCATGCTCACTCAAAAGCATCGATAGCATGTACAACCATGCTCACTCAAAAACATCGATAGCATGTACAACCATCAGCTCACTCAAAAGCATCGATAGCATGTACAATCATGCTCACTCAAAAGCATCGATAGCATGTACAATCATACTCACTCAAAAACATCGATAGCATGTACAACCATGCTCACTCAAAAGCATCGATATGATAGCATGTACAACCATGCTCACTCAAAAACATCGATAGCATGTACAACCATGCTCACTCAAAAGCATCGATATCATGTTCAACCATGCTCACTCAAAAGGACTGACATGGGATTCGGGACATATACAAATATTCAAACACACAAAAACTTAAAGATGAATTAGTGATCTACAAAACGTCCTATTTTGGTTGAAAAAATTCGTT
Source organism: Actinostola sp. cb2023 (assembly GCA_033675265.1). Lineage (NCBI taxonomy): Eukaryota > Metazoa > Cnidaria > Anthozoa > Actiniaria > Actinostolidae > Actinostola > Actinostola sp. cb2023. The sequence goes on along the minus strand of JAUJYZ010001492.1, from coordinate 43,298 downwards.
TCCTTCACTACCAAAATCATAATTCTGTAGGACACGGTGTTCTGTCCCGTGACAAAGATGGCGGAATCCCGCAAAACTACAAGAACAAATAAAATTACGACACAGCTAACAGAGCGATTAGTACACAACGAAAACGCAACAAAGCTGTTATTTGAAATACAAAGGAAACTCACTAATAGTCAAAAGGATTTCAACTGGGCATTATATTTAATATTTCTCTTTGACATTTTTCTTTCGGCTCTAGTGACTAACTGACTTTTACAAGTGCAAGCGACCCGAAGCTATCCCGCAGTTGCTATGTGACGTCTCGAACTACAACAACACAGTACTGGGTCGTGCAGCCGAAAACAATAGAGACACCCTTCCCTCCTGATGAGGACATAATTAGACAATCTAGACCACTATGCCTCGGAGTATGAGGACATATTTAGACAATCTAGACCACTATGCCTCGCAGTATGAGGACATATTTAGACAATCTAGACCACTATGCCGTGGAGTATGAGGACATATTTATACAATCTAGACCACTATGCCTCGGAGTATGAGGACATATTTAGACAATCTAGACCACTATGTCGCGGAGTATGAGGACATATTTAGACAATCTAGACCACCATGCCGCGGAGTATGTGGACATATTTAGACAATCTAGACCACTATGACGCGGAGTATGAGGACATAATTAGACAAGCTAGACCACTATGCCGCGGAGTATGAGGACATATTTAGACAATCTAAACCACTATGCCGCGGAGTATGAGGACATATTTAGACAATCTAGACCACTATGCCGCGGAGTATGAGGACATATTTAGACAATCTAAACCACTATGCCGCGGAGTATGTGGACATAATTAGACAATCTAGACCACTATGCCGCGGAGTATGTGGACATAATTAGACAATCTAGACCACTATGCCGCGGAGTATGAGGACATAATTAGACAATCTAGACCACAATGCCACGGAGTATGAGGACATATTTAGACAATCTAGACCACTATGCCGCGGAGTATGTGGACATAATTAGACAATCTAGACCACTATGCCGCGGAGTATGTGGACATATTTAGACAATCTAGACCACTATGCCGCGGAGTATGAGGACATATTTTGACAATCTAAACCACTATGCCGCGGAGTATGTGGACATAATTAGACAATCTAAACCACTATGCCTCGGAGTATGAGGACATAATTAGACAATCTAGACCACTATGCCGCGGAATATGTGGACATAATTAGACAATCTAGACCACTATGCCGCGGAGTATGTGGACATAATTAGACAATCTAGACCACTATGCCGCGGAGTATGAGGACATAATTAGACAATCTAGACCACAATGCCACGGAGTATGAGGACATATTTAGACAATCTAGACCACTATGCCGCGGAGTATGTGGACATAATTAGACAATCTAGACCACTATGCCGCGGAGTATGTGGACATATTTAGACAATCTAGACCACTATGCCGCGGAGTATGAGGACATATTTAGACAATCTAGACCACTATGCCGCGGAGTATGAGGACATATTTAGACAATCTAAACCACTCACGTACGCTCCAGAATTTGCGGACGTGATTATCCGTCTGCTTGGCTCTAAGGAAGAGAGTAAAATAGCAACCAAAATTGCAAAGGTGACGAAACATACCACTAGGCCTGCCGTGGCAGGAGCAGTAGATGTGGTAGAAACACAAGTGTGGTCAGGTGGGTCACTTTCCAAAAGTACCATAGTTGATAGTTTTCTTTAGCATTGAACACTGACAACTTGTTATGGGAATCGTTTTCGTATTGTTTTTTTTTGCTTCCAAAATTAATTAACGTATGGAACATTTTTAGATATTTGGCAACCACCTTGGTGCGGGCTTACCTAGGGCCGACAATTCGGTGTGCTGCGCCATTTTGGATCTCGTTTTTTTTTTCTACATTCGTGCGCCTATACCTCTTTAATTTCATTCTACTAAAGCGCAAAAAATTCAACGATTTTCATTGGCGGGTTAGTCAAGCCGTATGTAGACAGTTATGTAGACTAGGTATAACATATACGTTAGTATAACTCGATGGGCAAGCCCACCGAAACTGTCAGCCCAGACTTGCCACCCCATTTCGTAGCCAATACAATTGTCCTTACCAGCCCAACTGACGCAATTTAAAAGCTAGCTACGTACGCATTCATGTTGTAAAATTTATGAATATAAAAATAAAAACTGAATCTTACAAACATGCAATATTTCTTCCCGAGAACTGTAATAGAATAGAACAAAATGCCTGAGTGTCGTCACTAAAGGTTCAGACACCCCAGAGGTTTTTAGGAACCTCATTTCAGAAGAATTTTAACTATCGCTGATCCCCCCCAAATGATAAGCGTCTAATTTAATATCTACCCAATCCGACGCAGATGGCATCATTTCATGTGTAATTAACATAGTAATGCAGGGGTTTTTATAACATCATTTGCTTGATTCTTTACCGGCAAAACTCTTCCCAACAGTCATTCCTATGACGCCTTTGATGAATTTATCACGAGTAACATTACCATTTTCGAGAGCGTGGCTTTTGAGTTTGGGGCGCGGTATAGTCTAGGTAGACCTACCCCACCTGTTGATGGACCCATGATGCCGATCACCATCGAGCCCAAGAAGCCGCGCATGCGTCATGACGAACACTTCCTTAATCATATAAAAAATGAACTAGAAGTTCATTTCTTGAAAGTGTCAATTGTATTTTGAACAGACATTTCGGGCATATAACTCTTCATCAGTGTGATCAACCGTTGTGTATACACGTGGATATAATTAAAGGCACGCGCGCTGACTAACAAGGATCGGCCGAATTTACCGTGAAATATGTGTAAAACTAATATTTTGAAAGAGTGTACAAGCTATAAAATATATATATAGCGAAAATTAATGTTTATTCCGCGAGGTTGTAATGTTCCTAGTCTATAAATAAGTTCCATTTCTGTCTGTTTCCGCTGCAGTGTAGAACCATGGCAGAGCATAAGTCCCCTCACTCTGATATCCCTGGTTGAATGACCACCTGCGCTAAAATGCTCTGCAACGGGAAAACCTTAATCTATGGATTAGAAACTTACCGTTTGGTCTTGACTACTTGCATGTCAGACCTCCCTGGATACACGCGTCTCTCGCATCCTCTAGCCGCATTCTGCTTTATCGTGGGAAAATTGTTGCTTTATGTATATACCACTCTTCCTTTTATTGGAAGGCAAGCGATTTCGCTTACCACTCCATTAACCTAATTGCTACTAGCCGTTCCCTTGAAGCACCCTGTAGTCAATACACAGACGATCGGCACATGGGACAGCAAGTGACACCGGATTAAATATTGCCATTGTTTCAAATTCAAAAAGCTGAGGCCGCTGCTTATCTCGCTACAACTATTCTAACGTCACTATGATATACACTGGCCTTTGATAGATATCAGATATCTGGGGTACCTGTGTCACTCCAAGAATTAACTTTGTGAGGCCGATAGCGACATAAGGAGCGATGTAGTCAGACATTAATATTCTGCCGACATGGGTCAATAATCTTGGCATGAGCAAGGGCTCACAGGTAATGCGTATATATTAGAGTGTTTGTGAAGTTTTGCGAGAGGGTTGTTCACTCTTGGCCAGTCCGGTTATAACCGCTATAGGTTGCCTACACGCGAATCCCTAAACTATTGCGCCATGTTCTATGTGTGTGTTTAATTATTTAACTATCTATACAGCGATTTGCAAAAATTATGTAAAATTTAATATATCGATATATCGATATATAGTAATTTGCATAATCCTAATTCTTTGTTTTTAGCTATTATAAAGCCTGAATCTAAACCCAAGTAACATTTGTAGTATGCATGTGAAAAAAACAATTGAAACTAATTAACTTTAGAGGGCTTATTCAGCCATTTTATGATGAAAATTACCAACAATGCACCCGATATATTGATATATCGATCGATATTGATTTTTACAGAATTTTTGCAAATCGCTGTATGTACACATATTGTTGTAAAAAATAGATATAATTTTTGTGTAAATGTGTAAAAAAAATATTAAAAAAAAAAAAAAAAAACAGGTTGCCTTTTTGTTTATCAAATTTGTGATTATCAAATACACTAATAGGAACCTCTCTAACCTCTAACCCTCGGAGAGTATAAAAAACAAATAGATTACATTGGCCTCTGCTTACGCCGAAGAGTAGAACCACAACAGAGTTGTACCTCACTTCGTTGTCACTCAGCGTGTGGTTACCTGTAGCGAAGTGGTCAGCGATCGACAAGGAAACCGAGACTCTGTTTTCGAATGCTCTGTGATGGTCCTATATTAGTATAAACCAACTAGCATACTATCACGAATCCTGCAATCTGATTGGCTAATGTACTCACTATCTATTGCGTGATAGTGAGTAGCGAAAAAGCCGGCGTTTTGAACAAAAACAGCGAGAAATCAATAAATATTGGTATAAATCGAAGGTAGTATGCTAGTTGGATTCTACTACTCGTTCTCGTTTTCTATGAATTCAAATAGTCAACTCGACGCTACGCGCCTCGTTGACTATTGACTCATAGAAAACTCGTAATCTAATTGTTGATTAGTGTATATGATAATCAGCATTGAATGTTCCTTGTCCATCGAAGCATCTCGTCAGGGGCTGTACTAAACAGCGAAACACCGAAACGAAACCAGAAACGAAACACCGAAACGAAACAGGGATACATTTCTGATATTCCAAATATTAAACAGGGAAAAGAATATAATCATAGTACAATTCACTCTAAAAATAGTTTTATTTTAAAATTAAAGCGACGCAATCGTACCTAAGCAATTGATGATGGAAGTCTGATTCTGGTTGTCGGTCTTCGCTTCCATGCTTTACTGACATACATGTATGAACTCAATCCGCCTTTGAAGTCAGTAGATGTTGAATTGAATGCTTTGAAATAGTACAGGTATTCCCTTTACTGCTGCTGTCGGCTTATTAAACGCGCGAAGAAAACGTTCTTGGACGCCATGTTATTTTAGTAAAGCACAGGAAGAACGGTTTTTAGACACAGGAAGCCCAAGCAAAAACAGCATGGCTTCAGTCCAGTAAAGGTATGTAAGTACTGTTCGTTTTGTGATAAAAATGCCTTTTTTTTCTAAAATACTACTTCATTTTTTTATTTACTAGCTAAGACAATGTTTTTATATATTTCTATAAAATTTACGTATGGATGGCCTGATATTTCTCAAGATATCGGAAGATTTTAAGAATGGCCATTGAGCTGAGCGAACTGTCAATTTCAGTTGGAGGACGCAAGGATATTTTGGTTGAATTTATTTATTTGAACGATAGAAAGAAAGAAATCCAATCCATATGAACGTTCTACAGCCCAAACCGGCAGACCTTAGCTTGGTTCGGAACTGAAACCAATGACAATTTACGAAAAGGTAGACACAGTTGATCTAACCGGTCTTCCTGTTCTTTTAATACTAAATATGTTTCTTAATTAATAGTTAAATATATATATGGCGTCCAAGAACGTTTTCTTCGCGCGTTTAATAGGCCGACAGCAGCAGTAAAGGGAATACCTGTACTATTTCAAAGCATTGAATTCAACATCTACTGACTTCAAAGGCGGATTGAGTTCATATGTCAGTAAAGCATGGAAGCGAAGACCGACAACCAGACTGATCAGACTTCCATCATCAGTTGCTTAAGTACGAACGAGTCGCTTTGATTTTAAAATAAAACTATTTTTAGAGTGAATTGTACTATGATTATATTATTTTCTCTGTTTATTTGGAATATCAGAAAGTTATCCCTGTTTCGTTTCGGTGTTTCGTTTCTGGTTTCGTTTCGCTGTTTAGTACAGCCCTCTCGTCAGTATCCAAATATTGCAAATCAGGTCATAATTCTGTTAAAGGAGAACTGTAGCCTAAATGTGTTTTTAGATAAATTAATGAATGTTCTAAACGAATTTCCGATTGTTTTCATTTTTATAGAGAAGATACTTGCGTTTTATTTGTAAAACGAGAGGGAAAATGCAGCCGGACACAACATATAGAGAATGTTGTGAGCGGTAAACTCAATTTAATTTTCAATAATATATGAACGTCGTTCGGGTGACTGGAATAATAATGGTCGGGTAAATCTGCTGCGCACAATAAAATAAATAAATAAATAAATCACTTTTTTTAACGTGTCAATGTATTTAGCACTCAGCACTGCTAATTGGGGACACGACTCTCACACTCACTTCATATATTCACACTTACATTCTATATTCTGAAAACACAACACTGTGATTCATCTCACTAGTTCGTTTTTATTGAGGGAGGAAAATCAGAGTACCCATTCCATGAAGAGCTACCTCAAGTCCGTGCAACTGGAGCAGGCACAGGCCAGGATTTCCCCAAAGCAAGCTACGCCAATGTTTGTTTTCATAAATTTTACACGATTGTGGTTTATCTTTGCACTTTACTCCAAGACCCCATAAGATTTTTTTTTTTTTGGTTACACTAGATTAAAATGATTAATTCAAAGAAGGTTAACAATTTTGGCCATGCACAAAACCTATGTTATTGAATATTGATTAGTTTCAGGAGTTAAATAATGGGTTAAAGTGTTAGGAGCCAAATATGGCTGCAGTGGCACAGATATGGTAATCAACTTGGAATACCTATTTTGGAAAAGTCAATCAAGTTCTGGTTGTTGATGGCCATAACTTCTTTGAATCAGTACTGTCTGAGCTAGAAAGTCATGTAAATGGTTATATATACAGACATTTGCAAAAATTCTGGCCGCCATGAAATATCAATATATCGGGTGCATTATGGGTAATTAAATAATACTATTTTGAGTTTCCTAACTTATTAAATGAAGCAAAATGTAATAAATTAAACATTATACTAAATATTTTTACGAACTTTGCTGGCGTTCGATTATTTAATTACCCATAATGCACCCGATATATTGATATTTCGTAGCGGCCAGAATTTTTGCAAATGACTGTATAGAGATTATTAAAGTTAAAGGAAATAATTTACATTTTGCAAAGTGAACTTTTAGATTTGTATCCACTGGGATTGACTAAAGGATTTGGTATATAATTATATTTAGTGTAATTTTAGTCAGTGAATATATAGAGCTTCACGCGTTGTGATTGGTCGAGCGACCAGTGATTAGGAGACGATAATCACTGGTCGAGAGCGGAAGTAAATTCACCAACGCGAAAGTACCAATAAAACGGATTTTGTATCCTGAATTTTGTATTTTCTCTGATATTCAATTCTAAAATTATACTAAAACAATTATTCACCTCAGGCTCAGTGATTATGGTGAATATTCACCTCGACTTCGTTTACTCAAAATGAAGATTAAAATTTCATGAGTAAATCCTGAAAAATCGTACCAGTAACGTTTATAGGCAATACATTGAGTAAATTCCAAAATTTACTAAAAAAAAGAGTTGGATCAACTCATTCCTCAAACTGCATGCTGTTTTTGAAGTGTGTATTTACATGGGGATTCACTTAAAGTGTATATGACACGAATGTTTCTCTATTAAAAATCGAATACATATGAAGTGAATAGTGGGATGTTTCAGTATTGTGTGTCTTGAACTTCGCATTTGCGAATTCGCTGACGCATCGCCAGAAATTTCGAATCGACATGCGCAGTTGAACGCGACACTTAGAAAAAATTGACCTCGATTACATTACAATAAATGTATGGAGTCAAAATACTTATATCTCAATATTCCCCTTTAAAATAAAATTGAACATTTACTTTGCCTCCATTTTAACGAACGTAGTTTCTAGCTTTAGTTTAACGGTAATTACAACATCTTACCTCCAATACTCGGCTCGGTTTTTACGTTTCTTCAATCGTTGAATTATAAGTACCCCATTATAGAGAAACAAATGGCGGATGCCTCAACTACAAAGAGTTCTGGTCCCTGGTGTTTGGCTGTCCTTGCACTGATACACTTACTTTGCCTCTGGTTCGAAAGACGAAGAACTAACTTAGAATTTCAGCTGGTTTCCAATAGATCCTTCAACAATTTCGGCTCGGTTTTGGACATGTAGTTTGTGCAATATCAAGGCTCGGTGCCATGCTTATATTAGAGTCCATTATGGCCGATAAGCTCTAAAAATTGCCTTTTTGTGTGCCATTTCTTGCTTCCACGTCGATCGACGCCATGTTTACATATATTTCAGTCAGGCGTTCCTTTTTTGCACGAAAATAGACTAGAAACTAGCTGAATTCTGCTATCCAAAATCCTCCGCGCGCTCCTATGTTTTGAAATTTTCGCGCGAAAAAGCTAGGTATTACTACATGTTTTATTATGTCTTCTTTACAAAAAGCGTGTACTTTTCCTTACCGAAAGTTTAAATTCAAGTATTAGCTTAAGGGAACAACACAAGAACGAGAATGAAGTAGTTTTTTGGCTTCAAGTTATTTTTTCTTAGTCTGCCGCTGCTTTGGCTGAATGGAGCCGGAGATCAGTCAAATCGTCATCGATCAGAAATATCTTATATTTATTTTTTGAATCCTGCTATTACAGGCAAATAATTTCCGTTATATAAACCGTGGTAGCATAACGCATTGCTTTTACGACCAATCAGATACGCTATAAAGACAATTCTTTTGATTGGCAGCCAATTCGTTATGGTTGACTGCAAGTTATTTATAATATTAAGCTCCACCCACTTAGATTCGGAATTTCTGGCGATGGTCAACTTGGTTGCACGCCGTAACTTATTTATATTTGTTCAAGCAGCACTCTTCTCTGAAGTAGAATAAAAGTTCAACATCATTTATATAAGTTGTAGAAAAAAGGGCGTAGCACGTGCATATTAACAAATCGAAAATTCTGATATTTTGCCAAAAGATTATAACACTTAGGCACCCATTGTCACAAACAAAATAATAAAAGTTTCAACATATTTTTATTTAATGTCAACAGCAAGAAAATTCTGATAAGTTTACATGCAGAGAAAGGCTGTATTCTATCTAGCCTCCTGAACAGACGTTCTTAGCGGGGACCGGGAAATTAAAGCTGAGGGCCGGGGAGGATTGGGGCCGGAGAAGAGGGGAGGATTGGAGGGGGGGATACAAATGTGAAAAGCGGCCACAGAGGTAGCTGGAAATCAAGAAAGGTCGCCGTTAACCTATAAAAAAAAAGTGTGGTGAAACTTTTAGTATTTTTCCTGACAATTCCTGCTGTGTTTGCGTAAAGTTAAGCGCTGGCCAAACGTGTCCAACATTACTATCCAACATCATCCAACATTGTTGGACGCAACCTGACTCGTTGGGCCACCGTGTTCGACTATGTGCAGTGAAGTTTGATTTTTGGCAAACATGCATTCCAAAATAGCCCCATTTACAACCCCATTTACACGACAATATTTTTTGGGTACTGCACTCCTAACTTTAGGTACGCGTGCCTTACTTTTCTAGCACGGCACTCGTATTTGTGTCATTTAAACGTTGTTGAAGTTGCGTTCAAAGTCGTCGTTAAAAATGCGTGTTACGTTATTGTTTTTGGCAAATAAATGGCCTCTTTTCACTGCACTTTTTATTTATCCACTTCCCGTTTGTTCCCATGGCAACGCAGCTTCGAATATATGTTATAGAGTTGGGTACATAGATAGGCAGAGGTATGTATTGACCAATAGACGAACCGTCAGACCAACCAAACATCTTGCTGTCAGTCAAGTCACTCAAACCAATCCATGGTCCGTATGCTGACCATTCTAATTAAATGAAATATTGTTGGAATTTGTTATGAAAGTTATATATATATATATATAAAATGCATGAAAACCCATACCCTGTTTGTTATGGAAGTTATATATATATATATATAAAAGGCATGAAAACCCATACCCTGTTTGCGTTTACAATATAAAAGGTACGCGTGTATAACAGAGGACACCCAGGAGTAGTCCTTCTGGAATCAGCTTCGACGTTATCAAATATTATATTATTTTGTCAATTGGCTTAAGGTTATCAAAACACACCTTCGTGACATAAAGCAAAGGTGTACAGCCATAAAATTACCATAGGATATAACTAAATATCTTCACGTCACGTTCACTACTTACCCATGGCTGCCTTTATCTCTTCGATGTCTAGAGACCTATTAAACACCATCAGTTGCTTTATTAAACCTTTTTATGTCACTACTTACCCATGGCTGCCTTTATCTCTTCGATGTCTAGAGACCTATTAAACACCATCAGTTGTTTTATGTAACCTTTTTATGTCACTACTTACCCATGGCTGCCTTTATCTCTTCGATGTCTAGAGACCTATTAAACACCATCAGTTGTTTTATTAAACCTTTTTATGTCACTACTTACCCATGGCTGCCTTTATCTCTTCGATGTCTAGAGACCTATTAAACACCATCAGTTGTTTTATTAAACCTTTTTATGTCACTACTTACCCATGGCTGCCTTTATCTCTTCGATGTCTAGAGACCTATTAAACACCATCAGTTGTTTTATTAAACCTTTTTATGTCACTACTTACCCATGGCTGCCTTTATCTCTTCGATGTCTAGAGACCTATTAAACACCATCAGTTGTTTTATTAAACCTTTTTATGTCACTACTTACCCATAGCTGCCTTTATCTCTTCGATGTCTAGAGACCTATTAAACACCATCAGTTGTTTTATGTAACCTTTTTATGTCACTACTTACCCATGGCTGCCTTTATATCTTCGATGTCTAGAGACCTATTAAACACCATCAGTTGTTTTATTAAACCTTTTTATGTCACTACTTACCCATAGCTGCCTTTATCTCTTCGATGTCTAGAGACCTATTAAACACCATCAGTTGTTTTATGTAACCTTTTTATGTCACTACTTACCCCTGGCTGCCTTTATCTCTTCGATGTCTAGAGACCTATTAAACACCATCAGTTGTTTTATGTAACCTTTTTATGTCACATAAAAAGGGCTACTTACCCATAGCTGCCTTTATCTCTTCGATGTCTAGAGACCTATTAAACACCATCAGTTGTTTTATTAAACCTTTTTATGTCACTACTTACCCATGGCTGCCTTTATCTCTTCGATGTCTAGAGACCTATTAAACACCATCAGTTGTTTTATTAAACCTTTTTATGTCACTACTTACCCATGGCTGCCTTTATCTCTTCGATGTCTAGAGACCTATTAAACACCATCAGTTGTTTTATTAAACCTTTTTATGTCACTACTTACCCATAGCTGCCTTTATCTCTTCGATGTCTAGAGACCTATTAAACACCATCAGTTGTTTTATGTAACCTTTTTATGTCACTACTTACCCCTGGCTGCCTTTATCTCTTCGATGTCTAGAGTCCTATTAAACACCATCAGTTGTTTTATTAAACCTTTTTATGTCACTACTTATCCATAGCTGCCTTTATCTCTTCGATGTCTAGAGACCTATTAAACACCATCAGTTGTTTTGTTAAACCTTTTTATGTCACTACTTACCCATAGCTGCCTTTATCTCTTCGATGTCTAGAGACCTATTAAACACCATCAGTTGTTTTAAGTAACCGTTAAATGTGTGGCCCCCATTAATGTTTGCTGGATAACCAAGTCGATAAGTTTTCCTTGAAGTGATTCTTATTTCTGCGTTGGCGTCTGGAGTGGCCAATAGGGACGTTGGTACATAATTGCCATCTACAGCAAATTTCCCTTCATTTTTGGTTCTGTTCCACGTTAATGCAATGTTTATCCACTTAAAACGAGGAACGGATTTTCTAAAAATGGATCAAAAATAAGGTTGGCGATGTAGGTGAGTATGAGACAGATTGCTCAGTCAACAAGATTTGCGTGATATTGAATTTCATAAAACATTTCTTTCATTCCTTTCTTTCCGCTAATCTTTTTGAATTAGCAATCTGTCAGTTCCTGAATTATGTGAATACTGAGTGCAATAATCATGATAATAACATACATGAAATAATTTCTCGATTCTAATTGGCTAACCGTGATCCAATTTTTTCCAAAATGTACTGAAAGTCACGAAAATTTCGTGAAACTGTACTGTGCAACTGAACGTTGTCATGGCGATTTGCAATAGAAAGTCAAAATTAGCCAATCAAAAATCAAGAAAAATATGTGGTTAACGGTTCTATGTACACAGGCTGGTAAAAAAAAATGGTGGAAGGTTTGTCTATCTCGTCAAGTTGTTGTAAAAATATTTTGCTTGCAGTTCGTATTCTATCGGGAGTGACAAAATGTGCCTTTCTCTGAGGCCTAGTTCACATTCAATCGATCGTTAGGGTTAGTTCTCGCCGATACTCTAACAAAACTGCATCTACATTTCAGTTAAGTTAGACAATGTTGAGCATGACTACGAGTTTTGAATGAGCCATTTTGACTAAGTACTCATGGCGAACAATTTCATACACCATGGCCGCGCGCATGCGTAATGCTCACTTGTATTCAATCACGAGTCACTTCAAAATTACAGAGAAAAGAGTGCAATTTGATTTAATTTTTGTCGTACCTCTTATATTATTACGGTTCCTCAATCTCCACAAGTCCCAAACCATTCTTACATACTTCGTCTCGATCATGGTTCGTGTTTCTCTCATGTGGAATATGCCTAACATTGTTCCGAAGTCCGTTGAAAATTAGGTAAAATTAGCTAAGCATCCGCCATACTTGTCTTTGTAACTGACCCGAGATGCCGTACAGTTATTGTAGTTCAGAACATCTTTCACGAGTTCGAGCTGATTTCCACAAGTCTGATTCGAAAGTTCAACTATCCATTTCAAATAACTCCTTAAAGGGGCTGTGTCATGAGCTGCACATGCGCATTGGTGCCAACATGACGAGCCCCGACCCTAACATTTTTGTTTTGCGAAGCAAAAAAAGCTTCGCAAAATGCATATTTGTGGTGGATTAACACAGCGGGGTAGTGTACCTGATACATCGGTGCATGTAGGCCAGGCTCATGCTGGGACGTGAATTACCGTGAATTACTACAGTCGTAGATTTATATTTACTGATTTTAGAAAGATATGGACAATAAGTGAAAAAGATACATTTTGTCTCTATTAAAATAATATTGATACTGATCAAACGTTCAATGCTCTACCCATAGAATATCGACCGAGTCAGGCGTGCCGCCACAAATCATTGCCGGTTTAGCAATACAAATTAAGTTGAGTTGTCAGCCTACTTTGCGATTAGTATTTTAGTCTGTGTTTCAAGTTCAATGCTTTACCCATAGAATATAAGGCGTGCCACCCGAACAATCTACCCTGCCTTCAGGTGCGCCACCCAAAAGCATTGGGGTTTAGCAATATAAAGTTGAGTTATGTCAGTACTCTGCGATTAGTATTATAGTCTGTGTTTCAAGTTCAATGCTTTACCCATAGAATATAAGGCGTGCCACCCGAACAATCTACCCTGCCTTCAGGTGCGCCACCCAAAAGCATTGGGGTTTAGCAATATAAAGTTGAGTACTCTGCGATTAGTCACATTAGTCTGTGTCGGTTTCAGAACGTTTGCAGCATAAAATCCCGTATTTGTTTCAAAGTCAGACGAGCAATACCTGAATGTACTCGACGAATATCTTACCCACATTTCCAGGTGACATTTTCCATATTTTAGACAACCCAACAGTGGAAATAAAGCTCACAAAGAATTATATTTTGATTCTAGCGCCAAAACTCGTCGATGACCCGCAATTGTTTATCATGTTGTGTAAGAATTGTCTGTGATTAATGTGTCGGTAGAACGAACCTTATTGGACCAAGACTAATTGGCTTTGCGAACTAGTAACCCTAGGCAAACACATCACAGCTATCCTGCTGGGACAAAAAGTTTGGGGTCGGGGCTCCTCATGTTTTGATGATATTCATGACACGTTAACTTAGTAATTATTCTCATCTCAACTGAAAGTAGCCAAGCGACTTGTTCCATGCTGAATAGATATCTCCCTTGAAATATATCCTAGCCTGACTTTGCTGCAGTGATCTCCAACAATCATCTTTGTTATCGAATCGTTTCTTGCAACCGGCGAAGTTTGCCTTTGGCGGCCGCCGTGAGACTGAGATCGTTTGCCTTTGGGTCGATTTGGACTTCGCACCAGAAGACATTTGGACATTAAAAGGGATCCAACATTAACTCAAAGCGGATAAAATATGCATATACAACTGTAGAATCTACAAACTACGATCTGTCGCTACGATTCAAATCCAAGATGGCACTCGATAACTTGAAAAAATGAGTCTCACTTTTTCAAGTTTAACACTAGTACCCAGTCCACTTGTTAACCATGACACAGCCCCTTTAATAAAACCGCTTAAAATGTCGTCTTTGATAGTTCCAAAATCATTTACAACTTCGTAGTTTATTGGCGATTATCCCATTGTTGTCCTTGCCAAGTTTAAAGGGCCAGTTCCGCTCCGTTTTGGTGCTACACTTAATTTTATGAAAGAGTTTGATTTCGGCGCTCTGTACGCCATATTTGCTTCGTTTTAAGCTTAGAAACCACCCCTTTTGACAATACAGGCAAACCAATCCAAAAAAGGTATTTATTTTATACTTTATTTCTAATTTACGCGCCAAAAACTCCTGCCTGACCGTATTAAATTTTTCGCCATGTCGGTCTTTTAAATCTAGAACACTCAATAACATCTTCTTTAATGATTGTTCTTGTTGTTGTGACAAGCAAGAATTAAAGATGTTATTTTTGCTAAAATTTGAAGAAAAAACGGAAGCGATAAAATTTCGTATTTAAATTTTGAATTTGCGCGAGCACAATTACGACAGCAAGTTAGCGCGTGCGCTCAAAACTCGTAGTCGTAGTCGAATCTAAAGCTCTCTAATACTCCGGTTTTCAATTTACATATGGTTTACTTTTTATTGCTAAAATAAAAATCAGTATTTTTACCAATAAAGGTCATCTCTTCGAATCGATATGAGATAGACAACTCGTTCAAAGGGCGCCAACAGAACGTGTTTTGCCGCATGTAGTTGCCTCCCCTCCCTCCTGCCCATGAACAATAGAGAGCTTCAGATTCGACTACGAGTACAACTACGAGTACGAGTTTTCGCCGTTACGATTAGTGCGCATGCGTAAAACCGTGACATTGTCACGCCAGCGTGAAAAACTCGTTGTCGTCGTTTCGACTACGACGAGATTTCTTGCAAAATTCGTTGTCTAGAGTACGAGTTTTGAGGGAGACATTTTGACTAAATATTTCGGTCTTTTATATCTAGAACACTCAATAACATCTTCTTTAATGATTGTTCTTCTTGTTGTGATAAGAAAGAATTAAAGATCAGTGTTATTTTTGCTAAAATTTGAAGAAAAAAGCGGAAGCGATAAAATTTCGTTTGTTTGTTTTTTAATCTAAATTTTGAATTTGCGTGAGCACGATTACGACAACAAGTTAGCGCGCGCGCTCAAAACTCGTACTCGTAGTCGTACTCGTAGTCGAATCTGAAGCTCCCTAATGGGTTGGCATCGAGCACATACATGTATGAATACATCAATGCCAATCTCGACTTGAATAAGATAGAGAAAATGTATGCTCGTTTCCCCGCCCTCTCTCTCCGTGCCCTGGTGTGGGAGTATCAGCCGATAGTGCACTTCACAACACCTCACTGCAATAGGCCCTTTGCAGAATTACGATCACGTGGTTGTACTGACTGGCAAAAAAAAAAACTGACTTTATTTATTTATTTGAAGAATCTTACATGATATCAGTAATGACAGTAAATTAATATGTTTGAAATGTTATTTTTCAACCTCCAGTTGATTGTTGATCTTTCTCAATCAACGTCTCAAAGTTTGTTTTCCAGTCGTTCCCAAGGAATCTTCGGCTCAGTTCATTCGTTATTCAAGCGATATATTGGCATGTGACTGTAAACTGCAAAGGGCCTATATTGCGTAGATGTGGAATGGATGGACGAGAGTGAGCGAGAGACTGCTCCTTTCGGTGTCCAGAGATTGACATAATATGGTGATTAGGAACTCCGGCATTAGATCACAGAGTTATTGCGGTGGCTCTTACACTATGGTTATATCTTGGATAGGGCTGCTTGTTTGCTTATGTTCTTCATCATACTGGCGAGGTGATTGACTACTAGTGGTTTGTTTTCGTACCACGTCTCTTCTTCTAACCCACACGACTTTCTTGGACCTTGAAAAAAGGCAGTGCAGTTGGGATTAACTTTGGAAAGAGTTTCAGTGCCCTGTAGCCGTCGTTCTGGTTGCTTGTCTCATACATTATTGCCTCCTTCTCGGTGCTTGAATCGTCGTGTAAACCTCCAGGGTGAGTTTTAGACACTTCGACGTGTGTCATTAATTGTTGTGTAGTTTCGGCCAGCGGCATCGGTCTCGAACTTAAAGGGGCAGTGTCAAGCCATATGACCGCGTAAGCCTGGGTACGAAGAAGCGAGAAATAATAAAAGTCCATCGTGGACTTTTATTATTATCGATGTTTTCAATCCGTTTCCATCGACCTTAATCATGTTTGTTCAAGCGTCTAATGGATCACTAGTAATAATTCAAAGCATGTTCTTCATTTTCAACAATTCCTAGTGGGGATTATTTCATCTTAGAACTGATTTGAAGCCGTTGAAAAAAGTGTCGAACAGCCGTAGAGAGGCAGGCCGCCATCATTCTCGAGTGAAGAAAACCGAATTGTAAACCGGCAATTCTGGTCGATTGCGAAGGAATCTTGATCATCAATCGTAGGTGCAGTACTGTTCATGACTTTTGAAGAGAAAAACTCACGTAGAACTACTTGTAAACCCGGTGAGCTTCCCACCATCTACTTATGTGTTAGGCTTCCTGTGTTTTATTTGATCGGCCGTTGGAAAATGATATCGCCGTGAATTCACTTCTTGAATTCAGTCATTTTGATATATTGAAGTTCTGAAATTGCTTTATAAATAAAGATTAGTATCTACGTGAGTCCTGTAGGTCATTTATTTAGCGATTAGAACGGTTTTAGGGGGGTTTTGTAACTCGCTACCGGGCAAGGTAGGCTTCTCAACCGAGTGTTATTGTTTTGATTTTAATGCGCATGCGTGAGGCTTGACACTGCCCCTTTAAGGTATCAGGGTACCCCAAACGACCATTTTAGTCTTCACGACCCCCTTTACAAAAGTGCAGAATGATGTAGAATATATTCTGTAGAAGCGATAAAGAGCTGGAAAGAGAGAAAGCTGTGCTGGACTTCAGCTTCTGCAAATCGTTGTTTTCGATATAAGGTTTGTCGATTATATTCTCTTTGCCACTTCGCTTCAAACCTTTGAGATTTTTGTTTGTATATCACTACTTATATTGTTATGTTACTGATGATTTTACCGTGTTTAAATAAACTATATGTATGTATGTATGTATGATATGTACTGTCGGAGATTGGCCACTGCGACTTTATGTAAACCAATGTTGTAATAATGTAACGTAATAATAGTGTGTCGAGTGACAGATTGAGAGGTGTGTCAGGCAATCAGCCAATCAGAAAATTAGATATGTTTAGATTGAGGGAGTGTTGTGCAAGAAAAGAAACGCCGTGAAGAATCAGCGAGAGATTAGTGAGCGTGTAGTGAGCATTTTGTGATTAAACTCAGTGAATCTTGTGAAGTGTCGTGCATCAACCTCTGTTCACGACAAACTGGCGACCACGAAGGGACCATGGAGACCATGGAACAACTAGAGAAGGAGATAGATGACAAACTCAAACTTTTGGATATAAAACAACAATGAATCAAAGATATCGTCGAGAAGAAGAATGAAGGAACAATTCAACGGCACCGTAGCGCGTTGGAAACACTTTCAAGGGAAGTTGGAGATTACAAATTGAAGATTGAAGAAGGTAAACTAGCAAGTGGACAATCGGCTGAAGAAGTTTGTGCTTGGAGCGAGGAGATTGATAAAAAACTCGAGCGAGTTGACGAGGAGATCGAGTATCTTGCAAAGTGTTTGACGGAATGTAAACAACATGATAGTATTTCAACCAAAGAAAAGGAAATTTCTTTACTAGCATTGGAAAGACAACGACAACTGGAGTTTGAACGTGCTCAATTAGAGCTTAAATTTGAGTACCAAAAGAAGGGTGAGGAGCTAAAACAGAGTAAGCGAGGAGATGCGAACACGACTTATGCCAAACTACCCAAACTAACCATCACAAAGTTCAATGGAACATTCGAAGAATGGCTGTCGTTTTGGAACAAATTCACCGTAGAAATCGACTCAACGGATTTGGCTCCTGTGACTAAATTTGCCTACTTAAAGGAATTGGTAGAGCCTAAAGTGAGAGCAAACATCGATGGGCTTCCCTTTAGCACCGAAGGATACGAGCGTGCCAAAAACATTCTAAAATCAGAGTATGGAAAGTCATCAGAGATCGTCAACGCGTACGTAAGTAATATCATGGAACTACCTACTATTACAAGTTCAAATCCTAAAAGAGTGGATGAATTTTACAAAAAATTGTTGTACAACGTGCAAAGTCTTGAGACACTGGGAAAACTACGCGACGTGTCAGGAAATGCGAGAGCTGTCTTGGAGGAATCAAAGCCGATTTGGTTCGTGGGGAAGAGAACTGGCAAGAATGGGACTTTGTGAAACTCTTGCAAGCTATAAAAAGGTGGCGCGATATCAACCCAGCTGAAGAGTCCATGGATAGTACGCCACACAAGAGTGTTCAACCATCACGAACACGTGTATTCAACACAGTACAAGGCGGTGAACCAGAAGTACGGGGACGAGGTTGTGTCTATTGCGACGACGAGTCACACAAGGGAATTGCGTGTACCAAGGTACAGTCTCGTGACGAAAGAAAGAAGATCTTAGCTAGAAAGAAACTGTGTTTTAATTGCACTGGGGCAAAACATCAAGCAAACGATTGCAGAAGTAAGAAAAAATGTCAAGAATGTGGACGAAAACACCACACGTCAATCTGTGATCAAGACAAGTCAGACAAAGGTCAACTGATGGTTGCAACCGGAAACGATGATAATGTTACACGAAGAGTTACTTATCAAGTGGTAGTGGTGGAAGCTGGTGGAATTAAATGTAGAGCCCTTCTTGATACTGGAGCTGGGAGCTCTTACGCATCTGCTGCTCTTTTGAATCGAATTCCTCGCCGAGAGTGTAAAACCCAAGTCAGAAAGATCGAAATGCCGCTTGGAGTATCAACAAAGGAAATTGAGCTGTCAACAATCGAAGTCAAAGCCTTGTCTGGACAGTTTAAATTGTCAGTAGAGGTTACGAAAGTTGATAAGAGTGAACTCCTCTATTTAGACAACCCGAAATACGAGGAACTGATTAAGACATACTCTCATTTAAAAGGAATCGAGATGGCGGATCACGATGAAAAGGATCAGCTTCCCGTGCATTTAATTCTAGGCGCTGGTGAGTTCGCCAAGCTAAAAGTGAGCTCTCCACCCAAGATCGGACAACCGGGAGAGCCTGTTGGAGAGTTAACGAGATTCGGATGGACTATAATGTCCTCAGGAACAGAGCCTGTTGATCTGTCGACAATGCTAATGACCCAGACCTCACATGTAGACTATGAGGAACTTTGCCGCCTGGATGTTCTGGGGTTACAAGATACACCCACCAACGACCAAGGAAGTGTCTATGAGGAATTCAAGGAACAACTTACACGTGATAAAGAGGGGTGGTATGAAACTGGTCTGCCATGGAGAGGTGACCACCGCCCACTACCTAACAACAAAGAAGGTAGTCTACGCCGACTGTCTAGTCTGACACGCAAGCTAGAGCGTCAGACATTAACAGAGAAGTACGGAGAAATCATCGACGAACAAAAGGCAACAGGAGTTGTCGAGAGTGCAGAGATCCCCGCCGTAGGACGTGAATTCTACATCCCACACAAGCCAGTGGTACGGGCGGAAGCGGAATCCACGAAGCTAAGGATTGTCTACGATGCTTCAGCGAGAGCATACGACAGTGCACCGTCCTTAAATGAATGTATGCATGCAGGACCGCCTCTGCAGATCAAATTGTGGAACGTTCTTGTTAGAGGCCGGTTCATCCCGGTGGCTCTTACAGGAGATCTACAGAAAGCCTTCCTACAAGTACGGGTAAGAGAGAGTGACAGAGATGTGATGCGTTTCCACTGGCGTCGAAACGAACAATCAGAGCTAGAAACATTACGATTTACTAGAGCGTTATTCGGACTCGCGCCATCTCCCTTTCTGCTGGGGGGAGTAATCGAGACACACCTCAGCAGTTGGGAGGAGAGAGAGCCCGAAGTAGTGCGCAAAGTGAGGAGAGAGCTATGTGTTGATGATTTAATATCAGGATCCACATCAGTGAGTAAGGCGCTTGAACTGAAAGAAAAGGCAACGACTATCTTCCAGGACGCCGGGTTCAAACTACACAAGTGGCACTCAAACGCACAAGAGCTAGTAGAGTCAGCGAAGTCCTCAGCAGACGACGACACCTATGCAAAGCAACAGCTTGGAACTCCACCAGGGGGCGACTGCAGCCTTCTTGGACTTGGATGGAACACCAAAAGAGACACCCTGAGCGTTGAAGTTCCACAGGGGGAGACGGTGATGACCAAACGGGGAATCTTAGCAAAGCTAGCTAAGGTTTACGACCCATTAGGTTTGGTCTCACCCATCACCCTGAGTGGTAAAATTATCTATCGCTCTGTGTGCGACGACAAGATTGGTTGGGATGTGCCCCTCCCTGAACCTCTAGCTAAAATGTGGCGGAAGTGGGAGAGCAGTCTTCCAAAGGAAGTAGAGCTACCAAGATCACTCGCGATCTACCGTGACGACATCGAGAGCATCGAGCTACACGCGTTTGGAGACGCAAGTGCAAACGGAGTGGCAGCGTGCGTTTACGCAGTCTTGCGGCAGCCGTCGGAAACTAATCAAGGCCTAGTCGCAGCCAGGTCCAGGCTATCTAAATAGGGGCTTACAATCCCACGCCTCGAATTAGTAGCCGGACACATGGCTGTGAACCTCGTGACAAACGTGAGCACCGCCATACAAGGGTTTCCTGTCTCCACCGTGCATTGCTGGCTAGACAGTACTGTAGCACTCCATTGGATCCAGGGCCAAGGCGAATATAAGCAGTTCGTGGAGAACCGTGTACGAAAGATCAAAAGCCACCAAGGGGTGACATGGCGACATGTCCCCACCGGAGATAACCCAGCTGACCTCGCCAGCAGGGGAGGGGGTCTTTCTGACGCCAAGCTGTGGTGGAGCGGGCCTAAGTGGCTTTCCAACACGGAAAGTTGGCCAGCGGATATTTTCCCAGAACCAACTACAGAAAGCAAAGCGGAGACCAAGATAATACGTAACGTGCTATCGGTAGCAGTAGAGGAGGAGAACGTCATCACTAACTTGTTAACCAAACATCCTCTTAACAAGGCAGTACGCGTGGTGTCGTGGATTAGAAGGTTCATCTACAACGCTCTCCCAAGTAGAGCAAACCCAAGGAAATCTGGTCCACTGACTACTGAGGAAACAAATTATCAGAGACTGTTCTGGGCCAAACAGGCCCAGAATGAATGTGATTTAGAGAATGACCGTGAAGCACTTAACCTACAACCAAACCGAGAGGGCTTGTTAGAGTGCCGTGGACGAGTACAGGGAGAATATCCGGTATACTTACCGGAAACGCACCCTTTCTCCTATCGTGTTGTCGAGGAAGCACATCTACAAACTATACACGGAGGAGTAGGTCTGACGATGACCAAAGTCCGAAGCAAGTACTGGATACCTCGTCTGAGGCGGTTGGTAAAAAGAGTGCGTGGAAACTGCCATGGATGTAAGCGCTACCAAGCAATGGCGTACGCAGCTCCGCCACCAGCGAATCTACCAACCACTCGCACGCAAGGGGTGAATCCATACCAAGTGATTGGAGTTGACTATGCAGGTCCACTGAGGTACAGAATTGCGCAGCACCGCGAAGGAAAGGGATACGTGCTCTTGTACACATGCAGCCTGACGAGAGGGGTGTACCTGGACCTTCTTCCCAACCTAGAGACGAGCGAGTGTCTCCTCAGCCTCAAACGATTCGTTGCCCGTCGTGTTAGACCAGACAGAATCTATTCAGATAATGGCCGCACCTTTGTTGGAGCTGCTAACTGGATGTGTAAGGTGGCACGAGATGAGCGTTTGCAAGACTACCTGTCCGTCAACCAGATACATTGGCAGTTCAATCTTAGTCGCGCACCTTGGTGGGGCGGACAATTTGAGAGAATGGTTGGGCTGGTGAAAGCAGCGATGAACAAAGCCATCGGTAACGGATGGCTCCGGTGGAAGGAATTACAAGAAGTCTTGGTGGACGTTGAAGTCACTCTCAATAACCGTCCCTTGAGTTACATAGAAGACGACATCCAGTTTCCACTGTTGACGCCAAACACCCTGCTGTTTGCAAACAGTAACGTGCTGCCTCAGTTAAATCCTCACCATATCGAGAACTACGATCTACGCAAGCGAGCCAAGCACTTGCTCAAGTGCAAAGAAGCTATGTGGCAGCGATGGACCCGTGAATACCTACGTGGACTTCGCGAGAGACATCGTGCTTTAAATGTAGCAGGTGGAGCTTCCCCCAAAGTTGGTGACGTTGTCATCATAAAGTCCGAAGAGAAGAATCGAGGACAATGGTCCCTCGGCATTATAGAAAGATTGATCACTGGTAATGATGGAGTCGTAAGGGGAGCCAAACTACGAGCCGGTAAATCACACATGGAGCGGCCCGTTCAGCATCTGTACCCTTTGGAGCTGACTTGCGACGGACCACCTGTCACAGCACCACTACCATTGAATCCTGAGGCAGTACCATTTAGGACTAGACGAGATGCAGCCGTGACAGCTCGACTACGAGTCCAAGACATTGCTGAGAATGATGTCCCAACTGTATGACATTATATCATAGAGAACT
Organism: Actinostola sp. cb2023; assembly: GCA_033675265.1. Classification (NCBI taxonomy): domain Eukaryota; kingdom Metazoa; phylum Cnidaria; class Anthozoa; order Actiniaria; family Actinostolidae; genus Actinostola; species Actinostola sp. cb2023. The sequence continues at coordinate 20,387 of JAUJYZ010001492.1, read as the reverse complement.
TATATGAACTATAGCGAACTGCATTTATTGTACTGTTAATTTTGTATTTGACTAGAAATTGTTGCGGTATTCATTAACTAATTGTGAGGCCAACTCCTTAGGAACACATATCTCCTCAGGAGATATGTGGAGGGAGTGTGTCGGAGATTGGCCACTGCGACTTTATGTAAACCAATGTTGTAATAATGTAACGTAATAATAGTGTGTCGAGTGACAGATTGAGAGGTGTGTCAGGCAATCAGCCAATCAGAAAATTAGATATGTTTAGATTGAGGGAGTGTTGTGCAAGAGAAGAAACGCCGTGAAGAATCAGCGAGAGATTAGTGAGCGTGTAGTGAGCATTTTGTGATTAAACTCAGTGAATCTTGTGAAGTGTCGTGCATCAACCTCTGTTCACGACAGTACAACGAGCATCTGGTTAGATCACACAAACCTCGGGTCAGTTGATATAATTAGGCACTTTACTTTCTACGGAGTGACGCTCCTGCAGGGCGCTCTTTGATAACAGCTTATGTTGACGAGCCTACCCTGGTAAAACTTTATTATTAACACATACATAGTTCACCGGCTATACTCTTCATTTTTTTGGTTCTCGCTTCGGCGTAAAATCGGCGTAGGTTATGGTCCAGCTAGCCTCCTAAAGCAGACGCGTGTCCAGGCTTCCGTTTTACTTCGCCGGTACTGAACCATACATTCCTTTCCAGTAGATTAGCCAATCAGAACGAACCTCTTAAATCTGTGGTGGTGCGGACTTTGAGCTCAACGAAATTCCACGAACAAACATCACGTGAACAGTTCGTACTGGAGTTTGAAGAGTGTTTTCAAGCTAGCGATGTGATGTTTTCAAAATTCAACACTTGAATTCATAGCATCCACCAGCAAAAGTAAATCCAAGCGATTTAGTTTGAAAAAAAGGACGTGTCGTCAACCTTCCGACTGGTTATGGAAAGCCATCATTAAAGGGGCTGTGTCATGGTTAACAAGTGGACTGGGTACTAGTGTTAAACTTGAAAAGGTGAGACTCACTTTTTCAAGTTATCGAGTGCCATCTTGGATTTGAATCGTAACGACAGATCGTTGTTTGTATTTTCTCCAGTTGTATATGCATATTTTATCCGTTTTGAGTTAATGTTCGATCCCTTTTAATGTTCAAATGTCTTCTGGTGCGAAGTTCAAAGGCAAACGATCTCAGTTTCGCGGCGGCCGCCGAAGGCAAAATTCGGGTTGCAAGAAACGATTCGATAACAAAGACGATCGTTGGATCGGAGACCACGGACCAAGGCAGCAAAGTCGGGCTAGGATATATGTCAAGGGAGATATCTATTCAGCATGGAACAAGGCCAAATAATGCTTCTGGCAATGAGCTACAGTGGGGCTCAAATATGGAATAACTTACCATCACGGATCAGAAATATTGACTCTATTGGGCAATTTAAAAGGGAAATATACCGAATACCCTGAACATCAGATTCCCACACGGCAATCATGTAAATCAGTATGCAGTAATAGTACGCATATATTTTTAATTTGTATTTGTATATCAACTTATATTGTTATGTTAGAGTGCAATTTAGAAAAGCTTGAAAACTAAATAACTAATTAGTACTAAATAGCACTAATGAAACAATAGAAAACAATAGAAAGACCTCTATTTAGTACTATTTAAAATTAGTACTATTTCACGCTTTTCTAAATTGCACTCTACTGATGATTTTACCGTGTTTAAGAGCCACTGCCTCTAAATATCGAGAATCGGCGGACAGTTGCGAAAAATCGAATTTCGTTTTATTTCACCAATAGAACCCCTTTGGTGTACCATTTCCAAAAATAGTATCGAAAAGTTCAAGAGCTTTTTATTTTCTTCAAAATTGAAGAAAGTCGAAATTCCCTCAAAATAGTCTTCGGCCGACGATGACGCGAAGCGAAAATTAAGCATTTTCGATGTGTTCGCGTAGAAAAACCGACGGTTGTACGAAACTAATATTTTGCTACATACAAAGGTGTTATTTTCTCTTTCCAAATCACTAAAAATCTCTTTGGGATTTTGAATCTAACTATTTCTTTAGATCTCTAATGGAGATGCTATCGTAGCATCTGAACGAACGCGTAAAAATTACCTATTTTCAAATCCATCAAACGCTTCTTGGTACATGGAGTTTGAGCTTAAAAATATGTGTATCTTAAAGCTTTACCATTGAACATGACTGTGTATAAATATTATTGATGCAGCTCTAAAACTCTTCCTGTGGGAAGCGTAAACACAGAACATATTTTTACCATTTGGTAATACGTTACACGTGCATAATGAGACATGAAATTGACAACACAACGTTTTTAATAACACTAGATATAAATACAACAAAATATACCAAGTTGTACATATGCTATGAGTTCTCTTTATTGTTTCTAGGGATTAAATTTATTTCATTTTCTTGATCAGATCAAAACATAATCTTTCCGAAATTATACTGATATCCCAGTTTTTTAAGCCGGAAACTGATTGACTGCCAAATCATAACAGACCGGTCAATACCGCACGGTGAATACAGACACCGGTTAATACAGATACCGGTTAATACGAACATCGCGGTTAATACAGACACCGGTTAATACGGACATCGGTCAATACGGACATCGGTTAATACCGCACGGTGAATACGGACACCGGTTAATACAGACACTGGTAAATACGGTACTGTTAATACGGACATCGGTTAATACGGACACCGGTTAATACGGACACCGGTTAATACGGACACCGGTTAATACGGACACCGGTTAATACGGACACCGGTTAATATGGACATCGGTCAATACGGACATCGGTTAATACCGCACGGTTAATACGGACATCGGTTACTACGGACACCGGTTAATACAGACACTGGTAAATACGGTACTGTTAATACGGACATCGGTTAATACGTACATCGGTTAATACGGACACCGGTTAATACGGACACCGGTTAATACGGACACCGGTTAATACAGACACTGGTAAATACGGTACTGTTAATACGGACATCGGTTAATACGGCCACCGGTTAATACGGACACCGGTTAATACGGACACCGGTTAATACGGACACTGGTTAATACGGACACCGGTTAATACAGACACCGGTTAATACGGACATCGGTTAATACGGACACCGGTTAATACGGACACCGGTTAATACAGACACCGGTTAATACGGACATCGGTTACTACGGACACCGGTTAATACAGACACCGGTTAATACGGACACCGGTTAATACGGACATCGGTTAATACGGACACCGGTTAATACGGACACCGGTTAATACAGACATCGGTTAATACGGACACCGGTTAACACGGACACCGGTTAATACAGACACTGGTTAATATGGACACCGGTTAATACGGACACCGGTTAATACGGACACCGGTTAATACGGACACCGGTTAATACGGACACCGGTTAATATGGACATCGGTCAATACGGACATCGGTTAATACCGCACGGTTAATACGGACATCGGTTACTACGGACACCGGTTAATACAGACACTGGTAAATACGGTACTGTTAATACGGACATCGGTTAATACGTACATCGGTTAATACGGACACCGGTTAATACGGACACCGGTTAATACGGACACCGGTTAATACAGACACTGGTAAATACGGTACTGTTAATACGGACATCGGTCAATACGGACATCGGTTAATACCGCACGGTTAATACGGACATCGGTTACTACGGACACCGGTTAATACAGACACTGGTAAATACGGTACTGTTAATACGGACATCGGTTAATACGTACATCGGTTAATACGGACACCGGTTAATACGGACACCGGTTAATACGGACACCGGTTAATACAGACACTGGTAAATACGGTACTGTTAATACGGACACCGGTTAATACAGACACCGGTTAATACGGACATCGGTTAATACGGACACCGGTTAATACGGACACCGGTTAATACAGACACCGGTTAATACGGACATCGGTTACTACGGACACCGGTTAATACAGACACCGGTTAATACGGACACCGGTTAATACGGACATCGGTTAATACGGACACCGGTTAATACGGACACCGGTTAATACAGACATCGGTTAATACGGACACCGGTTAACACGGACACCGGTTAATACAGACACTGGTTAATATGGACACCGGTTAATACGGACACCGGTTAATACGGACACCGGTTAATACGGACACCGGTTAATACGGACACCGGTTAATATGGACATCGGTCAATACGGACATCGGTTAATACCGCACGGTTAATACGGACATCGGTTACTACGGACACCGGTTAATACAGACACTGGTAAATACGGTACTGTTAATACGGACATCGGTTAATACGTACATCGGTTAATACGGACACCGGTTAATACGGACACCGGTTAATACGGACACCGGTTAATACAGACACTGGTAAATACGGTACTGTTAATACGGACATCGGTCAATACGGACATCGGTTAATACCGCACGGTTAATACGGACATCGGTTACTACGGACACCGGTTAATACAGACACTGGTAAATACGGTACTGTTAATACGGACATCGGTTAATACGTACATCGGTTAATACGGACACCGGTTAATACGGACACCGGTTAATACGGACACCGGTTAATACAGACACTGGTAAATACGGTACTGTTAATACGGACATCGGTTAATACGTACATCCGTTAATACGGACACCGGTTAATACGGACACCGGTTAATACGGACACCGGTTAATACAGACACTGGTAAATACGGTACTGTTAATACGGACATCGGTTAATACGGACACCGGTTAATACGGACACCGGTTAATACGGACACTGGTTAATACGGACACCGGTTAATACAGACACCGGTTAATACGGACATCGGTTAATACGGACACCGGTTAATACGGACACCGGTTAATACAGACACCGGTTAATACGGACATCGGTTACTACGGACACCGGTTAATACAGACACTGGTAAATACGGTACTGTTAATACGGACATCGGTTAATACGGACACCGGTTAATACGGACACCGGTTAATACGGACACTGGTTAATACGGACACCGGTTAATACAGACACCGGTTAATACGGACATCGGTTACTACGGACACCGGTTAATACGGACACCGGTTAATACAGACACCGGTTAATACGGACATCGGTTACTACGGACACCGGTTAATACAGACACTGGTAAATACGGTACTGTTAATACGGACATCGGTTAATACGGACACCGGTTAATACGGACACCGGTTAATACGGACACTGGTTAATACGGACACCGGTTAATACAGACACCGGTTAATACGGACACCGGTTAATACGGACACCGGTTAATACGGACATCGGTTAATACGGACACCGGTTAATACGGACACCGGTTAATACAGACATCGGTTAATACGGACACCGGTTAACACGGACACCGGTTAATACAGACACTGGTTAATATGGACACCGGTTAATACGGACACCGGTTAATACGGACACCGGTTAATACGGACACCGGTTAATACGGACACCGGTTAATATGGACATCGGTCAATACGGACATCGGTTAATACCGCACGGTTAATACGGACATCGGTTACTACGGACACCGGTTAATACAGACACTGGTAAATACGGTACTGTTAATACGGACATCGGTTAATACGTACATCGGTTAATACGGACACCGGTTAATACGGATACCGGTTAAAACGGACACCGGTTAATACAGACACCGGTTAATACGGACACCGGCCAACACCGGTTAAATAGAGACACCGGTTAATACGGACACCGATTTAATACGGACACCGGCCAACACCGGTTAAATAGAGACACCGGTTAATACGGACACTGGTTAATTCGGACAGTGGTTAATACAGACACCGGTTAATACAGACACCGATTAATACAAACACCAGTTAATCTGGACACCGGTTAATACAGACACCGGTCGGTTAATAAGGACACCGGTTAATAAGGACACCGATTACTACAGACACCGGTCGGTTAATATGGACACTTGTTAATAAGGACACCGGTTAATACAGACACCGGTCGGTTAATAAGGACACCGGTTAATAAGGACACCGGTTACTACAGACACCGGTCGGTTAATAAGGACACTTGTTAATACAGACACCGGTTAATACAGACACCGGTTAATAAGGACACCGGTTAATACAGACACCGGTCGGTTAATAAGGACACTTGTTAATAAGGACACCGGTTAATACAGACACCGGTTAATACGGACACCGGTTAATCTGGACACCGGTTAACAGGGACACCGGTTAATACAGACATAAGTTAATACAGACACAGGTTGATCTGGACACCGGTATTACATTATATCAATACAATGGAACCTCGTTATTACGGACACCATTGCGACCATAGAAAGTGTCCGTATTACATTATATCCATACAATGGAACCTCGTTATTACGGACACCATCGGGGCCATAGAAAGTGTCCGAATTACATTATATTAATACCAATAGCAATGGAACCGGTGTCGGTGGTGTCCTACCATGCGAGCAGAGGTTCTTTCCATGTTTACTGGTCTCGATCAAGTCGATACTAGTACATGCCGTGACATAAAACGAATGAAATCCAAAACCACTTGACATTTATCAGAAGATCAAATCAGTTAAAATTTAATCCCTAGAAACAATAAAGAGAACTCATAGCATATGTACAACTTGGTATATTTTGTTGTATTTATATCTAGTGTTATTAAAAACGTTGTGTTGTCAATTTCATGTCTCATTATGCACGTGTAACGTATTACCAAATGGTAAAAATATGTTCTGTGTTTACGCTTCCCACCGGAAGAGTTTTAGAGCTGCATCAATAATATTTATACACAGTCATGTTCAATGGTAAAGCTTTAAGATACACATATTTTTAAGCTCAAACTCCATGTACCAAGAAGCGTTTGATGGATTTGAAAATAGGTAATTTTTACGCGTTCGATCAGATGCTACGATAGCATCTCCATTAGAGATCTAAAGAAATAGTTAGATTCAAAATCCCAAAGAGATTTTTAGTGATTTGGAAAGAGAAAATAACACCTTTGTATGTAGCAAAATATTAGTTTCGTACAACCGTCGGTTTTTCTACGCGAACACATCGAAAATGCTTAATTTTCGCTTCGCGTCATCGTCGGCCGAAGACTATTTTGAGGGAATTTCGACTTTCTTCAATTTTGAAGAAAATAAAAAGCTCTTGAACTTTTCGATACTATTTTTGGAAATGGTACACCAAAGGGGTTCTATTGGTGAAATAAAACGAAATTCGATTTTTCGCAACTGTCCGCCGATTCTCGATATTTAGAGGCAGTGGCTCTTAAATAAACTATATGTATGATATGTAGCGATAGTTTATTTGATTCGCTTGACTACTTTCAGTTGAGATGAGAATAATTACTAAGTTAACGTGTCATGAATATCATTAAAAATAGGCACCAATGCGCATGTGCAGCCCATGACATAGCCCCTTTAAGCTTACTGATATATCAAGCATTGAAACTGATCTACGACAACGTACGGTACAAACGATTCTGGTCATTTATTTACTTTCGGCAAAGCAACTTCTGCAGACAAACAAAGAGTTACTGTATTCAAAATATTCTTGTATGTTGATACTAGTATCCAAAGTACGGGACAAGAGTGCCAGTGAATGAACTTTCGTTCGTCCGAATATTTTCTTCTACTTTGACTCACTTTTGGTACAAATAAAACATAAGTCCTCGTTGATGATTTTCTTTGGAGTGTTTATATCATTATCTGTGGTCATTTAAACGGGTTTAAAACATCATTCAAAGGATTATGAATTTTGAACAAGCTAGAGGTTTGTAACACGATGTCTCTAAAAATAACTCGACCGTGTAAACTGAGTTGAGCTGATAATACGAGTGATTTCATTGGCTAGTTCAATGGTGCGTAAAACAATTGGAAAGGAATGTATGGTTCAACTGAGCAGACCCAGTGGCCAGCGAAGTAAAACGGAAGCCTGGACACGAGTTTGCTTTAGGAGGCTATGGTCCAGTTGGCCAAACGTCATGTTTTCAATTAGTTTTTGAATTTTTCGTTCTTTGCACCAAGCTAAAATTCAATGAAATTAAAAACTAAAATTAATGTTGATATTGAAAAAGTAGGGAAATAAAGTTCGGTGTAATTTAATTTACCTTTGAATGTAGATATGACCCAGTTTGCTGCGTCTTTTCTTTTCTTTGCGTGTCTTTGCTCGACTGTTTTAGCGCGTTGTTGTTCACTAAGTCATGTTGCAAATCGTGTAGTCGTTTCTTTCGCCTCCATAGAGAAATTTAGGATAAAGTTTGGGAGCTCGTTACCCAAATACTCAAAACTCACACCTTCTTCAATGTTACGTAGAGTTTTGCTCATTTTCGGAAATGTTTTTTTGAAAAGTACGTGACATTATTGACGCGAGCGTGCACCACCATGAAATGGTACACGTTCACATGACCCCCCTGAACCAATGAGAGCGAGCGTTATATCATGCATTACTATATTATAATCATAATACTCCAGTTTCGAGTTGTTAAGCGATGACAGCTGTCCTTGACAAAAGACGCATTTGCTCAGGCTTAGCCTCAATTCAGTGTAAATTATGAACAAATACCAACGAGAACGCGAAAAAGTGTTGACATTCAACAATAGAAACCATTTTTAATTGCACGGAGATTTGCACGGGTCATTATCTGGATTGAGGCTAAGCCTGAGCAAATGCGTCTTTTGTCAAGGAGTACAGCGGTGTCTAAACAAACTCGAAACTGGAGTATTCTAGCATTTTGAAACGTTACCATAAGAAATATTCAAGAACTCATTACAAGATATGAGTGAATATTTTACTGGTTACATAAGTATAGCTTATGTCGGGGAGTCATTTTATTACTTACTGCAATGTCTTCATTGACAAAAACGCACTTCCAGTGGAGCTGTATAGCTTGAAATGAAGATGTTTGTATTGCTTATTGTACGTCAGTTTAAAGCTGGAATTGCCAGATGAAGGAATGTCACTGTAAATGGTTCCATTTGGCTGACCTTTAAATTCTTTAATCTGAACTTTGAAAGCTATGGTGAATCCCTCGGGATTGAACGGGACGGCGGGCAAATCGGCTGCGCTGTTGCCTTCTTGTAAGTAAAGACATGTTTCGCCTACATTGTTCATGTAGCGTGCTTTCTTTTGATGTCCTTCGACGTGGAGCCTAGTAAGCAACATTTGTTTAATATCATTAACCTGGAAGCTATGAAAGAAACGAACCTTTCGGAATACGTCAGCTCATCTTCAGAGTTACAGTGACCTCACAAATCTATTTGTCATCAATTAATCCTTGCAATGTATATAATGTATATGACGTAAGCATAATTTGCACTGGTTACCATGGAAACTGCAAAGTATTTATACATCTATACCTATCGATAAATTACCAATGTTGGCCTTAAAGTGCATATCAGGGTTTTGGGTTTCTTTTGAAAATCGATTACATATAACGTGAATAGTGGGATGGTTCAGTATTTTGTGATTTGAGCTTCGCATTTGCGAGTTATGAAGGTTTGAAATCATGATATACTAATTAGGTGACGTCAATGCAGGCATTTGCCGTAACTTATTTTAACTTTTCAAGTAGCACTCTTTTCTAAAATAAAAATAAAAGTTTAACATCATTTATATAAGTTGTAGAATAACTTTTTGCCAGTTTAAAAATGTCAGTAATTTGCAAAGGGGCGCTTTTGTATAATAAATGATGCCTGCGTTGACGTCACCTAATTAACATATCACTATTTCAAACCATCATAACTCGCAAATGCGAAGCTCAAATCACAAAATACTGAACCATCCCACTATTCACTTCATATATAATCGATTTTCAAAAGAAACCCAAAACCCCTGATAAGCACTTTAAGTCAAACATCTATATTTTGTTGGAGACGACTTAATGTTGAAGTTTTCCATTCTCATCTAAGCATATCTTATTTCGCTTATTTTTCCAGTTCCATTATTCACTGTAAAGAGTTAATGCATGGATCAATTCCAGCTGTTACCACCACAATCTGAATACATCTTATCACGACCTACCATCCAGCACATTTGAAAGGAATTATATTTTTTGAAGTTAGGCCCCATTCACACGGTATCGGATGAATTTTTAACCGTTCAAAAATTTGACCAGCACACACCGTTTCCACGGAACCGTCTCTTTAATTGTATAAAAGTACGTCATGTTCACACGGAACCGGATCAATATGATAATGTCAGTGGTTTTACCATCTGATCATGCGCAGAGGATACTGCCTAGTCAGCACCCCAAAAATGGCTTGCCGAACGAAAATTTAGGCGTACAAATTTGTGTCCGGAGAGCACAATTCCGTGTGAACGGAACGCCTAAACGTCAACTATACAGAGACTAGCTCTTAAAAATGACCTAGAATTGCTCTGACCAATTAGAACGTGACGTCATAAATTCGCTTTGCTGTTTAGCAGGCCATCCAGTCCATTGATATTTTAAATGGGACATTGGCAAGCTCACTTGTTGAGCAAAATCCATGCATCCACTGCAATTTGAACAGCGCCCAATATTTCATATTGTTATTGCGATATGTTGTCCTTAAGTAGACTGGACTCACCTGATGTCTTTGTCGTGGCCATCTAGAGCCCAGTAAAAGTTGCTTGGTGCTGCTGAAGCAAGTAAGAAACCATTAACAGCAGCAGAAACAACAATGATGGTTAGTCATGTAATTTCAAAACTCATAGGACAAAAAATGATTATCATAGCTGGAAAGAGCTCGTTGAAATTAGTAAATAAGTGAAGTTTGGAAAAGAAAATTACATGATAAACCCTCATTGACTTCAGCAACAACGGTAACATTAATTTAACAACACAACAACAACAAGGACGACGACAATAACAACAAAATATAATCATTGTTTTAATAATAATAATAATAATATAGATGCAAAAATTACTCGATTTTGATTGGCTGAGAGCTTTGCTATTTATTCTAAACACTGTGCAAAAAAGTGTAACACAGTGCAAAAGAGTGTAACACAGTGCAAATTACAAACAAAATTTCGCTTTTGATTGGATAATAAACAATAGAAAATAATTTTAGCCAATCACATTACAGTGATTTCCATGGCAACAGAAAATTCACAGAATTTCAAAAATTTCAAGATGGCGGATCTTTGCCGAAAAAGGGTTGAAAAACGCTACCAAAATCACTGAAAAAATCAATTTTATGCAGTACAAAAGACAGAAAGAATGGAAAGAATCGAAGGACTCGCTGCCTGTTATTCTGGAGTTAACAAGCACCAAAAACAACATTTTCACCATTTTATAGACTCGACATGAAAGTTGACGGGGGAGCCTTCTCTAGAAAGGAAAACTGAAAACTACATGTACGTGATAAATGAAGAACTTTGTACGTTGGCTCTTGTAAGCAAAAGGTACTTCAAACTTCTACAAATTAATGAGTATTCAAGTTTGGTTTGAGTGGTAAGGAAAGTAATCAAGGATATCCAGTGATTTACAGTAAGTTTGGTCGAATTTCTCTCTGAGTGCGTGAATGAACTCTCAATTAAAAACTGAGGTCTGAGGATCAAACTTTTGAGCTTTCGGGAATAGAAAATCAGAGTTTTGTACTCGTTTCAACTTTCTGAAAACGATGAACAGCCTTTGTACTTATTACTGTTTGTTGCTACAATCATTATGTACTATAGTTGTTGTTGTGTTGTAGTGTCGATTAATTTGATGTCAAATAAACGAGTACTTCGCTACGTGCATGCTTGTTTTCATGTGTCCTTTGCTGTCTAATTTTCGCTAAATTTTTGCATCTATATTATTAATAAGTAATCATACGGTTTCTCGTTCAATTTGGGATAATTCGCACTCGTGTGTTTTTCAAAGAGCTCAAATTGCACTCGACCTACGGTCTCGACCTACGGTCTCGTGCAATTTGAACTCTTTGAAAAACACACTCGTGCGAATTAATCCCAAATTGAACTCGAAACCGTATGATTACCTATACTAATAATAATAATAACAATAACAACAACAACAATAAAAATAACTACATTTGTAAAGCAATTTTAAAATCCGTATAGCCCATATAGGTGGAGGAGGGTGTTTTCGGGTAGGGGTGTGCCGCGGACACCTCAAAACCCTGACCCTATTCCAGACCTAAAATGCGATTTTCCATACCCTATCCCAGACCTGAGCTCAAAAATGTATATAATAATAATAATAACTAGCCGTTTTTAATAGAAAGTGAAGTGCTGCGAGTTGAATCAGTTGTAAAATGTAACTGTGAACATTCATTCTACTTTTCAGCAAATGACATGCGATATTTTAAAGTTCACTTATGTTTTTGGGCTTCCTGTGCTTCAATTTGGCGACACGTGGCTTCTGTCGAGTGATAAAACATGAATTTATTTCGCTTGATAATACACACAATGACATATCTTCCTTTTCATCACGTTTAATCAAAAGCCAGTCTTGAATATTAGTACGTACGACACTGTAGAATATGAGGGAGAAGATTTATTCACAGTAGTATTTTAGTCGAAGTCGATGTGAGGTAAAATAAAGTACATGTATTTTTTAATACCGTCATCGTAGAACGAACTTTAGACGGCTTCTGCTCCATTAAATTACCGGCTTGAACATATACCAGTAGATGAATAAAACTTAAGAACATCTACAATCTTGGACAAAAAGTGTTGAGAATTGCTCTAAAAAATAATAAATTATGCATTTCACTCACAATAGGTGCTTATAGAGGCCCTCCCCCCTCCCCCTGGGTCCAATGTTGGTCAGTCGGGTAGAGCAATGCCCCAGCCTTACTGCAACATTGATTTTTGGGGGAAGGGGGGGTTGTTGAGGATTATATTGTTTTTCGTCATATTATGACGTATTCATTGAATTAAGATACAAAAAGGTGAATTTTCTCAACAATTTTGTCCAAGATTGTAGATTATAGATGTGTAAACGACCAGCTATTCGTTTGTTTATCAGTTCTAGCACCATTATCACGGCGAACTTTCATCATCCCCCGTACACGGCTGGTAGATAATCTCGCCAAATATTCCTGACTGTATAGTCGCTATGAACATGTCGAGCTTTCGCTCCTTTCCGTCGGTAAGTACAATGCAACCAAGGAGAACGTATTGTATCACAGCGGCCATGTTGCATATTACCACCGCTGATCATAAGTACCGCACCGAAAATCATCCTGACCGACTAACACAAATCTCGATTTGTAGCCAATATGAACCCCATCTCAACACAGGAAGCCCAAGATTAGTGTTGCTGCTCGCCTGGCGGCTCGCAGCAATAACAAGTCTTGACGCAGGAAAAGAGCGTCAAGTTTGCTGGGCATATAACGAAGTAGGATTTTGATCTGATAAGTATTGAATTTGTAGACCGGCTTATGAAACTCTGCAAATGAAATTAGAATAGGCAATGTGTAGCCACTTTTGCAGGGAGGTTTGGGTATATTTTTGGGTTTTCTGTGGTCTTCGGCTTCCTGTTTAGGATAACACAGGGATACCAATCCTTATAAATCCGTGCACGAGCGCCATTTTGAATTTGAAGCGCGCAATGCGGAATGGGAATCTAAGTACTTTTACATTTCAAAATCATCTGACATTGATAACATGGGAACAAGTTTTAAAAATATTCCATAAACAGGGGAGGATTTAGGGGTACGTACCCTTCCCTGGTTCGACTTTGTGCGCTTTTCTTCTCACAAATATTTTGTTTCCTCTAATGTCAGTAATGATAGTAGCCAGTACGAAAGTGTTCCCTTTATCACCCAATTAACATTTTTTACAAGTTAGCCAATCAGAGAGCAAAGAGTTGTGATGGGCCCGCTTAGAGGTTTATTTTCACGTTGAAATGATCGTTGTTAATTGCCCCACAAAAAGACGCGTCGCGTAGCTAATAAATTTTTGTGTGAATAAATTACACTTGATATATACACCATGTTGCCGTCAAATCATTGTAAATCATTACGATAGATATTCCATCATATTGTATCTTTTATATATATACATACAAGCACGGCTTTTATGTGAACCAGTTTGTACTGATAGAACAACCGTGTAGAAATAAAATGTATCTATCTATCTATCTATCTATCTAAATGTGCCCGTGTAACCGACTTTTTCAGGTAACCGACTGTATTTTTATTATTTTGAACGCGTGTAAATCTGGGGGGGGGGGGGGTATAACCGGGAGGGGAAAAAACGTCATTGAAATCATATTAAAGAACGCTGTAAATGATCTAAAACTACTGATAAGCCGATAATATGTGTTTACTGCCTAATTATTGTTTCCTGTATACAGCAACCGGGGGACTTAAACCGGGGGGGGGGGCGATTTTATATTTTACGCCCACTTCAAGATGGCGGATATTTCCGAGATGGCCTGGAATCTACTAATATGAGCAGCTCAACTTCCGGTGAATCGAATTATTTACTATTTCTATAGCTACGAGTTCACACAGAGTTATTCTTGTCATTTTCTTTGTTTTCTTCGATAAATGTTGAAGGTTATACATATTTGCTTAGATATTTTCCGCAATTGTATGTATCTATTGTCTGAAATAAAACGATCCATTGTGATAAAGTTGGAGCTTATTTTCGACTCTCATTTGCTACCGTATTCGTATGCGAGTAGAATTTTAAATGCCAATGCGAAGTCATAAAAGCGGTAAGTATTGTAGGACAACTAAACATCAAGACAGCGGCATAAGATAAAACACGCTTTATCGTGGAAAATTCGACTCATTACGAATAACAAATGAGATTGGACGTACGGCAGTCTGATGTGTCACGCCCGATTTAAATTATTCAGTCTCGTATACTTACGGCTGTGCCCAGCGTAAACCAAAACTTTCATGGGCATCGAAATTAATAAAGCTGTTCTGAATCGTTCTGAATCGCTTTGTACGTCTTAACAAAGATAGGATAGTTTGGATTCAATATGTTTCTTCAACTTTTCATAAAATCATAGAAATAATCGACTCAACGGTACGAATAACAAATGAGAGTCGGCGTACGGTTACCGTACGAATAGCCACTGCGTATTTTCATTTACTTTAATACTGGCTATCTAACGGATTGTTCCCCTCAAAACACTTTAAAGAAGATCCAGCTTTATGTGAAAGTTTCTACTCATCGATCACTGCTGTAAAACGCTTGCTTTTTAGTGGGCGTAAAGTGTGAGCTCACTCCGCATTTTACGCCCACTAAAAAGCAAGCGTTTTACCGCAGTGATCGATGAGTAGAAACTTACACATCAAGCTGGATCTTCTTTAAAGTGTTTTGAGGGGAACAATCCGTTAGATAGCCAGTAAGTAAATGAATGAAAATAAGCTCCAACTTCATCGCAATTGGATAGTTTTATTTCCGACAATAAATACATACCATTGCGGATTGTTTGACATGATTTCTCCGCGATATATGTATAGCCTTCCACATTTATTGCAACTGCAGTTTAGCCAACAAAGAAAATGACAAGAATACTCTGATGTGAACTCGAAGAAAATACGAAGACGATTCACCGGAAGTGAGCTGTTCATATTAGTAGATTCCAGGCCATCTCGGAAATATCCGCCATCTTGAAGTGGGCGTAAAATATAAAATCTCCCGGGGGGGGGGGGGGGGGGGGGGGGGGGGGAGAGCTTATAAACGGGATTACAAGTCCCCCCCCACCCCCCGATTATAAGCCCACCCCAAAACCCTTATGAAGTTGTATAAGCCCAGGGCTTATAACCGGGATTCTACGGTATATAAAGAGTAGAATAGTGAAACTTCAATAGTGATTGCCCCTGGAGTTACAAACCCCCGGGGGAAGGAGGCAGGGGGGATGGACTATAGGTGGAGGCTCCGCCCAAAAGGGGTATCTTTGTCTGTCAAAAATGGTATATAAAACGTAAGGGGGCGGAGCCTCCCCATATAGACATTTGTTGAGTACCCCTCCTCCTCTCCCCCCCCCCCCCACCCCCCCCCCCCCCCCCCCCCACACTCTTCCTCGTCATTCCCGAGTCACAAACCATTAAAATGTATGGATTTTGACTGCATTATAATGATTTCCAGTTCAGTAATAACGAACAAAATTTTACAGTCACTTGGCACTTTATTATATAGGGTTTATTTCCACTGCATCTCAAGAATACCTTAGACTCAACAAAGACCAGATGTATATAATGAAACTTTTAAAATTGGCAGTCAAGGACTGCATGTGGCTACAGCTAATGAAAATGTGGACTTATATACAGTCGTTGGTGGAAAACACTACATATCAATGAGCTGCATTATTTGCAAAATCCTATCATTTGTATGCGCTGTCAATGAGTTTGCAAGCAGGATCGAAATCTACATGATTTGTTTAATTTGTTCTGGCTTATCAAAGTAAACAAAGGACGTTCTACTCGATCAGAAACAAATAGTGGCAAATAAAATCGCTCTCTCAGCTTGAAGTTCTCTAAAGTTTTCCATTTAATCGGTGTAAGTATTTCTGTAGAGAAAAACTCCTGTATTTTGAACGTGTCGGTCAATGTCGCAATAAAAATGTATCACTGTTCTGGCTAATTATCGTAGTAAACAAACTATGCTCCAGATAAAGAGGTCTTATCGTGAATGACGCAATATATATTCCTCATGACTCTCAGTCAACAAACATTATTTTCCCGTGTTTTTCCGCAAAGAAACGAAGCTTTCTTCTATATCAAGCTGAATCTCTTTACAACACTGTACCAGATATAAGAGAAAGTGGTCTTATACAGTGAATGACTCAATAGAAATTCCTCAAGACTCTCAGTCAACAAACATTATTTTCCCGCGTTTTTCTCACATAATTATTAGCCAAAAAATTCACATCTTATTGAGAACTTTGCAAATATAAATACAAATTATTTTCACAGACTCAGCAGCATATTATATTGTAGATGCATGACGCGCTAATAAAATTGAGCATCATTTTCTGAGAGAGCAGATCAAACTTAGATAGTCTGCAATCAGAGCCAATCAGAGCATGCGTTATATATATGTGTTATTTTTAAATTATATTATAATCTTCTATGATAATTTAAAAACATATCTTTTAGTTTTTTCTTGAAAAGTTTCAAACTGCTCTCCTTTCCTAACTCAAGAGGAAGTTCGTTCCATAACGTTGGAGCAGCAACACAGAACACTCCATATCTCCATATCATTTGGAATGAGGAATATTAATAACCAGGTTTGCATTCCACTATGAGGTCAGACAAACATGACGGCATGGGCGTAGCCAGGCACTTTCACGAAGTACGCACACCATTGTTTTCCTTAGAGAGCAAAAGCTAAACTTGACATTTTTGCTGTATATTTATTGTAAAGTTTTGGTTTCCCGAGGTACGCACGTGCGTATATGCGTAAAGGAAGCTACGCCACTGGATGGAACAAAATTGTTAAGACACTTGAAGGTGGAAAGTACAATTTTGAAGACAATACGCTTTTCAACCAGCAGCTAATGAAGGTCTCGTAACACAGGATAAATATGGTCAAACTTTCGAGAACCATTTACGTGCCGCTGTATTCTGCACACACTGTAATCGCTTGATGAAATAATTTGGAAGATTAATTAATGAGAAGGGAGTTGCAATAATCCAAGTTACTAGTTATAAAGGCATGAACCAACATTCCAGTGAGTTGTTATCAAGTACTAAATAAACTATTGTCATTATCATTGTCAAGGTAACGACGAACGGTGTCAAAAGCAGCTGACAAATCAAGTAAAAGTCAGAAAACAGCACGCTGGTTATCTAAAGCCATAAGGATGTCATTTTGTACCAATAGTGTAACTGTGGAAGCGCTCATACGCCGACTGATGGATTTCATGGAGATCATTCTCGGATGCATATGAAGAGCAACTTCCAAAAGTGCAACGACTTTCTCGACAATGTACTATTTAAAAAAACGAGCAGCAGTGTTTCATCAAGTATAAATGAAATCGCGATCGTATTGTGGCTAGTGGCTGGTCTGGTGCAGCACGCAAACCTTTTTTTCTCTAGCTTACACTAAGAAACATGTACCAGGAAAAAAAGCAATAGCTTGTAATACCTCTAGTGATTCCATCTTTTTCACGGTGAAAAACTTTTGGCGGGAAAATGACGTTATGAACATGCATGCCAACGATTTTTGAAATTCAAAACTATACTAATCTAATCATTGCTTCGAAAGATTAGAGATAAAGCTGATATAATATCTCAGATATCATTATTCAATCCAAATTAAATATATTAATTTTTGAAATTTGAAACCCCGCCATTTTGTTTCTAAAAATAGCACAAAATGGCGGGAATTTCAAAAAATGCCGCATGACTTCGGCGCGCCCATGTATTAATATCCTCTATTAAATAGCTCCAACACATGTATGAATATGTACTTATTGACTGAGTGGGTGCGCTCATTCCGTACATCATGACCTCGAGCCAATTATTTTCCCGTCCGGCCCGACTTAACTCAGTCAATAAGTATTTTATCATATGACCAGGTTTTTTGGTTATAAAAAACAAATAAATATAGCGCGCGGATGTAGCTGTGTATTTCTTCGTCCTCAAAAATTGCTACTGTTTCAACTAGTTCAACGTCAGACATCTCGTCTGGGTAATAGAATTCGTGTTCACTAAACGATGGGCCATTGTTATCTCATGTAAACATCGAGTGGGTATTTCCGGCCCGATCGAGAAAAGCCGTCCGGTCTTCACCATGGCCACGTGACTTTATCCGAAGGTTTTATCAAGAGCGCGCGAGCAGGGCTATACGGGTCATATGATAATGATATTTACTTTACCTCTGTTTTCTGTGTCCTGTAATTCTTTTGCCACCACTTCGTAGACAAAAACCCATCTTTGTAGACGCTGGTGATCGAAACAAGATTACCACCGATAGACTTACAGTGATCCTCAGCTTCTGTCCAGTTTTTATTTTCCTTGAAGAACTTAAGACTCGATGAGTCGAGACGGAACCATCCATCTTGCAAAACTGTTGACAACATTGGAAAAGTACTTATAATAATCGTTTTGTTAATAATAGAGTGCAATTTAGAAAAGTGTGAAATAGTACTAATTTTAAATAGTACTAAATAGTGCTATTTCTATTGTTTTCTATTGTTTCATTAGTGCTATTTAGTACTAATTAGTTATTTAGTTTTCAAGCTTTTCTAATTTGCACTCTAATAATAATAATACAAATAATAATAATAATAATAATTTCATTGGTCGAGAGACAACTACGTCACTTCAGATAACTTCCTACGAATAAGTGTTTTCGTTCTCCTCGACAATGGCAGCTCGATTTTTCCAGATCGAGTTGTTGCTTTAGGAGAAAAAAAAAAAACGTGAATGATAAAACAATTATTGAACTCGGTTTTTGCAAAATATAGTGATTTTGTCAGTGGCTCGCAGATAATTACTTGCCTCTGCCTTCGGCAAATAATTATTCTGCTCGCCACAACGGATAAATCACGATATTTTGCTCAACCTCGTCCAATAATTGATAATTATTGCTCACTCGACGTATCAGTGATTCCATAACATATTGCTAACTCCCGCCGCGAATGCACTTCTGGAATGCACTGACCTGCATGGCGCTTTCAAGATTCGAAAGATTACTGCATGTACATATTGGCCTTCTGACTGGGTGCACATTCACACAAGACCAAGAGATACTTCACCCATGATACTTTGCGTACAGTGTCCAATCAGCCCTGAGCATATTAGCTACTTGTCTAACAAAAGGGTTGACGTAACACACCGTGTGTACAGTGTCCAATCAGCCCTGAGCATATTAGCTACTTGTCTAACAAAAGGGTTGACGTAACACACCGTATGCACAGTGTCCAATCAGCCCTGAGCATAATGGCTACTTGTCTAACAAAAGGGTTGACGTAACACACCGTGTGTACAGTGTCCAATCAGCCCTGAGCATATTAGCTACTTGTCTAACAAAAGGGTTGACGTAACACACCGTGTGTACAGTGTCCGATCAGCCCTGAACACAATGGCTACTTGTCTAACAAACGGGTTGACGTAAACACACCGTGTGTACAGTGTCCAATCAGCCCTGAGCATATTAGCTACTTGTCTAACAAAAGGGTTGACGTAACACACCGTGTGTACAGTGTCCAATCACCCCTGAGCACAATGGCTACTTGTCTAACAAAAGGGTTGACGTAACACACCGTGTGTACAGTGTCTAATCACCCCTGAACACAATGGCTACTTGTCTAACAAACGGGTTGACGTAACGCACCGTGTGTACAGTGTCCAATCAGCCCTGAACACAATGGTTACTTGTCTAACAAAAGGGTTGA
>JAUJYZ010001524.1:0-16147 GCA_033675265.1 Actinostola sp. cb2023 | reverse complement strand
AACACCCACCCAATGAAGAGACAAGAATGCCAGGTAACATCCCATTGGGATTCCCACTGACAATGGCCATGGGTATTTTTATTGTTTTTTTCCAATTCCAATTTACTTGTTAATTTGAGTTTTAACTATAATAATACATTCATGTACATATATGAACTGCATCTTTGTCATTTTGTTCTAGGTTGTTGTATTTTGCCAAGGCCGATTGTCAGCAAGCAATTAATACTCGCACAACCTGATAATAAGCACCACATTATGATGCATAGCTGACAAAAGACTACCAACAGTTAGTTATCCTGATAATGGTATACATTGCTGGAGCTGAATCATGATGATAATGGCTAACATTCTGAAACTTTATGAAAAGGCTTACATACGAGAGATGTACTAGTGGTTATTTACATATATCATTTGATATTTTAGCTGGAAAGCGATGGCAAGTATTAGCACAAGTGTGGCGGTGATTGAATTTTTGCTGTACATATTTTGGCTATATTTGAGATCCCATCAAGATTTGGGCTCAATCCGATCTGAGACAAACACAATACAAACGTGAGTAAATATCACTTTTCATGGAAACATGGTGCAGCCAGGAACAATACTTCAGGTGCAATGTAAGGGTAAAAATGATGGTGTATTTTTTGTAGGAGGAAGAACTAAAGGGGAGTAGCTTTACCAAGTCAATCAAGGAAACCCTTATGATCATTAGATACACAATGTTGTTGCTCTTTTAAGTCACAAGAAGATATCCTGTTGTGCACGTATTGACCAAGGCATCCTGATATTGTAGGAATTTTAAGCCAATCTTTCTCGGAAGTTTGTGTTCACTTTGTAAAAGTTGTGTACTGTTAGTGATTGACAATTGGCTTCACCAATAAACTGGGCATAACTATTGAAAACTGGCTCTACTTTATTGTGAACCCAGAACAGTTGGTATATTAGGATGGGGCTAAGTCTGCTTATCGACTTCTCTCAGAAGGCTATGATAATGTAAATTTAGGCATTTGTTTTTTCTACCACATAAATGCAAGCTTTGGACATCTTCAAATAGCATTTCCCAGATGGAGCTTCTCCAAAGAACAAATGGGGTTTTCTCAGAAACAAGGTCATTTGGACTATGTTGTTGGCACCATTATCCAAACCGTTTCAACAATGAAGTTGTTTAGTCCTTATCTGTAAATATAATTTAAAAAAATCAGAATAATTGATGAGCAAAATACAATGAATTAAAACACTGACCAAAACATGCCTAGAATATAGACTATTTTAGTACCAATAGCTTGCATACAATGTGTGCTCTTTTTTAAATAGTACATACATATCAACTATATCACATGGTTGTCAAATATTGGAATGTAATAATTAATAATGAAATATAAAGTCTTATAGCTTAATTGGGCAGAGACTGCATATACAGTAAATACAAATTAGCTAGATGTCAGTGTGTAATATCGTAATACACACAAAAGAAAACATGGAAATAAGGTCTACTAGTGTCTGTTAATCATGGGTTCTAGGGGGAGGGGGTAAAGGGAGGGGGGGGGGGGAAGGGGGGTCAGTGGGTGGGTACTATTTCACAGGTTGACAATCACTCTAGCACTAAAATAAATGGAACTAATAAACAATAGAATTAACTTAGCTACAAGCTAAGTTTACACTGTAATACTAAATTTAACTTATGTGTTTGTACTTTGAATAAATGTTAATAATTTATGTAATTTTAGCTTTCACCTTTCTTGTTTTTGGCTAACAATTCCTTCAGTATCCTATTGTATAGTCACTATTTCTCTCCATCGTCGATAGAATTTTCTAGCCGCATCTCGTTGTTTTTCGTTAATATTTCTGTTCTCGATTTGTTTCGCATTCCCTTCGTAATTTGTTTTTATTTCTGCTACAATCCCTTGTCTTTGCTGCTCGCTGTTTTCGTTTTCTTTCTCCCTTGCATTTCGGAGTTTTCGCTTCTATTTCCAGCTAGAGCTTTAAATTTCCCCATAAGCTTTTATAAAAACGATTAATTAACTAACATTGAACAATATTTGTACGAATAACATATTTTCCTGATTTTCCTGTAAAATACGCGGAACTTACTGTAAGATCTCCATAATTAGGCGAAGCTGACCATTAAATGGAAAACATTATTTTATGAGCCCGCGATTAGGATTCTGCGGTACATGATTCGTTGCATAGGACACGAGGACCATGTTTATAGTCGTTGTACGCGTTCGCATCCATGCCTTCATGGGTTTTTTTAGGGTTTTTTTGAAATGGAATGAGGATATTTATTGCCGGTCTAATTTGATAGCTACGATGGTCGATTAACATCTGAACGGTGAAGTACTTTTAATTGTAAATACAAATAAAATGTGTACTAAAAATACTTTTCCACACCATGTTTAAATCGGGGCGGGGGGGGGGGAGGGGTGGGTGTAGCTTGATTTTAGCTTATGACAAGAATCTTATTTACGAGATTCTGTAACTTATGCTTATTTACAGTCCCTATATTACAATTGAAGTTTTATTAATATTACCAATTTAAACTGAGCTGAATAATGTAGGATTTGCATTATACATGTATGGCTACAATTAAGGTCTTACTTGGTCACAACGTTTACCCAAAAACAATTGCAAATAGCTTTACTAAAAACAAAGCTTAATGCCCAGGATAAGGTACTGTAGCCGCGTTTGAGCTTTAATATCATACTTCTATTCTACAATTGTGGTAAGGTGATTTTCATAAAACCATGAAAATGTCTACTGTTAATTATTTGTTTTTCTATTTTTCACGTCTATATCTGACTAATAGTGATTGCAATGCACTCTGGTATGAAAATAGTTTTAGTAACCCTATAGAAACTATCAAAAATCTTGTAAGGCATTGCAGCCAGGAATGCATTCAGTTATATCACTCCAGTTTTTTGTTTTCCCGGTTTGAGTAAAAACTACTCTATAGGTATTATGTATTGATTGATTCACTTGATCTCAAGTAGACTATGGCAAGTATATATAATTAATACAGTTACAGATACAGTTAGTTAATACACATCAACTGTGCATTATAAATTTTTTAAAAGTGCATGTTCCCAGTGTTCAGCAAAATACATTTGCAGGGTCAATAACCTTCAGTAGACTACTAGAGGTTTTTGTCCCCCTTTTTCATCTCCATGTATCGATGGAGAAACTCCAAATTGTTTATTTATGACGTTATTCTTAGCTCCCATGTCTTAAGTTCTTTCTCCATCTCTGAATTTCTTCTGAGTACTTTACTCTGCCCATCAAGACCAAGCAATTCAACCATACCATTCATGATGTGCTTAACTGTTTGAATTGCTTTAACGCTTTGCTTTTTAGATTATCAAGTTTATCCCTCACACCGTCTATTGGACCCATGACAGATGCCACATTGGTGCCTAGACCTAGTTGCACACACTGTTTTCTCTGCAAGATTGGTCTTATTTTCCAAGATCTTGATCTCTGGTCAGGCATAACGTTCTACTAGGAAATTTGAGCATGTGATGTGATTTGTGGTGATTCTGACCCTGCTAAATTGAATGATTCCTTACCTTCGTTTTGGATTACGCGTCTGAATATTGACATCATCACTGCACGGTCACTATGTCCAAAACTTGAAGTTTTATCATCTTTCTGGAATTAAAAAAATATTTGGACTAATGTGGTTATCGGACAAACATTTTTTCCCTCATCATTCATGCGTGTCATGTTTCACCGTCATCAATCAAAGACATCAACAGGAATGATTGGACACTTTTATATCTTCAACATCAGTGTTTTTGACGGAGATTGAATACTGCAGGATCTTGTAGAAATGGTATATTATTTGGTTGTTTACTCACTTGAGAACTTCATTCAGCTTGAAGGAGGTTGGCTACTGCACCATCTGAAGACTGTTACAGGAATCCAGTTCTACCTGGATCACATTACAGCATTATTCTATCAGGAAGGACAAATGATGTGCAGGAAGGTAGCACCATCATGTAAACATTGACCAGCAGGATTTGAGTCAAGACCTTCTTTGCTTAATGAGCTTGATCTAAAATGAGAAGTAGGAACCTTCAGCAGGATGCAGGTTGGGCCTTGGAATCATGAATAGGGACAGTCCTTCCATCATAACTCCCCATTACCTTCAGACCACGAAACAGGAAATCTGAGATCTTTCGAGGTGAGCTTGCCACTATCTTGGGGATTTCTCTAGTATGTATGTGGGAAAGATGGTATCAAGGAAATTCAGGGAGAGAGTCCGCCTAATTCTGTATTTTGCTTTTCTGTTTCTGCCTGGTAGCTGCGTGGTAGACCTCTGTTATCTCCGTAGCTCCTCTTCTGCTTGTAGTCGGATGAGATATTCCAATAAATGTGTATTAGGATGGTTTGATGATGTTGCATTGTTTATGCTGTGATGGCATTGAATAATCTCTCTTCATCTTCAGCATTAATTGCTTTGCATGATAGTATTCTAAGTTGGGGTGGTGCATTGACTGATTAGACCATGGAAAATACTTCCCATATAACTTTCGTCTGGTTATGGTAGATGGCTGTTATCCAATCACTTCGTGCCAAAGAATAGCACGACGAAGGAAGCAAACTTTGATTGTGGTATCCATAGAATTTGGCGAGGAGAGCGCAAATCTGCGAAAGCATACACAACATCTCTTGCATGTCGACAAGAGTGTCTATAACTGATGTCCTAGTAACTGGTTGAACGTTCAATGTCACTTTCTTTTCAATTGCGACGATGCAATAATTAGGGAACACCGTTGTGATCACAAGCTCTCTTTTGTCTTCCCCTCTGATGCCAACTTAACAGGGTCCTTAA
This sequence comes from Actinostola sp. cb2023, assembly GCA_033675265.1. Lineage (NCBI taxonomy): Eukaryota > Metazoa > Cnidaria > Anthozoa > Actiniaria > Actinostolidae > Actinostola > Actinostola sp. cb2023. Next base: position 11,319 of record JAUJYZ010001524.1, on the reverse strand, counting down.
TTAGTGCTGACTCTCTCTCTGGAAGATGACATGGCAACTCTTGCAGGATGTTATTAATATGGCCAGATAGGTCATGCATGGGTTCACATGTCAGTACTTCATAATCCTCAATATTTATACTTTCCAGTGTTGCCTTTGGGTTGAAGTACAGTAGTGCAGGTACTCTCTTACGCCCCTTCATCCTCACTTGAAAGTTCTGCCTGCATAGTGATTTGAGGTTGTTCTTTCAATTCTAGCCCTCTGCCTCTTACTTCTCTTTACCAGCTCATCCTTGGACAAATTACTGAATGGGTTTGGATTGTGGTTTAATGAGCAGCGTGCTCTGCTTACTGGTCCTTGAAGTACAAATTCCTGTCTTTCCTTGAAGGTTACTGGTGGGCAGCGAATTGCGTGGTCCAGCTCATATGTCCTGTCCTTGATGGATTGCACAACCTGAACAATAGTAGTCGTCATCCTCTCTGCTGTCCGACTCCAAACTCAATGCTGGGCCATCCACGTTTGCAACACTCTCATTTTATCTGAAATTGGAATCCCAGGTTTGAATATCTATTGAGGCACTAAGCTTCTTCATGGCACTCACACCTTGTTTTCACTGTAAGCCAGGCTGTTCAACATCTGTATCTGAACACCTATTAAAAATGGAATTTCAATAAAACTGTTAATTCTCCAGCTAATTTGTGCTTCACAATATGAAAAACACAGTCGTACAATGATATGATTGACTGATTGTTGCCAATTAATTTAGTTCTCAAATCATGTATTTTAATAATAATAACTTTCCTTCAAGTTATGTATGTACTACATGTTTTTCTTCTATCCATATAAATTGATGGCATTTTTGCCACTGCCTTACCTTGCAATAATATAGACTTGTGGAGATTCCCACCTCTTCCTGTATGTCAATGTCCTTTTCCAGTTTTCTCTTTGTACTCTTGTGAAGTTAAGTGAAAGCCGGATCATAAGCAACGGTGGCCAGAAATAGCAAATTGACCATGATTGGCTACTGTTGAATGAATCGTGCCAGATCATAAGGTGACGTGTTCTCTCCAGGGTCTTCAACTTTTCTCTCATTTTATCAAAGTCCATCACCAGCATCAAAACTCGTTGAGGTCAGTCAACCGCTTTCCAATATCGATTCTTGACATGTGCATAGTAGTAGCAATCTGGATGTTGGCGAGTGAATTTGTTTTGTCCTTGAAGAGTTCTTTTTCTATTTCATACTAATGGTATTTTTCTTCCCTGAACTACAAACTCCACTTTCTGGATTTCATTGTTTTTAGTTAAAACCAGTTTTGCATATGTCTTGGTACAATGATTTCTCCAATACAAATTTCTCCATCATTATCTTGGCACTTTAATTTTACTCTTAAGAGAATCATTTGTCTCACTGGTTGGAAGACTGATCTCACCCCCTTTACCTCTCAACTTCCTTCTTCTCACTCTTTCAATTATAGTACTAGTTATGTAAAATAATATACTTTTTATGTTGCATGGATTAGTGTTTGTATTATGTTTGTTATCTTATTTATATTGCTGCAACATTAATTTAGAGCAGTTTTAAAATAATGTGAAACAAACATGGTGCACAGTGTCATGGCATGGAATTCAAAATAATGGTTTAATATATAAAAACACAGAGCTGACTCTGTCAGTGACTGTTACAGCACGGTGAAGTGCAATGTTGTTTCACCGTCATTTGAAATACGCTCTGTTAAGTAAAAATTAATCAAATATATCACAGAAAAAAAAAATCATAAAATCCAAAACTGGTTTTGTCAGAACATTATTCCCATTTGAAAAATAATGGGAATAGTTCAACCATCAATGGGCTTACCGATATTATTCCCATTGATTCCAAATGGAAAATAGGACAAAAACCATCATGGATTTTTTTTTTTTTGTTCCCTGTGTATAGAATCAATGTAAGCTATTTATCAATGCTCAAAGACCTTTTGAAAAGATGTTTGCTCCCATTGTTTTTCTACTTCTTGGTTGCTGTTTCGTAATATAGCACGGCGAATTCTTTTTTTTTCTCTACTGGAGACTTTTTTGAGATCTACATTAGCCTTCAGGAAATTTTGTGAGTTGCTTCACTTAAAATGAGAAGGCCAGCCCATTTTTGGAATGCTGGATTTATTTCAATTGAGGATGGTTTTAGCTCTATTTTATTGCAGTGTTTTCCTGGCTTGCAAATTAAATTCTAGTAATAGCTTTAGTTACATCTGCTTATTACCCTCGAACTGGATGTACTCTTTTCCCTTGTTTTTCAGGCGCTGACTCTGCAATGGAAATTAATAAAGCTTGTTATGGCAGGCATTAACTATGATAACACCCTTTGCAATCTTGAAAAGAAGTGGTCACTCTTTTTGCTAGAGAGAGAGACAGACCAACGTGAAGTGAGAACTCTTCGAGGAAAAGGTTCTTGTCCATGATATCTTTTTTGGGTCCCCTTTTCTCAACGAATGCTGCCAGCGCCAAAAAACGTTTATTAAACGTCCTGAAAATCGGTTTTTTTAAAGCAAATTTGAGTACTGGCAAAGACATTGCTAAAATATTTAGACCTTTCTTCCACCTCTTGTGATTTGGGGGAACTGGCGGGATCGTAATTTTTCTACGTATAAAATCTTTAGCCTACTTTGAAAGAAAGTTATGGAAGAAAACTTTCGCAAAGCCACAAGTAAGAAGGGGAGCAAAAGCCCCATGCCAATTATAGACAGATTTGTAAGCTGATAAAGAGGGAAACAGTAATAATAATAATATAATTCTAGAGCGTAAACGAACGTATTTAGAAAAATGGCGCGATGAACTAATGTAATATTTTCAAAAAGTAGCGCCAATTCAATAAAGCTAATCGCTTTATCTGTAAATAGGGAGCATTGATTTTCGAAATCTATTTAAGGTGTCGCCGGCTACAGTTTTTCGAGTCTGAAGCACGTACAACCTGTTATCGAGTTGCAATAACACAACAGCAAATGTAGTAGATCATTTTAACATTGATTTGTGATAAAATAAGTAGTTTGGTATCTAATTTAATTCTTAAACATTTAAAAAAGAGTAATTCAGGTTGATCTCACCACTGGTCGTATTCCTTAAATAAGGTCTTTCTTTGTATGATGTAAACAAAAATGATTTCTCCCAAGGCAAAACCGTACTTGTTTATCCGCCATTGAAAAAATAGGTGTCCTCGTGGAAAAACGCTGGACAAAGACACTGGTTTGCAGGAAGAATATGCTCAAAATTGGCGTACCATATAAGAAGGAATATATATGATTTATATCCCGGCTTGTGCATTGTGGCTAAATCACCCACTTTTTGTATCAAAAATTGGACACATGGTTAGGAATGCTAAACGAACCTACACATTCCAAATGAGGACAGGTAAATAAGGAGCTACTGTTTCAAGTTTAATGAGAAGCAATTACCCCGATATTTCTATTTTGACAAAACATCATATTGTTAGACCGAAATGATAATGTTTTAATGGACCTGTCCTCATTGGAGTATTGTAGTATGAACATTAAACTTTAAATACAACTCCATTTGATAGTAATCCAAATTCAACTACATATGATTGCAAAGGTTACTATTATTCGGTATTCGAAAAAGCGTTAATTGAAGCCTGGTTTTGAGCCCACGTGACCACGTGACCCAATGAACATACAACAATTGTAATTTTGCGTATGTTCATAGTTACCAAAATTAATCACCAAGAACTCGTGTGGTGATGTACTGGAAAATTAGGTGATTGTTTGTTCATCATTTTTTTGTATTTATCAGCCTTGAACCAGGCCGTAAATGCACGTGAGAAGTCAAGGAAACTAGAATGAGAGAATATATATGTAGCATGGAACAAACCATTATATATAAACAACTTTTATGTTTTATGTGTTTACCCTCTTGAGATTAAAGTCGTCGTCATCATCATCATCATCATCCTCATCATCATTATCAATTATCAACAATGAAAAAGAAAACAAACACAATGAAGGGTGTGGTAAGCATCATCGTTTCAGAACATGGAACATGACAATAAGGTAACGATTGACCAGCCATCTCTTCAAAGTGTTAAAGAAGTGTAGCAGCAAGTTTGATTGATGAATTTGAGAAATGGCTTATCATAAGGGACATGATGACACAAAGATGAACTGTGTTTCAATAAACAGACGGCGTACCCGGCTTTAAGATAGACAAACTAAACATTTTCATCTAAATGAGTACTAAAGAGCCTCTTCCTGTAATCAAGGATCCATGTTTTTTGCTATCTTTTAATTTGTTTGCTTGGGTTTTTCCTATTTCTTTTGCTCGCGCGCGCGACACCAATATAGCAGGATCGATAAACTGTCATGTGACGAGGTGATTTGTAATGATGTCGATTAGCTGAGTTTGAGTTACATCTCTCAGTACGTTGGATATATCTGCGGGTTTTAAATAATAATGAGAATGAAGGTTCTAAGGACTTACTATAAGGTACCAAGCTTCTGCATACTGGTGAGGACATACCAGGATAAAGTAAATGTATAATAATTCTAGCCTGAACTACAGTCTGCCCTATGTCACCTGTGCTCCGCCGGCAAAACTCTAGTTTGACAAAAATAAATGTATATATTTCTCCGTTGCTTCATTGCCTCACTTTAGCTCCTACAAAAAGCTAGATCAAGAGAATTCAAATTTCCCCTCAATATACTACCACTAACAGCTGTGTGTTCATAGTGTGTTTGCGTGCGGGAACAAAAAACATATTTAGGATATCTCATAATTTAAATAACTGATAACTATTTCTTAAACAGTATATTTTACTTTCATCTTCTTTCTTTTTTCCTTTTGAGTTCGTAACTCAGGAAATTTACGCTGTGTTCTATATGTAACATATTGGTTTTCCTGTATGACAAGGATTAGGAAAAAACTGGGCCCAATTTGGACGAATGTTAAGCGAGTTACTCTATTGATGAAACATAATATTATATGTAAATAAACCAGAGATAGAAATACATTGACCAATCATTTAATTTCTTAATAGCAGAGTACAAAAATATTACAATTATATTTTGCTTTTTCGTTAATATTCTTCACTACACTATGTATTCGGGCTTTTTTCGATAAATACAATGTACATGCATGACATGTAAACAAACTGTTCATTGTTTTTTCTCACTCTGTCACTTTGTCTGCTCTAGGTGTGGTTCTGTCGTGATGTCTTCTTTATAAATAGTGTTTCACTGGACGAGGGAGTGCATGGTTGTTCTCATATTCATATTAAGCAGTTATTTTCTTCTAGATGTGTTGTGTTTTTGTATAGTTTATTCCGGTTCTTCTTCTATGATGTGTCTATTCCTGGTTTTCCTGATTGGTTGTAGTTTGACAGAGTTCCTTCTGTTGACGTGGCGGTTGGTTTTTCTACACACCAATATCTTGGTCGCTTCTCGAAAGTCAGACATAAATTATAATGTAGATACAAGGACTGAAGCAAGAGTTGACAAGAGGGAGAAAATAGAGAATCATGAAAATTAGCGAATTCCGATCGAAACAAAGGGAATAATCTATGAATATTGTTTTCTAATAAGGCAATTGAAGACTATGCAAAGACAAGAAAACATACGAGGAAGCCAGCAACACGAATAAATAAGCAAAGAGAACAAAACCATTCTAATGGCTGCTTGAATTCGTCTTGGCTCGTACTTTTCGCTGTTCTTGGTTAAGATGGGCTTGAAATGGCTTTGAGGTTGGGACAGTCTTCTTAGAGTTAGAATACTTAGTAAGGCAGTTACACAAAATGAAATGACGACTAAAGTTTGTTGAATGAAAAAGAGCCACGCAGAAAACACCGGTTCTAATTATGTAACAAAGAGTTACACTGCGATACTCAAACAATCTAGAAAAATAACAGAACGTTGGCAAACAGAGTCATGGGAATCAACCAGGAGCAAGCGAGTACTGCTACACGTTGCTTTCAGTGTGTATGGTCGTGATATTCCTACAGTTGGTCTGGTTGCTCTGAATCGCTCAAGCGCTGATTATCAGAAGAGTAACTTACTGACTCAGTAAATGTGAATAGAGAAGAAACATAGAAGTTTTGCAGATGATTTCACCCAAAACACCAGGAGGATATGAGGAAAATGTATAGTCAAACAGCTTGGGAGAATCATATATGTCATCAGGAGAATCACGAGAGTATCTGACACAGCCCATGTGATGATCAAATGATGCAGGTTTTTACGTTACATTGTATTTAGCGGCGAGGACGATGACAAAGATGTTGCCAAAAATCCCGCATGCACTTAGCAGTGTGCTGGCCAAGACTTTCGCGGTTCTTGTGGGGGTATCACTCTCGGGCAAGAGAATTGTAGTACCGGGTACAAAGTACTTGCAGATTCCCAAGTGCTGTTAGAAGAGTTCATGGTTGTGATGTTAGAATGCTATCAATAGGACTTGATCTGCTCACTGTCAGCTTATACTGCTTCCAACAACTGAATGAATCTGACTGTTGGATCAGGGAGGTTTATATATCACAAACCTCATGATAACACAAGAAAATGCTGCAATCCTATTGGTTCAAAGTAGTGGAATATATCACTTGGGATCTTTTTTAATTTCTTAATTTTTTTATTTTTTAATTTTTATTGTTCAGAATATATGACATAGCATTTTACACAAAATATACAATGAATTAACATAATATAATAGAACATTTTACAATTTTACAAACAATATACAATTATACATATCAACATTGTTCAAGCACATTATTCTTATTATTAATTATTATTATTCAACAGAATATAACATAGCAGGTGTATTTAAATATTATTTTGTAAAAAAAAAAAAAAAAAAAAAAACACACACAAAAAAAAATTAAACAACAACAATGAAACGAAATAGGTATAGCGCATTTGTAATATAATTAGATGAATTTTTCCACGTGTTGAGCGAATTATTATTTTTTACACTTTTATTTTCAACAGCCTCAACAACGGGCTAGTTTATTTTTTTAAGTAAAGATTCAAACGATTCAAAAATTAGAGCCTGCTCGTGAATACAAGAAAGAAAAATGTGGGTATTCGCCATTCACTAATAATAATAATTTAAGCAATTTTTGTTTTCAATATCTCCCAAGTTCACCATACAATACATTACTTTTTGTTAGAAACTACATATTGGCTACATTTAGTTTTCCACAACCCTACAGACGTATTTGGATCGTATTTGGTACGTATTGAGGTTGCACCGGTCAGATGGTTGGGGGGGGGTTTTTTTTCTGATAAATTTCCATCGTTTGTTTTTGTTTAAGATATTTATGCTTTCAAAGGCTTCAATAGCACTATACACGTACTGAAGTAATTCGATGCTCAACGGGTCAAATAGTTCGCTCTTGTTTATGTTGGTGCCCATGCGTCTCTCATTATGAACTTCATTTCAGAACGCAATTGCGCCAAGGCACGAGGTGAACGCTCAATGAGCGTCTTGTTTGATATTCGTTCGGACACAAAATGCAAGTATTTGATCACGCAGGGGTCAGCTGGCTCAGATTTCCGGACATGAACTTGAAGCCAAATATTACTTCTCAACCGGGACTTTCTTGGGAGACTGGGAACTACTCGCTCTGATATAAAGAAAGCTCGCTAAGCCTATTGGGATAGAAGGTGACAAGAAAAGAGCGGCAGTATTAGAAAGAAGAAGAACGGAGCTTCAATTTGATACCAAACGTGAGTACTAAAATCTAAAACGTGGAGACTCACAGTTTTTCCACGTTTCGAGTCAAAATGCCTTATTGAGAATCGGCCTAAAATGTGGCAATTTTCGCCTCATAAACTTTTTTAATTCCAAGTCCCAATGAGCTCGAAAGGGGGAGTTCTGGGAGTCTGTATTTATAGGTAAGAAACGTATGCTTTTTGTTCTCATGAAAAATGCATTCCAATGGAGAAAATAATTACAATCGGGATGGACCTTCTCCGCTTTTACTCTTTACAGCTGAACTGTGGCAATGCCGTATCATAAAAACAATCGCTTTAATGTGGCAGACTTTGTTAAGAGAAAACGCGAAGGTTCTTCAGCAGCTGCCTGAAGACAAAAAATGCATGTCTGCTGTTAAGGACGAGAGCAGCAAAAAGATCAGAAGATTGAAAGACAAGGTAAGAAAGAAACAATTTTGAATATTATATATTTCCAGATATAGTGTGACAGCTCTTCGAAACGTAAACAAAACCGGAGGAGCACGTTCGTTGTAACTCATTATTTTATCGTCATTCGGATAATCATTCAGTCTTTCCAAACATTTCGATTAATCTATGTTTTTGTTGTCATTCGAAGCCTGATAGTAAGATGGGTATTTACAACAGATCTTAAGAGGCGGAAATATTCGGAACAATAAACTTATAGTTAATTTTTGATCTCCCGATGTAATTTCTCCCTACCGTCTCTCATATAACTTACTGTAGCCAGTTTATGAGAATCTAGATTAAATATCGATCATCTCTAGCGGAGTTAAAGAAATTCAGCAATGTTAAATTATTCGAAGCTGGTATTTATATTTTACACTTTATCTCCAGGGAAAATACCCAAGAGAACCAGCGGACAAATTGATACCCTAAAACACCACCTTCCTCAAAGGTAAGCATAAGTTAAAATATTTTTGCTTGAATACTGGATATTTGGTTGGGTTGTTACTTTTATGATTTTCTCCTGGTGCTTGGCTATTTAATAATGGTATGTTGTCAAATATATTTAGGCTGTGAAAAAGAGTGAGATCCCCTACAGTATTGAATATCCCACATGCACCAAAAAAAACACTGCAGAGAAGTTAACGAGGAAACATCCAATTTGCTCAAAAGATCCATGGAGCTACACAATCTAACAAAAGGCCAGCTCTAGATGGACTGTTTGATACATTACAAAAAAAGATGTAAGATTAATGAACTAGGGGATTACATATTGTCCAATGAAAAATTTAACTAATATATAATAAATAAACATTCAAAAAAAGGGAAAAGATAACTTGCCAAATCACATCAAAATGTATTGAGGAGCATAGCTGACATACTACAGTGCTGGTGTTTAGGGTAAAAGAAAATACCAGGCTGTACGGCTTGCTACATCCATGACCTCAAGTAACCGCAAAAGAAAAAAAGGGTGGAAAAATCGTATGAAATACATGGGGGGTTTCGTAATACCCTCAATTACTAACATATAATAATTTGGATGAGGAGATAATGCCATTGATATTGGTAAAAGTATACTCAGTCCAAGAATTTCATCAAAAAATGTATGATGAAAGTAATGGTAGTTTCCGTGACCTTAGAGAGTATCTTCCAAGACTTGCATACTTCTATTTAAGTAATTCCAGGAAAAGTAGTCTTAAATGTTTGGGCAGACTGAGGGTTACATTTAAAATTGCTTTGGTGGGGATGGTTGCCCTTTTGGAAAAAACATGAATCTGCCTGTTCATTTTTGATCAGTTTCCTCAATACAGGGAGGAGGGTAGCATCCAGCAATGATTAATTTCTTATTTTTTGGAGCCAACTGTGAGGAAACCTCTATGAACAGTTAGGAAGTATGTTCAGTCAGTCTGTAAACAGATTGTAGACTAGAAAGCAAAGTTTTTCAAGTACAGGGTTTACAGTAACATTAAATTTGTGAGCTCCCCAATGACATGAAGATGCTAGCTATGTGTGGGGGAGAGTTGTCTAATTCTGCCAAGATATTTCTCTCTCATTCGGTAATTGTTATAAGTTGCAGACAGTGGTGACCTACATGCGAACTTTTCGGCCAGGCGTCAAAATAAATGGAGGCCATGGAATTATGAACAGGAGGGTAAGTGTAGTGCACCGTGTTAGAGTGCTTCAAAAAAACTTGTAAGCAACAAAAACAGGTTAGTGAACAAACTAAAAGAAACTAACATAACTAGAATACATTGGCTAAACAAAAGAGCCGCCAAGAATTCTTCCTTCTTTATAGGGAGATTGATTGCTAGGGCTACATTGTGGATCCATTACATCTTGAAGAATAATGCATGGCAATATTTATTTTAAGGCTTTGTTAAAAGGAAGCACTTGCAAAGTCAATGCTCAAGGCCTACATACAAGGTTTTCTCTGATATCCCTCAAGACCTCTGTATTGCTAGAGTGGTAAACTGCTTTGCAGTTTGAAGAGAAGGCAACACGCCTGGCTAAGAAAGTAAGGCAATGGGTATAATGATACACAATGCAAAAAGGGGGACATTCAATATAGGTTTTACTGGGAAAGGATGTCCAGAGATTGTTTTGTAATAAACTTCATGAGACTAATCAGGTATCTGAGTCATGATGGTGATAGTTAGGAAAACAAAGGCAGACAGTTCTAGCATTAGTGTATATAGGAATCAGGTTGAGGATTTGCTTGACTCCAATTTTCAACAGGCTTGAAATCAATGGACCCTGATCTAACTAAGCTTTGAGAATATCGCCAGGCAGTACTGTCATGCCAACAAGTTGTTCCTACCCTAATCCTATCAACCCAACGATCTGGACTATGGGTCATGTTCTACCTGTGCATGCAAAGAATGTATACAAATATTACAAACAAAGGGCTCCTTACAGTGACAATGGAAGTTAGGGAAGACAAAACATGTTGCTTTACATAGACTGAGCCCAGAATTCTAAATTTCACCCAAGGTGGAAAGGACATATTCAGACATGAAGTTATCATGTTTAATATGGTTTTGCCTGAACATAACCATGTACCCATGCCTCTACACACAAAGCAAAAGAAAGATATACATACCTCCCAGAGTTTTTTGAAGACTGCAATTACTGCTATTGTGCGTTTAGAAAAAGAAGATCCTAGATGATAATAACTGCTTGCTTCTGTGGTGATAGTACCATGGAAAACCCCCCCCCACTTTATACATTGAGAGCTGTGATGGCCAAGAAGTACAAAACTGGTCGGGCCATCTGAGCTACATGTAAGCTCTGAAATGCATTGCCTGCACTTCAACCATATAAGATTTAGATTTAGAAGACTAAACAGGACACAGTTAGAGTATCATTGAATTATTATTGATAATATATGGTAATTAATAATTATATGCCTGATTCATACATCGTTACATAAAGCATACTAAATAAATATATAAGTTATGTAACAATGTTAACATTATTACATTTATTTATTTACATAGATATGTAAAATATACGGTGCTGGCACAAGCCACCTCTACTAACTATAAAAAAGGTTTAGCTTACATGTATAGATATATAGCATTTAGTTTAATAGGATTGGAGTCGAGAAGAGAAATGCTGAAAAAATAGAGCAATTCGAGTAATATTGATATGATTACTGATAATATTG
>JAUJYZ010000542.1:190000-228495 GCA_033675265.1 Actinostola sp. cb2023 | reverse complement strand
GAAAGAACCGAGCTTCAGCTCCGATCAGAGGGAGACGCAATCAAAAGGAAACCCTTCACTCCAGGGCTTTCCGCTCTTTTTTCTCACTTCCTTCCTCCCCTCACCTCCCTTTGGTTTTGTGTTTTTTGGTTTTTGCTTTGCTTTGTTCTGGGTTTGGGTTTTTTTTTTGCTGCAACCCCCAGAAGCAGAACCCAGACCAGAACCCTCCCCTGGATCCCGCCCCTGCTATCTAAAAGAAGAAAAGGGTTTGAAGAGAAGGCGAATTATTCAACGGAAGACTCCCTCTAGTAGTTTTAATAGTTTACTAAACTTGACGATGAATTAGCAATTTAACAATTTAAAACGTGTTTGGAAGTTATATATTCTGATGGCATTTTTAAATAACTTTAAGCTATAAGGCCGAGGAAATATCTGGGAAAAAATCTCTCCGGGACTTGAAAAAGCGGACTGAAAGACCATTGGTGTCAAAAAACTCTTGGAGAAGGATTGAGTTTAATGAATATCATTTCTCAACTGAACTTGCAAGTAGCTCGCGGTAATGGCTTCAACTAGCTAGTATTATAGTTTAGTTAGATTATATTGAGCAGATGTGCTATCACTGTATTAAAAAGCACCCCAATGTACTACTCACTCACCAGCACGGCTAAGCGAACCCCGCCCCAAGAAGCGAAACTGACAAACTCTAACCTCGCCAGTGATCCAAGGTCATGCCAGTACGTTATATAAAGATATTAAATTTTAATTAAAGTACGTACTAGGTTCTGAAATAGTTTTATCCTGCATTAATTAAATTGCAGAAGCAGAAGTCAAAACTACTAGTAGTAGTATACTTGTCGACCCTTACCGAGACGAACATGGAAACAAAAAGAATTACCAAAGAGTGTCAAAGGAAGCCCATGGTCTGCCCCGCCATGAAAAAACTCTTTTTATAAGATAAAGTATAAGTAGTAGCTTAGCCAAAATGGCTATACAAAATCATAATGCCTTTTACGTACCAAAAATCAATTGACAATAATGATTAATATTGACATGTACCTATTTATTGACATGTAGGGTTATAATTTTATTTTAAGTAGTTTAGCATGTATGCGCACTCTTCTCACGCGCTAATGATTTTTATTTTTAAGATCAGCAAACTGGTTTCTTTCTGGTGCAACAGTATATGATGTCTGAAAGAGTTTGTTTGAAAGAACATTTCTGGAAAGTTTCGATGACGATGGGTATAGGATAAAATCTCAAAAAGTAATTATCGGGGATGACATTTATAGACTTTAGAGTTAGTATGGGATTTTGCCGTCATGCGTTTCAAGCCTCGTTTTGATGTTTTTCAGGAATTTAAATCGTTCATAAAACTCGCTGAGATATAATAATAATAATAATGTTTATTGCTTATATTGCGCATTTTAAACATTTGAATATGATCAAATGCGCATTACACAACACTAGAAATAATTATATACAAATGATTTAAAAAAAAAAAAAGTTCAAACCTTACTAACTTACGAAAACTACCCCCCCCTAAACTAAAATTATCAATGTAATATATACTCATTATCATAAAATTAAAATATAAAAATAAAAATAAATTAATATAAAAACTAAATATACAAATAGTATGCTATATACTCATATATTAAAAATAAAATAAAATAAATTAAATTAAAATACTATAAATTAAATCAAACCATTGGCCTCTCTAAAATAATGGGTCTTGAGGAGGCTCTTGAATTTATTAAAATTGTCCTCATTCCTGATATATTCAGCAACACATGACAGCAAAAATCCCATACTAAAGTCTATAAATATCATCCCCGATATCTTTTTGAGATTTTATCCTATACCATCGAAACTTTTCAGAAATGTTCTTTCAAACAAAAACTCTTTCAGATCATATAGGCTGTTAATGCACCAAAAAGAAACCAGTTTGCTGATCTTAAAAATCAGTACGCGTGAGAAGAGTGAATATTTTGCATCTCATTATTATTATTTATCTCATTATTACTATTATTATTATTATTATTATTATTATTATTATTATTATTATTATTATTATTATTATTATTATTATTATTATTATTATTATTATTATTAGTTAGTCTATTTGTATATTTATATAAATGTATAAGCTTACTACAACGTTTCTGCAATCCATTCCGACTTCAAATAACTGTTGATTATTTATAGGACAGCAATTGTTATTAGAGAGGCGGCAAAATTATGGACAGGAAAATAAGAAGATTTATTTCAAACAAAACCAAGAAAAACCAACTCAAATTGGAAGAATTGGTTTCTCTTGTACTCACATCATGCACAATTGAAGAAATTGGCTTTGGCCGAGGTGAGTTGTTTTTCCAAGTGCTTGTAAGCGAAGAGCAGTAAGACATTCCCTTTAATGGACCAAGTATTTTACGTGTTCTAGATGCCATACGCTCGCATGTGCTCCAATGGGCCGCAGAAAAAAATAGAAGGATCACTGACGGATATGATTACGAGGTGAGTACATTTTTGATACTTACAATTGAAATAGCTATAACTGCTGTAAGTACCGTTCATTCAAAGACAGTGCATGTAATCAGTTCAAGGGAGGATACAGGTTAGGGGTCCAGGGAGTTAGGACACCCCCATCCTTTTGTTCCGGCTTTGTTTAACACTTTTTGTCAGCATACACAGTAAAAAGGACATAATCTCAACTATTTCACCTTGTCCCACTTGTCATGGTTCAGCAAGACAACTTGTGATCTACAGCACCAGTCAGAATAAAGCGAACCATAAAAAACGCGATCAAGCGAATTGGTTTGATTCGCGCGTACACTGATATGTATCTCTGGCTTTACGTTACAAGGAACTATAAAGCTGAGCTTAACTTGAAGGTTATAAGTTTAAGATGATTTAAAACTTTGTAATAATCCATAATAAATCTGTAGTCTAAGTGCTTTCATAGAGTCGTTTTTCGTATGAGTGGGAAAACCTACGGTACGGAGTTACGGTCACGGTACGGAATCGAAGACATTGTATTCAACCAATCACAGCGCGCAAAATCATCGCTCAACCAATCAGAATGCTTGGATACGGCACGATGATGACACGATACTGTCACCGCACGGTACGAACCGTACCGTAACTACTTCCCACTCATACGGAAAACGACTCTAGTTCAAGCATGTAATGCCAAATCACGGTCATGCTTTATACGGTCCGATAATCGTAATTTTTTTTTTCCATAGCTCAAGCACACCCCTGCTAAACGGGCCAGACTGGGGACGAGTCCTGAAGGTACAGGTTCCTCAAGCCACCAATCATGCACTGATACAGGTGAGCAAGTACAATGTATAGTGTAATTTATTTTATCATCTAGTACGGTAGTCCTTTATGATAATTTTTTACTGAAAAATATCCCTTATTAATCATAGATGCAGCGGTTGAGGAAGATGATGGCGAATCAGTGAGCCTTGATTTAAATGACTTGAACTTTAATAGTTCAAAAGTCGTTATGATGACTTACTTTCAAGTCAGTTCAATAAGAGAACTTGGGGTAAAAAAACATCTGTTACCTTTGGGGAAGGAATTGTGCACAAAATGTCGTTCCTTTGGGAAATATGAAATGATCGTCAAGCTTTCCAAAATGCTTATAGAAAAGTCATACGTTATAGTTACTCAAGGAAGTAATTTCCTAAATCTGAAGCGTGATGATGTCATGCTAAGTGTCATTGCACCTTCTCCCACATCTAGCTGTTCATCTGATGTAGGGGAAATTTTTATCCGATGTTGACACTGTCTAACTGATCATGTAGATGTTGTTTTATTGATCTGTAATTTTTTGCCATTCAGCAATAAATGTCAGTCGAAATATTGGAATGTCATTTTGTCATTGGTTTATCACTGGTATATCTCTCGATCTTCCAACGTTGGAAACCATGGTTACCATTTGGGTCTCCAATATTGGAATGTCATTTTGTCATTGGTTTATCACTGGTATATCTCTCGATCTTCCAAACGTTGGAAACCATGGTTACCATTTGGGTCTCCAATATTGGAATGTCATTTTGTCATTGGTTTATCACTGGTATATCTCTCGATCTTCCAATGTTGGGAAACCATGGCTACCATTTGGGTCTCCAATATTGGAATGTCATTTTGTCATTGGTTTATCACTGGTATATCTATTGATCTTCCAATGTTGGAAACCAAAGTTACCATTTGGGTCTCCAATATTGGAATGTCATTTTGTCATTGGTTTATCACTGGTATATCTCTTGATTTTCCAATGTTGGAAACCATGGTTACCATTTGGGTCTCCAATATTGGAATGTCATTTGTCATTGGTTTATCACTGGTATATCTATTGATCTTCCAATGTTGGAAACCATGGTTACCATTTGGGTCTCCAATATTGGAATGTCATTTTGTCATTGGTTTATCACTGGTATATCTATGATCTTCCAATGTTGGAAACCATGGTTACCATTTGGGTCTCCAATATTGGAATGTCATTTTGTCATTGGTTTATCACTGGTATATCTATTGATCTTCCACAATGTTGGAAACCATGGTTACCATTTGGGTCTCCAATATTGGAATGTCATTTTGTCATTGGTTTATCACTGGTATATCTATTGATCTTCCAATGTTGGAAACCATGGTTACCAATGTTGGGATGTCAAAAGATAGTCCAACAATGGTATATGTAACGTTTTTCCAATGTTGGAAAACTATCATGAGATACCAATGATTTCCCAATGAAGTACCAATAATTTTCCATCAATCTACCAATCTTGGAATCTTTTTTTTTTTCCTGTGGATGCCCGGGCTCTGACTTGTTGCTTTATACCTCGTCTTTTTATCCTTCATTGGGCCAACACATTTAATTTCGCCACTCTTTAACATTGCGATTGTGCGAGACAATTCAGTAGTACAAAATTCCCTTCCTAATAGACACACCAGCTTTGACGTGACTATATCATGTTTTGGATTTGCCAAAAGTCCCACATCGATTACGAGAAAGATAAATGTTTGTATATAAATAGTTCCAATACATTTACATGTAGATACTAGGCCTCGGTACTAGGCGTTGCAAACCTTCTCCCCTTGCCCTCCCCCTTCTCTGATCCCCAACCCTCTCCCCTATTTATATTTGGGTCTCGATAGCATGTGACCGGATATTGCACAACTTTGCGATTTTCTGACATTGAAAAAAAAAATAAAATAAAAAAAAATACGCGTTCGATTTTATAACTCGTGCGGCCTACGGCCTGGGCACGAGTAATAATAATAATAATAATAATAATAATAATAATAATAATAATAATAATAATAATAATAATAATAATAATAATAATAATAATAATAATAATAAACACTAAAAATTAGCTTTTTCATCGACAGAACATCACGGATAAGTTAACTACACTATAAGTACAAGTTTATACTAGACAGTTCGTTTCAGAATGAATCGCTTTGTCCATGTTTTAAAGATATTTGCTTGAATGCACACATGTATTCAATGATACAGTCATTTGCAAAAATTCTGGCCGCCACGAAATATCAATATATCAATATATCGGGTGCATTATGGGTAATTAAGTAATACTATTTTGAGTTTCCTAACTTATTAAATGAAGCAACATTTACAAACAACAAAAGTAAGACTAAAATAACCATTATACTAAATATTTCTACCAACTTTGCTGGCGTTAACCCGTTCATAAGGGGAAAAAAGACATATATATATCCAAAGTTGCAGAATTTTTTTGGTTAGGTATATATTCTTTAAAATTAATAAGTAATATGTATATATATATATGTGAAAATAAAATGATTGATTGATTGATGCATACGATGAGTGATGATATCGGGGGCGTTCCCTGTTGGACACTGAGTGTAGCTACATTGACTACATTTGTCGAGGCTATTCCAAGTCGAGGGTACCAAATCCATCTCCATAAAAACGAATGAGTCATTTAGGCTTTCGTTTTGTGGCGATATTATCCATCACAAAGCTAGAACGGTAGAAAACTGAGTATAAACGGCGCCATGTTTCATATCTGTCAACGCAAAACTTGGCACAGGACTGATAATTGTAGCAGGACCGTACACAGCACAGAGGCAGGGGGACAGTTGCTCCCAAGCCCCCCCCCCCCCCCCCCCCCAACCCCCCCCCCCCCCCCCCCGCCCCCCCCCCCCCCCCCCCCCCCCCCCCCCCCCCCCCCGCCCTCCCAAAGATAATAAAAAATCCGTAATCGCCCGGACAATCTTGCCCGCTAAGCAACCAACGAGTGGGCCGCGGCCCCCCCCCCCCCCCCCCGGGGGGGGGGGGGGGGGGGGGGGGTACTCCCCTATATACGCTATACGGGTATGTGCCGCGGGATAGGGTATGGTTTTTGAGATCCCAGGTCTGGGGTAGGGTATCATTTTTTGCCTTTAATTTTTAGGCTGGGATCGGGTACGTACGTTTTCGTCTGGTCAGTAGGGTATGGTTTCCGCAATAACGCCACTATCAGTAAGCGATTCTCCCGATCGATTCAGCGACGACATGTTGAACATGAATACATAATGAGCTCGAATGATTTTCATGCCGTATATTTATACCAACCAATGAGAAATAAGAGTCATGCAATCGCTTTATTGTGATTGGCTATTACTACAAAACATTGTCAAAGCTTCTTTTAGAAAAAACAACAGAAATCCGTCGCTATAGCGATTTTTTACGTCATCGTTCGAATTCGAACGATATTTAAAGGGCCTGGCACGAAAGGGTTAAAGGCAGTGGTGGGGTGAGACCTTTAATATCCATCAACAACTGCAATTGTGGTGTAAACTCCAGATTCCTGTTGGCATTGTTGAGGAACATGGACAGGAAGCTCACACGCTGTTTGAAGAAACAAATCTCTAACCCTGGTCCGCACTGTCCTTGTAGAAAAGGTATGTCAGGCCCAAGTACAGTATGTTATTGTTCTACTTGCAAATACATTTTGCATTTTATTTCATTATTTTAAGTATTTGTTTCTTTATTCTTCAGTAAATTTATTGCCTGCATGATTGAATGATTTGTATTTATTCATTCATTCATTCATTCATTCATTCATTCATTCATTCATTCATTCATTCATTCATTCATTCATTCATTCATTCATTCATTCATTCATTTATTTATTTATTTATTTGGGTTTATTTCTTTCTTTCTTTCGGTTTGTTTGTTTGTTTGTTTATTTATTTATTTCGCTCGGTTAGTATATCTATCTCTCTTTTAGTTATTTAGTTAGTTAGTTAGTTAGTTAGTTAGTTAGTTAGTTAGTTAGTTAGTTAGTTAGTTAGTTAGTTAGTTAGTTAGTTAGTTTTAGTTAGTTAGTTAGTTAGTTTTAGTTAGTTAGTTAGTTAGTTAGTTAGTTAGTTAGTTAGTTAGTTATATTAGTTAGTTAGTTAGTTAGTTAGTTAGTTAGTTAGTTAGTTAGTTAGTTAGTTAGTTAGTTAGTTAGTTAGTTAGTTAGTTAGTTAGTTAGTTAGTTAGTTTGTTTGGTCGTTTGTTCATTCGTTTGTTCATTCGTTTGTTTATTTGTTCGTTAGTTCGTTCGTTAATTCATTCGTTTGTTCGTTACTTCGTTCGTTTGTTCGTTACTTCGTTCGTTCGTTCGTTCGTTTGTTCGTTCGTTTGTTCATTTGTTCATTCGTTTATTCGTTACTTCGTTCGTTCGTTCGTTCGTTCGTTTGTTCGTTCGTTCGTTTGTTCATTTGTTCATTCGTTTATTCGTTACTTCGTTCATTCGTTCGTTCGTTTGTTTGTTTGTTCATTCGTTTGTTTTATGTTTGCCTTTGTTTTCTAGTGATAAGGAACTGTGATTAGGTTCTCAAATGTGGCTGCAAAAAGAGTGGCGTGTACGCTGTCAATCCTGATGGTAAAGGTGCTTTTAAGGTAAAATGTTTCAGTTTTAGATAAATATTTGGGGAACGAAATTGGTAAACGCTCTTTCTTTAACACATATTTCTGACCGTCATTTTATGTTGCACACCGACCCCACGGCAAACTGCATAGTAACTAATTTTGCTCTCGATCGCTTTATTTTGATTGCTTTTCTGATTTAAAGAAGTGCATGGGGTTTATGTTTTAAAGTAGGGCCGCGGTAAAACGCGGAAAGCGGAAAGTTGCGGAAAGCGGAAAGCTAAACAAATATACCAATCCCTACCCCTCCCCCGTTCCTTCAATTCACAAACGACCTTTGGTCTGATCTGGGATACGTCAATCAACAGATCAAGGTAGTTTTGTGTTTACAGATACCTGAGAATCGGATTTTTTTTACTCTGCAATGCAAACACGAGGTCGTTCTTTGACATGCTGCTCGTCGATGCCAGGCATGCAAGTATGTGCTCTCGATCGCTTTATTTTGATTGCTTTTCTGATTTAAGAAGTGCATGGGTTTATGTTTTAAAGTGCTATATACCTGAGTGTCATAACTATTAACCCGGCTATTAACCCCCAAGTATTTTACATGGTATGACCCCTGAAGTCCCTGAATAAGCAGGAATGTCAGTCGTCCCTCTAAGTTTTATACTCATGGGTACTGTAAGCGGTATGCTTTAAATTGAGAAACTAACTTAGGTTTAGTGATGGCAAGATTTGCATTCATTGCAGGATGACATAGCGTGATAAGTGACCAATTTAATAATCTTGCTTTTGTGAATCATTATCAACAACCATTGCAACCCCATTAGCAGGGGCGCATCGCTTTCATGTTTTATTTCGGCGAGATACGACAACTCGGAAATAGGCCAATTTCATACTCTCGCAGTCGCTCGGCCGTCTCGGCTGGATATTTACCTGGTATATTTACCCATAATTACCATTATGACTGCGAATGTTCCTGTTCTTGCATGTGTACTGTATAATTAATTGCATTACATGCAACATTTTCATTCCAAATGTGTAGAATTTTATAATTTTATAATTACATTAACTACTTGTTCCAGGTTTGTTAACACCTGTACATTATGTCTTCGAATGTTCCTGTTCTTATTTAAAACAAACATTTCACATTGTATTATATTGTCAACTTTAATTTAATTTTAGAGTGTTACTGTATCTATCCAAACTACTATACTGACGTCACTAAACATAATAAAAACCACTAGTTTAAATTCAAAGATTATTTATGCAGTTATGCAGTTACTTTCTCAAATAGAAGCTTACAATTATTTTCTTTTTTATGCTCATACCATATCATGTTCAGTTGAATTGAATTGACAATGCAGAGAGTAATAAATAATAAATAAATAACAATATCCCATAAATTAAAAATATATATATGAGAATTGCCAGCACAAATAGGGTCTTGGAAATGATCGATGTAACTTAGAGAACGCTTTCCAATTTTTTGGAAGCGTGTCATCAAATGGGTCTTAGTTCTGAAGACCCTTTCTGTACTAACATGTCTCATGTCGACTGACGGTCACGTGGTGCGACGATACTGTGTCGTCTTAGGAGTCAGTGTAGTAGTTTTCGGTATTTTCGAGATTTATTGATAGCCAATATTGCGACAATGATTGCACAATGGCCGTAATGCGTCTTTAATTACTAATTGTGTTCTTTGCAGACGAGTCGTGCCCTCATTGGATGTAAGCTAGACAGAATCGCCTTTAGTCCGTCAGTGGTGTTGGCAAGGTACGTGCGTAATTGATTACACGGATAAGAGACGTCCACAGCATGAGAATTGCCAGCACAAATAGGGTCTTGGAAATGATCGATGTAACTTAGAGAACGCTTTCCAATTTTTGGAAGCGTGTCATCAAATGGGTCTTAGTTCTGAAGACCCTTTCTGTACTAACATGTCTCATGTCGACTGACGGTCACGTGGTGCGACGATACTGTGTCGTCTTAGGAGTCAGTGTAGTAGTTTTCGGTATTTTCGAGATTTATTGATAGCCAATATTGCGACAATGATTGCACAATGGGCCGTAATGCGTCTTTAATTACTAATTGTGTTCTTTGCAGACGAGTCGTGCCCTCATTGGATGTAAGCTAGACAGAATCGCCTTTAGTCCGTCAGTGGTGTTGGCAAGGTACGTGCGTAATTGATTACACGGATAAGAGACGTCCACAGCAATGTCGACTGACGGTCACGTGGTGCGACGATAGGAGTGTCGTCTTAGGTGTCAGTGTAGTACACTGTAAAAACAAAGGAGTCGTTTTGACCCCTTGAAAGGGGTCGTTTTTGTGACCCCAGGACGACCCCTTCAAAAGGGTCATTTTGACCCTTCCCTGAAGCGACTCTTCAAGGGGTTATAATAGCTCTTTTGATAGGGTCATTTCAACCCCTTCAGGAGTCATAAATAACGACTCTCCGAAAGGGTTAAAATGGAACTACTCTTTCAGAAGAGTCAAAATGGCCCTTCAAAGAGTAATTTTGATAGACCCCACGAAGAGTTATTTTGGCCCTTGGAGTCAAAATGACTCTTCTAAGAGTAATTTTCATTGACTCCTCAAAGAGTTATTTTGGTCAAAGGAGTCAAATTAACTCTTCAAAAAGTAATTATAAGTGACTCCATAAAGAGTTGTTTTAGACCTGTTGGGAGTCAATTTGACCAATTGAAGAGTATGTTTAGTTGACTCTACAAAGAGTCATTTTGGCATCAAGAGTATGCAAATTTTTGGACCATGGAAATCAAAGAAACCGAAGCAGCACCAGACAATTAAAATGTAGACATGTATGATTTAATACTTCCTTTATTACAGAGTGTTAGGTTCTGAAAATATACAAAATTGAAGAGCTTGGTGATTTCAATGTTTTTTTTTTCAACTCTTCGGCTTACATGCAGCCTTAATCTTTTATATACCTAAATATCAATGTTTAAAATTATGACTCTTTCTTGGTGTTGCAAGGCACCAAACCTGAACCTGCTTGATCTACATTCACATAACTGGCACCAAACCTGTTCTTGCTATCTACATCCACACTGGCTTGTATGGCACCAAACATATCCTCTTTTTAAAGACCTATATTCAAATAGATGACATCTTTTTTTATTGTTAGTTTTTGAGGACACACTATACACTTCTCTCAGTATCTCGACTCTCAATCTGTTATACTAAGTGGGACACCAGGTCACTGGGACACCTTCATTACTGTCCCGGGCCGACCTGGGATACCTCTATATGTATATCTCAGTCTGTTTTACCAAGTGGGACACCGGGTCACCTAACATACTGTCCCGGATTGGCCAGGGACAGTGGGACAGTATGTTAGGTGACCCGGTGTCCCACTTGGTATAACAGACTGAGATATACATGTAAGTGTGCTAAGTACAATGTATGTAGAGGTGTCCCGGGTCGGCCCGGCACAGTGGGACAGTATGTTAGGTGTCCCAGTGACCCACTTGGTATAACAGACTGAGATATACATGTACATGTAAGTGTGCTAAGTACAATGCACAATGTATATATAGAGGTGTCCCAGGTCGGCCCAGGACAGTATAGTGAAGGTGTCCCAGTGACCTGGTGTCCCACTTGTATATAACAGATTGAGAGTCAAGATACTGAGAGAAGTATATAGTGTGTCCTCAAAAACTTACAATAAAAAAGATGTCATCTATGTGAATATTATTATAGGTCTTTAAAAAGAGGATATGTTTGGTGCCATACAAGCAGGTGTGGATGTAGATAGCAAGAACAGGTTTGGTGCCAGTTATGTGAATGTAGATCAAGCAGGTTCAGGTTTGGTGCCTTGCAACACCAAGCTACACGTAGTAAGAGCCAAAATTATGTGTATCTATATGTACATCAAAAGATAAACTAATTAATTGTCTCTGATTAAAAAATATGTTACAATTAAATACATTTTTAATATATAATACATCATAATAGTTTAAATTTTATGGCAATAATCTTGGTGGTTTACTGAAGTGCAAACGAGTTACAGAATCTTCATATAGAAATTAGAAAATTTCTTCTAAACATGCATTTCAGTAATTTCTGTACAAAATAAAGTTACAATATTTGCCTTCTCGTGTGGGCAACTGCAATCATTATATGAAGCATCTATCAGTTTTACCATGAGCCCCCTATTATACATAAGAATATGTATAATATGCAGATGTCGATAGCCCCACTTCAACTGATTGACAGCCAACACGAGAAACTACAAATAGTTGAACCAATATCGACTGCGAAATATTATCTCACAAGATACATTACTACATGTATATGGAATACTTTGGAATACTTGTATGACTGATGGTTAAACCTTATAGCTGATTCACTCTTGTATATTGACTATGCACTGATCTAGGCATGCATGACAAAATATTTGCTTCTATTCTAATGACTAAAATATTTTCAAGTCAGTAGTTAATTTTTTCTTCGCCGGATTTATATCAAATCATCCACGAGTTTGCATGTATCACTGACTGATACATGGCTGTTCATTATATTTATGACTCTTTATTTCAGTTACTGGTATTGTAATCTACAATCTAAATACTGTAGTATATTAAAAGTAATTGTTATTATACTTAACCTATTTCAAACGACGACATTAGATTTCCCAGTTTGTAAACTATCCATTGGTAAACAACGAATAATCTGATGCCGGTCAAATGAGTTGGTTTAAGTGATGAGGACTCTTGAGTCTTGTGTCTTGTGACTCTCAAAAGCCAATAACTTCGATACCTGTGAAAGTGTCAGTATGTATGTTCATCAAGAAAGTAATACAATAGAATCAAGAGAGAACAAATCGACTAAAGTGCAAGACGCGTTCACGAGTATTTGAACCGATCGAACTCCCGAAGGAATTCAACGCTTCAATCGAAGCGAAACGTTCAATTGCAAACAATTCGAGTCTAGATAAACTAAAAGAAAATATAGAAACTTACCTTTTTGAGTATACAATCGTGAGAAAGGCTTGAAACCAAAGATAAACCATGGACGCTAGCAGCATACAACCGTCCGCCATTGTGATGAGTGTCAAGAAGAACGATCGATTGACCGCCAAATATTCAAATCGATCGGTCACACACTGCACACGTTGCCACGTGACCGCTAGGGGTAGGGGGTCAGTAGAAGAACAGTTTCTTGCGTTGTTATTCAGCCGGTATCCAACTTCAAATAATTTCAGACAATATCCCGGAAGAAACTATTCCCGTCTGTATTATGTATAGGGTTGCGTAACTATAGACATTTACAGGATAATATCGAAAAGAAGTAAATCGTTTGAAAATCATATCGCGATGAAAGGCACACAACTTCGTATTTTTTGTTTTGACAATTTCAGTAAAGTTTTCACGAACGTCTTGATGTGTGCTGATCAATCATTTCTAGTTAGATAGTTATGTGTTTGTGATTACTCTTCAGAGAGGGTTGTTTTAACTCCCAAAAGTGTAGCCCGACTCCTTTACAAGGATCGTTCCACTCCTCAAAGAGTCTGGTGACTCTTATAAAGAGTTGCATGATCCTTATGAAGGGTTAATTTAACCCCTGTTTGGGTCATAACAACCCCTTGGGTTAAAAACGACTCACTCAAAGGGTCAAAATGACTCTTATGGTAGAAGAGTCAAAACAGCTCCTTGGGGTCAAAACGACTCCTTTGTTTTTACAGTGTAGTTTTCGGTATTTTCGAGATTTATTGATAGCCAATATTGCGACAATGATTGCACAATGGCCGTAATGCGTCTTTAATTACTAATTGTGTTCTTTGCAGACGAGTCGTGCCCTCATTGGATGTAAGCTAGACAGAATCGCCTTTAGTCCGTCAGTGGTGTTGGCAAGGTACGTGCGTAATTGATTACACGGATAAGAGACGTCCACAGCAATTGTCGACTGACGGTCACGTGGTGCGACGATACTGTGTCGTCTTAGGAGTCAGTGTAGTAGTTTTCGGTATTTTCGAGATTTATTGATAGCCAATATTGCGACAATGATTGCACAATGGCCGTAATGCGTCTTTAATTACTAATTGTGTTCTTTGCAGACGAGTCGTGCCCTCATTGGATGTAAGCTAGACAGAATCGCCTTTAGTCCGTCAGTGGTGTTGGCAAGGTACGTGCGTAATTGATTACACGGATAAGAGACGTCCACAGCATGAGAATTG
This sequence comes from Actinostola sp. cb2023, assembly GCA_033675265.1. Classification (NCBI taxonomy): domain Eukaryota; kingdom Metazoa; phylum Cnidaria; class Anthozoa; order Actiniaria; family Actinostolidae; genus Actinostola; species Actinostola sp. cb2023. The sequence goes on along the minus strand of JAUJYZ010000542.1, from coordinate 214,426 downwards.
CCAGCACAAATAGGGTCTTGGAAATGATCGATGTAACTTAGAGAACGCTTTCCAATTTTTTGGAAGCGTGTCATCAAATGGGTCTTAGTTCTGAAGACCCTTTCTGTACTAACATGTCTCATATATATATATATTTTTTCCGCTTTCCGCGTTTTACCGACTTTCCGCTTTCCGCTTTCCGCAGCTTTCCGCTTTCCGCAACTTTCCGCTTTCCGCAACGTTCCGCTTTCCGCAACTTTCCGTTTCCGCGTTTTACCGCGACTCCAACAAGACCCCTTTTAAGAAAACAGACCTCATATATATGTATATCGATTACATTTAGATATATCTTTTTTTTAAAGAAAAAAAAACTGAGCCGTTTACTTAAGGTAATGCGATCGTGCAATTTTTTGTCGAACAATTTTTGTAAAACTTGGCACAAATATTGAATTTGAGTGCTAGAGTAGAAAAATGAAATAAAAAATGGGGGTCACCGAATCCATTGAGAAGATATAATTTTTCAAAGATGGGGCTTGCGGCCATCTTTTCTGGCAAAAATGGATAATGGCATTACAAGCTCTTACAAGCTCTTGCTGTCTATATAGGTCGGTAATAATAAAATAAATGATTTCAAATGATACATATGTTAACATAATATAATGAAAAACCCGAAATTTGTCATTTTATTGTGTTGAACAATAAGTTTTCAAAGCCTAAATGTCAAAAACAATACAATTTTACCGTCCTTTACGATCCTATTTTTGGACATTTTGGCGATTTCCTTAAAATTTAGCTCGAAGACCTACCTTCATTTTTTTATATTTTTTAGCTTTCGTAAATACCTACTCAGGGCAAAAATATCAGGGTAGGTCACCGCGTTAGATTTTTAGATATTCGCCGTTGAATATTAAAATGCATGATCCGCCGTATTGAAAGAGCTCTACCACAGGAAGCCCAACCAATGAAAAGTAGTTTGAAAATGAACACTTCGTAGATTTACTAAAAAAATTGCTCGAAGACCTGTCTTCATTTTTTGATATTTTCTAGCTTTAATTGACCTAGACTTGCAGTGAAAAAATCAGGATAGGTCACCGACTTAGATTTTTAGATAATCGCCGTTGAATATCATGCGTAGGAAAGATGCGCACGAATGCACGATCGCATCACCTTAAAATGGATAGATCTATGCAACCCACATCACACTTTTGATCGGTTGGAAACAGTCTGGGATTTACAACCATCCCCAAGCACCTTGCCGCTCGACCAACAGGAACGCTGTTTTTAATCTACTGAATAACTAATGTTATCTTGATAATAGTTTAATATAAATCACGACAACTTTGAGTTTCTTAGACATGTTTCGGCAGAACATTAAAGTATGTGATCAATGTAATGAAAGCTTTAAATTTACATGAAAAACTTGTTGATTTAAGGTGGCTTGAAGTAGTTTTTTAATTTACTGACCACACTTCTATACTTTTCATTCGGCGAATCGATAGACTTATCCTAAACCGATCAAAACGACTTTTGCACCAGTTTATATCCGGGGCAAAATTAAGTCAATTTCAGCTCGATCGAGGTTTCCTTGGCAACGATAAACAAAGAACGTTTAAATCAGTTTTTCTAAAATATCTCAAGATTTCGATGAACTCTAGACAAGCGACTATATGCATGATAAACTACATACTTAGGCAAAGTAGCTGAGACGGAATTCAATGTTGTTAATCAGAGCGATTTTGAATAATTCGCATAAACATTCTTTATACGAATTATTCAAAATCGCTCTGATCAAATACTTTGAATTCTGTCTCAGCTACTTTGCCATCACTGCACAGGTTTTTTGTCAAATAAAAACTTTCACCCCAAATTAAATGTAGTTTACATTTAGAGGGCGGAGAGCCAGAGAAATTGCTTTGGCTGTAGTAGATACTAAAACATTAAACATATCACCACGATCAAACAGTAGAATGTTCTTCCTCCGTACAATAATTGCTTGTTTGGAATCAATTCGAAGAAAGACGAAGCGGCCATGTTGGTGGTACAAACAAGAGAAGCGGAATGCTTTGTTAGCGACCACCAACATGGCCTCCATGACGTCACCTGCAAATCACCAAGTCTCCCTGAACCTTAACCTGATGCAGATGAAGGCCGGCTTGACCTATAGCAGGAGAGCTTTGGGTTTCCTGTGTCTACGGTAACATAACGGAGTTTTTGTTCACCAGCTCTGTGTAGTGAAATCAATAATTAATACAGCCTACAAAGACCGAAGTATTCAGGTGACGGGCTGGACCTATAGCAGGAGAGCTTTGGGTTTCCTGTGTCTAGGGTAACATAACGGAGTTTTTGTGCACCAGCTCTATGTAGTGATATCAATAATTAATACAGCCTACAAAGATCGAAGTATTCAGATGAAGGTCGCACACACTTTCAACGATGCTAAATGTTTCTTAATTTGGTGTGCGCGTTGAGCTTGGTTTTGCAAGCAGTCAGAGGTAGGTTTTTGTGCTCTAGTATTTGTTGATGCAATTACATGACTGAGTCTCGCACAGAGCAAAGTTTTCCATCGTCGACACAGAGACGATAGCGTATAGAATTAATGGCTTTCAAAAGACTTTGGGGAGAGATTTAAATTTGATGGGTTTTCGATTGTCGACTCAGAGTTGTCTCATCAAAAGACTTGTTTTAGATATATTTCAAGATAGTAAAACTTCATCACGGTTCAAGTTCTCTTCTGTTTAAAAAGAAACTACAAATTACAAATCATTCATCAAACTAGCTACTGAATTACAATGTCTTCTCGACTTGGGAAGGAGTTTTTAAAGTATCTAGTACCGGAATATTTCTAGTTCCAATCGTCTGGAACAAAAGTCTGAAACTGATTATAAAAGTTCACGTTGTCAAATTTAAAATACTGTAACATATTCCCATCTAGGTGAATATACCGGGCTCTTTTCAGACCATTTGTCTTGGTATTCTTCCATATCTGTAGTCTTTATTTATCGTTATGTTACGAGCGACTGCTTTATGTTGTATTGAATTTTAATACCGTCTACTTTAAAATGCCTATCATCCCTGTGAGATTGTTTGAAAAATATATTCAATATAAGCTGAATAGTTGGTGGGTTCAGTATTTTGTGATTTGAACCTTGCGTTTATGAGTTATAGAGGTTTGAAATTTGATGACGTCTAGCTACTAAGACTTCATTTATACACTTTCTCAAGAAGAACTAATTTTTTTAAATGGGCAAAAAAGTTATAAAATAATTTATAAAGACTGTGAAAATGTTATGTAAGTTTTTCATATGTCAATAATCAGCACAATGGCGTTTTTGTATAATAAACGAAGTCTTAGTAGCTAGACGTCATCAAATTTGCATATTGAGATTTCAAACCTTTATAACTCATAAACGCAAGGTTCAAATCACAAAATACTGAACCCACCAACTATTGCTGAATAGATTTTTAAAACAATCTCACAGGAGTGATAGGCACCTTGAAAGTTTACTTTTAGCTTTTCCACTACACATATAAGAGTTCAGAGTAGAAACACCTGCTCGCCGTGATACGACAAAATTAAATGGGTTTTGAACTTTATTTACGTACGTACGAAATTCAGAAATTTCCGAAAATATTACCTACTTCGATATTCAATTTCTCATTTAGATATTTGTGATGTTTTGAATGACTTTAAAGTTTACTTCGATTGTCTTTAAAAAGGAATGATGTACAATCAAGACCAATGATCTCATATTGATTAACACTCTTTCAATTTCGACCTTTTTCCAAAATAATTGTCGTTTGAACAACAGGATTGTTAGTTGTTTCAAATTAATTCATTCTGTAGGCGCATTCTCTAGAACAACTATAGAACATGCTGATGTTTTAATTTACTCGGACAAACGCAAGGAATCAATTTTTCGAGAGAGGAAGTTGCACAGGTCATCGTATGGTTTCGAGTGAAATTTGGGATTAGGATTAGGAAACAAGGCAATGTCCTGCACCAAAGCCTATCAACACCGTTGGGTAAGGAAAACTTCAATCCAATACTACATTATCCATCGGTTCCTGAACTACACATCAACCCATCCATTCACCAAACATATCTACTCCATCCACCACACATCTACCCATCCTTTCCATCTATCACACATTTTCCAACCAGCATATTTCAATACCCGTCCTTTCCTTTCACCACATATCTACCCATCCAACACACATCAACCCATTTACCACATCTACCTATCCATTATATTCCCCACACATATCTATCCATCCATTCCATCCATTCCATCCACCACACATCTACACCCATCTACCACACATCTACCCTTCCATCCACCACACATCTACCCATCCACCACACATCTATTCCCATCTACCACCATCGCCAGAAATTTCGAATTTAAGTGGGTGGAGCTTAATATTATAAATAACTTGCAGTCAACCATAACGAATTGGCTGCCAATCAAAAGTATTGTCTTGTAGCGTATCTGATTGGTCGTAAAGGCAATGCGTTATGCTACCACGGTATAATTATATAACGGAAATGATTTGCCTGTAATAGCAGGATTCAAAAAACGTTCGTTCTACGATACAAACCACTCGTGAATAAAATCCCGTACAAAGCACTTTCCATCTTATAATCTGTTTATTACACGTATCACGAGAATTTTCATAGAATAGTTTTAATATTTATGCAAATTAAAGACTCACATAATCAAACCAAATGTCAGCTAAATGATTCAATATCAATAGAAATAGAAAACATCAAAGTACATCAACTCTTCAAATGAATTATTTTAAAGTCTTTCTAAATACTAAAGCAGCTAGACTGGCAAAAGTTGTAAGAACAATAATAACTTTGTACAGTTTTCATTCAGATTCAGTCACTATCCGATTCAATGACAAAGCAACGACGAGGTTTTGTAGCTTTTGTAGTGTGATTAATGGCCAAATAAAAAGCACTTTCAGGAGTTTTCATATCATCTGGCCTTTTAGAAACGTAGAGCTGATAAGCCCTGAGAGGATCTCTTTCACTGCCAGCGACAGCAAACATTTTTGGCTTTACTGTACGGGAGTCTTTGGGATCAGCGCCGGTCCTGGTCTTAGTCTGTCTTTCGTTATATTCCAGATACACTGTGCCATTGGTTGTTGTTTTTTGCTCAATATCACCCCATCTCATATCCCTGTGTTCTTGACAACCCCTCAGTCCAAAGAATTGTGTATTATTTAACCACAACGTGTTAATGAGAGACTCTGAGGTTGAACAACCGAGTAAATCTTGGCCGTAAAGAATGTCCACCTCTTCGTCAGTTAGCGTACGAGCAGCATTTGGTTTATTCCCTTTCAGTCCCTGCTTTCTTGAGTTGTTTTTGCTTGGCGACCAGAACTTCTTTTGTTTTTCTGAACTGTTTTCCTTCTATGATGGTCGAGGGATACTCTTTCTTTCGAAGGTATCGATCAAAACTTGAAATAAAAGACCTAAGCGATGTAGGTTCGTATTGTTCTCCGTTTTGTTTTCTAACTTGAAGTAGAAAATTAGCGATGTAGTCGTCAAGACAATATTTTCTATCTCTTTCGGCTCGTTATTTGAAACCAAAAACTTTTTCAGTAACGAGATATCTCTTTGTGTCTTGCTAAGTGTATTCTTGTTATCTTGTTGATTTATAAATTCTTCCAAAGAACAATCAACAGAGACAAATCTAGAAGAGCCTTCCCTCGCTTCAGCCATTTTTTTCAGCTCAAAATCTGGAAAGCCATTTAAGTGCTAATGATGCACAGACGCACGACTCTCATTGGTTGAATCACTTTTAAGTTGTTGCTGATTGGTTATACTTCCACATGTGAAAAAAGCTATACGCGATGCTGATTGGACGTATCGCTTTTTTTCACATGTGAAAATATAGCGTATGCATTTCTACAAATGATCTTTATGCAATGAAATTCTCGTGATACGTGTAATAAAAGATATTTCTGATCGATGACGATTTGACTGATCTCCTCCATTCAGCCAAAGCAGCGGCAGACTAAGAAAAAAATAACTTGAAGCCAAAAAAACTACTTCATTCTCGTTCTTGCGTTGTTCCCTTAAGCTAATACTTGAATTTAGACTTTCGGTATAAGGAAAAGTACACGCTTTTTGTAAAGAAGACATAATAAAACATGTAGTAATATCTAGCTTTTTCGCGCGAAAATTTCAAAACATAGGAGCGAGCGCGCGGAGGATTTTGGATAGCAGAATTCAGCTAGTTTCTAGTCTATTTTCGTGCAAAAAAGGAACGCCTGACTGAAATATATGTAAACATGGCGTTGATCGACGTGGAAGCAAGAAATGGCACAGAAAAAGGCAACTAGTTTTTAGAGCTTATCGGCCATAATGGATTCCAATATAAGCATGGCACCGAGCCTTGATATTGCACAAACTACATGTTCAAAACCGAGCCGAAATTGTTGTAGGATCTATTGGAAACCAGCTGAAATTCTAAGTTAGTTCTGTAACGTTTAGTTGATGTTTTAATACACTTTGGTTGAACTTATACAGATCAGGTACATACGTGTACTTCTACATGCTTTTCGATCGTGCAACCCCCACACACACAACCGCTGACACAATGTCTAGACATGTCAATTACAATCTCGTTACATCTTCCCTCCAATACATAATGAGAGAAAGTAAAAACAACAACAACTAATAAAGTATCTTGATTAAGATATCACATAGTCCCTTTGCCAAGATCCCTCCAATACATAATGAGAGAAAGTAAAAACAACAACAACTAATAAAGTATCTTGATTAAGATATCACATAGTCCCTTTGCCAAGATCCCTCCAATACATAATGAGAGAAAGTAAAAACAACAACAACTAATAAAAAGTATCTTGATTAAGATATCAAATAGTCCCTTTGCCAAGATCCCTCCAATACATAATGAGAGAAAGTAAAACAACAACAACTAATAAAGTATCTTGATTAAGATATCACATAGTCCCTTTGCCAAGATCCCTCCAATACATAATGAGAGAAAGTAAAAACAACAACAACTAATAAAGTATCTTGATTAAGATATCAAATAGTCCCTTTGCCAAGATCCCTCCAATACATAATGAGAGAAAGTAAAACAACAACAACTAATAAAAGTCTCTTGATTAAGATATCACATAGTCCCTTTGCCAAGATCCCTCCAATACATAAAGAGAGAAAGTAAAACAACAACAACTAATAAAGTATCTTGATTAAGATATCAAATAGTCCCTTTGCCAAGATCCCTCCAATACATAATGAGAGAAAGTAAAACAACAACAACTAATAAAGTCTCTTGATTAAGATATCAAATAGTCCCTTTGCCAAGATCCCTCCAATACATAATGAGAGAAAGTAAAACAACAACAACTAATAAAGTATCTTGATTAAGATATCAAATAGTCCCTTTGCCAAGATCCCTCCAATACATAATGAGAGAAAGTAAAACAACAACAACTAATAAAGTATCTTGATTAAGATATCAAATAGTCCCTTTGCCAAGATCCCTCCAATACATAAAGAGAGAAAGTAAAACAACAACAACTAATAAAGTATCTTGATTAAGATATCACATAGTCCCTTTGCCAAGATCCCTCCAATACATAATGAGAGAAAGTAAAACAACAACAACTAATAAAGTATCTTGATTAAGATATCAAATAGTCCCTTTGCCAAGATCCCTCCAATACATAATGAGAGAAAGTAAAACAACAACAACTAATAAAGTATCTTGATTAAGATATCACATAGTCCCTTTGCCAAGATCCCTCCAATACATAATGAGAGAAAGTAAAAACAACAACAACTAATAAAGTATCTTGATTAAGATATCACATAGTCCCTTTGCCAAGATCCCTCCAATACATAATGAGAGAAAGTAAAACAACAACAACTAATAAAGTATCTTGATTAAGATATCAAATAGTCCCTTTGCCAAGATCCCTCCAATACATAATGAGAGAAAGTAAAACAACAACAACTAATAAAGTATCTTGATTAAGATATCACATAGTCCCTTTGCCAAGATCCCTCCAATACATAAAGAGAGAAAGTAAAACAACAACAACTAATAAAGTATCTTGATTAAGATATCACATAGTCCCTTTGCCAAGATCCCTCCAATACATAATGAGAGAAAGTAAAACAACAACAACTAATAAAGTATCTTGATTAAGATATCACATAGTCCCTTTGCCAAGATCCCTCCAATACATAATGAGAGAAAGTAAAAACAACAACAACTAATAAAGTCTCTTGATTAAGATATCACATAGTCCCTTTGCCAAGATCCCTCCAATACATAATGAGAGAAAGTAAAACAACAACAACTAATAAAGTATCTTGATTAAGATATCAAATAGTCCCTTTGCCAAGATCCCTCCAATACATAATGAGAGAAAGTAAAAACAACAACAACTAATAAAGTATCTTGATTAAGATATCAAATAGTCCCTTTGCCAAGATCCCTCCAATACATAATGAGAGAAAGTAAAACAACAACAACTAATAAAGTCTCTTGATTAAGATATCACATAGTCCCTTTGCCAAGATCCCTCCAATACATAATGAGAGAAAGTAAAACAACAACAACTAATAAAGTATCTTGATTAAGATATCACATAGTCCCTTTGCCAAGATCCCTCCAATACATAATGAGAGAAAGTAAAACAACAACAACTAATAAAGTATCTTGATTAAGATATCACATAGTCCCTTTGCCAAGATCCCTCCAATACATAATGAGAGAAAGTAAAACAACAACAACTAATAAAGTATCTTGATTAAGATATCACATAGTCCCTTTGCCAAGATCCCTCCAATACATAATGAGAGAAAGTAAAACAACAACAACTAATAAAGTCTCTTGATTAAGATATCACATAGTCCCTTTGCCAAGATCCCTCCAATACATAATGAGAGAAAGTAAAACAACAACAACTAATAAAGTATCTTGATTAAGATATCACATAGTCCCTTTGCCAAGATCCCTCCAATACATAATGAGAGAAAGTAAAACAACAACAACTAATAAAGTATCTTGATTAAGATATCACATAGTCCCTTTGCCAAGATCCCTCCAATACATAATGAGAGAAAGTAAAACAACAACAACTAATAAAGTATCTTGATTAAGATATCACATAGTCCCTTTGCCAAGATCCCTCCAATACATAATGAGAGAAAGTAAAACAACAACAACTAATAAAGTATCTTGATTAAGATATCACATAGTCCCTTTGCCAAGATCCCTCCAATACATAATGAGAGAAAGTAAAACAACAACAACTAATAAAGTATCTTGATTAAGATATCACATAGTCCCTTTGCCAAGATCCCTCCAATACATAATGAGAGAAAGTAAAACAACAACAACTAATAAAGTATCTTGATTAAGATATCACATAGTCCCTTTGCCAAGATCCCTCCAATACATAATGAGAGAAAGTAAAACAACAACACAACTAATAAAGTATCTTGATTAAGATATCACATAGTCCCTTTGCCAAGATCCCTCCAATACATAATGAGAGAAAGTAAAACAAACAACAACTAATAAAGTCTCTTGATTAAGATATCACATAGTCCCTTTGCCAAGATCCCTCCAATACATAATGAGAGAAAGTAAAAACAACAACAACTAATAAAGTATCTTGATTAAGATATCATATAGTCCCTTTGCCAAGATCCCTCCAATACATAATGAGAGAAAGTAAAACAACAACAACTAATAAAGTATCTTGATTAAGATATCACATAGTCCCTTTGCCAAGATCCCTCCAATACATAATGAGAGAAAGTAAAACAACAACAACTAATAAAGTATCTTGATTAAGATATCACATAGTCCCTTTGCCAAGATCCCTCCAATACATAAAGAGAGAAAGTAAAACAACAACAACTAATAAAGTATCTTGATTAAGATATCAAATAGTCCCTTTGCCAAGATCCCTCCAATACATAATGAGAGAAAGTAAAACAACAACAACTAATAAAGTATCTTGATTAAGATATCACATAGTCCCTTTGCCAAGATCCCTCCAATACATAATGAGAGAAAGTAAAAACAACAACAACTAATAAAGTATCTTGATTAAGATATCACATAGTCCCTTTGCCAAGATCCCTCCAATACATAATGAGAGAAAGTAAAACAACAACAACTAATAAAGTATCTTGATTAAGATATCACATAGTCCCTTTGCCAAGATCCCTCCAATACATAATGAGAGAAAGTAAAAACAACAACAACTAATAAAGTATCTTGATTAAGATATCACATAGTCCCTTTGCCAAGATCCCTCCAATACATAATGAGAGAAAGTAAAACAACAACAACTAATAAAGTATCTTTGATTAAGATATCACATAGTCCCTTTGCCAAGATCCCTCCAATACATAACGAGAGAAAGTAAAACAACAACAACTAATAAAGTATCTTGATTAAGATATCACATAGTCCCTTTGCCAAGATCCCTCCAATACATAATGAGAGAAAGTAAAACAACAACAACTAATAAAGTATCTTGATTAAGATATCACATAGTCCCTTTGCCAAGATCCCTCCAATACATAAAGAGAGAAAGTAAAACAACAACAACTAATAAAGTATCTTGATTAAGATATCAAATAGTCCCTTTGCCAAGATCCCTCCAATACATAATGAGAGAAAGTAAAACAACAACAACTAATAAAGTATCTTGATTAAGATATCAAATAGTCCCTTTGCCAAGATCCCTCCAATACATAATGAGAGAAAGTAAAACAACAACAACTAATAAAGTATCTTGATTAAGATATCAAATAGTCCCTTTGCCAAGATCCCTCCAATACATAATGAGAGAAAGTAAAACAACAACAACTAATAAAAGTATCTTGATTAAGATATCACATAGTCCCTTTGCCAAGATCCCTCCAATACATAATGAGAGAAAGTAAAAACAACAACAACTAATAACGTATCTTGATTAAGATATCACATAGTCCCTTTGCCAAGATCCCTCCAATACATAATGAGAGAAAGTAAAAACAACAACAACTAATAAAGTATCTTGATTAAGATATCACATAGTCCCTTTGCCAAGATCCCTCCAATACATAATGAGAGAAAGAAAACAACAACAACTAATAAAGTATCTTGATTAAGATATCACATAGTCCCTTTGCCAAGATCCCTCCAATACATAATGAGAGAAAGTAAAACAACAACAACTAATAAAGTATCTTGATTAAGATATCACATAGTCCCTTTGCCAAGATCCCTCCAATACATAATGAGAGAAAGTAAAAACAACAACAACTAATAAAGTATCTTGATTAAGATATCACATAGTCCCTTTGCCAAGATCCCTCCAATACATAATGAGAGAAAGTAAAAACAACAACAACTAATAACGTATCTTGATTAAGATATCACATAGTCCCTTTGCCAAGATCCCTCCAATACATAATGAGAGAAAGTAAAAACAACAACAACTAATAAAGTATCTTGATTAAGATATCACATAGTCCCTTTGCCAAGATCCCTCCAATACATAATGAGAGAAAGTAAAAACAACAACAACTAATAAAGTATCTTGATTAAGATATCACATAGTCCCTTTGCCAAGATCCCTCCAATACATAAAGAGAGAAAGTAAAACAACAACAACTAATAAAGTCTCTTGATTAAGATATCATATAGTCCCTTTGCCAAGATCCCTCCAATACATAAAGAGAGAAAGTAAAACAACAACAACTAATAAAGTCTCTTGATTAAGATATCACATAGTCCCTTTGCCAAGATCCCTCCAATACATAATGAGAGAAAGTAAAACAACAACAACTAATAAAGTATCTTGATTAAGATATCACATAGTCCCTTTGCCAAGATCCCTCCAATACATAATGAGAGAAAGTAAAAACAACAACAACTAATAAAGTATCTTGATTAAGATATCACATAGTCCCTTTGCCAAGATCCCTCCAATACATAATGAGAGAAAGTAAAACAACAACAACTAATAAAGTATCTTGATTAAGATATCACATAGTCCCTTTGCCAAGATCCCTCCAATACATAAAGAGAGAAAGTAAAAACAACAACAACTAATAAAGTATCTTGATTAAGATATCACATAGTCCCTTTGCCAAGAAGGTGGACTGCGAATCCTTTCTGATCGCAGGACTAAGCTTGGTGGAGATTGGTCCTCTTCAGAACTGTCTTGGGGGGCTGTCATGAGTAGTAGGAAAGTGCCGGTTCTGGGCCACGGGCGGCCCGGGTCAGCCCGGACTAGGGGGAGTTCTGGGCCAAGGGCGGCCCGGGCCAGCCCGGGGAAGGAGTCAGACCCTCTCCGGGCCATCGCACAGGTCCCACCTCTGGAGTTATTTTTAAAACGATCCTATTCGGTCTGCCGCACCGGCCTAAGGATTTGTGTTATGCCACGATTATTTGCAAAACAATATTGCGATTTTTCGCTGACGTTTTTTTATTTTCCCAGTAATTCATTTTTCCGAGAGTCATCAGTTCGTGACACAAACAAGTGACGTCGGCACAAATAAACATAAAGAAAAATCCATTTTCGAGTATTCGCTCAGAAAATCGACACTTGGCGAGGGGCCATGTCGGCCATTTTGACAGACAGGAAAAACAGGCACAAATGTTTCGCTTATAGCTCCGATTGTACGCACTTCTGAGAACTTTTACTTTTATCACAACTTCTATAGACATCGATGTTACAGAATCCAGAAAAATCTCTTCGGGGAGTATGATAATTTTACTATTTGAGGGAAATGTTCAAAATATGAAAAATTCGTCATGTTGTAGCTTGATTATTTCCCTCAAAAATTCCTTTCATTGACTGAATACAGCTATAAAGCTAACTCCTATTATGTAGTGTACCCATTCAATGCAATTATTGAAAGTCTGAAGATGCGAAGTCTGAGAAATGAATTCAAGGCCTACCTTGCGAATTTGGGCAGTTTTCACGATGTCAGTCTAATCGAGGAAATTGTACTCTGATTGTTCCAAATTCTCGGCTATACATGGTACAGACACTAACAGGCATGAAAGAGCTTTTATATTACATCTTAAAAGCGTCCAGATAAGAAAACGTTTGGTTCTTCCGCTCACACAGACCGGCACAATATCGAACGACTAGTGCATAAGAACTGTAAATATTGACGTTCACTCCAATCGAAGCAGGAAAATCCTTCCACAGAGCTGTATATATGGTCCATACACTTTGTAAGAGCCTCGTGGTATATCCGGAGTACTGTACTGTACTGAAATGTTCTCAATAAAATATTTAAAACAACAAGAAAATAGTGTTTGGTTCGTATTATCAAAACCGGAAATGTCATGCAATGTTAGCCGCTGACCGGAAGTGAGATCACTTGAAATACCTACTTGGTAGTTTCATTTTTATAGCTATAATAGAGAGCGATCTCTTATTTGTTTGCAAAATTAATCATGAAATACTTATCCTTTTCTGTCCTGCGTTTGGTCGCGTCGGTTTGAAAAGTATGGAAGACAAAAAACAAGTTTATTAGTCGGGCTTCCTGTGAAAGCTCCGACTCTAAAAATGAGAAGCGTTCTTTGTCGTCGTCGTCGTTGACCTCAAATCCAGTGCATGCGCCCTGAGCCGGCCGAAGGAGACATGAAGTCTGGCCAAGAAAGATTAGAAAGCACAAACCAATCAGGGAAAGCACCGGAGGTCAAGGGGCCAACATATAAGTCTTTTGTCGTCTAAGTCTAAATTTAGATTGAAACAGGAACGTTTTTACTGATATACTGTAAAGTTCGCAGTACTGAAATTGCAAGGAAAGCATGTTCTATCGAGCTCAAGTCACGCAACGACGAGCAACCAAAAACTGTTTCAATCGCACTATAAGATATCTATATTTAGTTCAAATAGGTTACATTTCATTTAGAAGCCCGACTTCACGCTAGAAGAGCGTCTAGTTTCATAAATATGGCAAATAACTAGTCGCCAGAGGGTGTCCGCATATTGTGGGCCTTCGCCGCCTAGGCTTCGCGTCCCCTGACTTGACCCTTGGCTCTATTAAATATCTCCCTGTATCCCTTACCTTGTTTTCACGTATGGCTTAGAGTTGACTGAAATCATATATTGGCAAAAACTGAAAAGTTTAACCAACATTCATTGGGGTGGATTTAGTTTGTTAATAGGGACTTTTTAAAAGCATCGAGGACGGGTGTTTTCAGTCAACCGGACGACAAAAAGACGACTTATTCATCAAAGAGGGCGCAAATTTAGTGAAAAACACGAAAAAAGAAAACAATACGAAAACAATAGACAACAAAACACTTTATTCGAACTTCGATTCGTCGTCCTCACGTCCCCGTCCTCGATGCTTTACATGTAAAGTCCCCAATAGATCACAACTACGGCCTTTGTCGAGGTTTAATAAGTCGGCCGTAACGTGATCTTCTTTGGCGGATCTGGCACTCAGGTTCAATGGCACGTGATGTAACAAGACTAGTGGTAACTTATTGCGTCACTTCTCTAAGTACTTCCAATTGTTCTTGCGCTTGACATTCCAGAACCGTCAGGTTCTTCCGTTTGGCTGTTACACGAGAAAGTTAGGACGCGATATCGATTTGGTGAGAAGATAGAAATTCTTCAATGGTAAACAATCGTTTGCCGTCCTTTCCGCGAGCTCGACTCATTTCTCTAGCAACTTCTTCGCCGTTCGTTTTCTTCCCAGTCTGTTCGCCAACGTTATCTTACAGTCCAGAAAGGTCTTCTGTTTTTCACTAAATCTAACTTTCTTGGTTGTAGACTTGAGTGCCCACTGAAGAAGTTATTGAATTTTGTAGTTAGTGCTATTGTTTCTCTGCCGTCGTCCTCACGTCCCCGTCCTCGATGCTTTTAAAAAGTCCCTATTAACAAACTAAATCCACCCCAATGAATGTTGGTTAAACTTTTCAGTTTTTGCCAATATATGATTTCAGTCAACTCTAAGCCATACGTGAAAACAAGGTAAGGGATACAGGGAGATATTTAATAGAGCCAAGGGTCAAGTCAGGGGACGCGAAGCCTAGGCGGCGAAGGCCCAGAATATGCGGACACCCTCTGGCGACTAGTTATTTGCCATATTTATGAAATATATAAACTTGTTTTTTGTCTTCCATACTTTTCAAACCGACGCGACCAAACGCAGGACAGAAAAGGATGAGTATTTCATGATTAATTTTGCAAACAAATAAGAGATCGCTCTCTATTATAGCTATAAAAATGAAACTACCAAGTAGGTATTTCAAGTGATCTCACTTCCGGTCAGCGGCTAACATTGCATGACATTTCCGGTTTTGATAATACGAACCAAACACTATTTTCTAGTTGTTTTAAAGATTTTATTGAGAACATTTCAGCACAGTACAGTACTCAGGATACACCACGAGGCTCTTACAAAGTGTATGGACCATATATACAGCTCTGTGGAAGGATTTTCCTGCTTCGATTGGAGTGAACGTCAATATTTACAGTTCTTATTCACCAGTCGTTCGATAGTGTGCCGGTCTGTGTGAGCGGAAGAACCAAACGTTTTCTTATCTGGACGCTTTTAAGTTGTAATATAAAAGCTCTTTCATGCCTGTTAGTGTCTGTACCATGTATAGCCGAGAATGTGGAACAATCAGAGTACAATTTCATCGATTAGACTGACATCGTGAAAACTCCCCAAATTCGCAAGGTAGGCCTTGAATGAATATTTATTTCTCAGACTTCGCATCTTCAGACTTTCAATAATTGCATTGAATGGGTACACTACATAATAGGAGTTAGCTTTATAGCTGTATTCAGTCAATGAAAGGAATTTTTGAGGGAAATAATCAAGCTACAACATGACGAATTTTTCATATTTTGAACATTTCCCTCAAATGGTACGAATCCCCATAGTAAAATTATCATACTCCCCGAAGAGATTTTTCTGGATTCTGTAACATCGATGTCTATAGAAGTTGTGATAAAAGTAAAAGTTCTCAGAAGTGCGTACTTTCGGAGCTATAAGCGAAATATTTGTGCCTGTTTTTCCTGTCTGTCAAAATGGCCGATATGGCCCCTCGCCAAGTGTCGATTTTCTGAGCGAATACTCAGTCATTAACCATTTATAAAACTAGAAGAGTTGACCTGCTTTGGAAACAAATATGAATAAAATTGGTTTAAATGCGCCGGAGAACCAGCCTCATTCATTTGCACGGAATTTTGGGTTGAATTTGTGGGGACTGGGCCAGAAGGAACAATTGCCGTTTCCATGGCAACAGTACATTTGATGACCCCAACATGGGGTGTTTTTGGGCACCCCCCTAGGTGGCCTACCTGCACACAAAATTTCAAGGGGGGGGGGGGGGGGGTAAAACATTTCATTTCCAACTTTGTTTGATTCTTACAGAGACCTGTTCTTTTAAGGTATTAAAATATTAAAATATTAAAATACTAAAATATTAAAATATTAAAATATTAAAATATTAAAGTATTAAAATACTTCTGCCAGTTAGGTATTGATTTAATCACGGCTCCTAATCGTTCTGAACGTCGAGGAGGTATCACTACATCTTCGTATTTATGGCGGTTGATCCTGATAAGGTATCCACTTGATGGGTTTTTCTTTACTTGGTGGGGGAGTGGGTGGAAATATGGGTGGACCAGATGGAGTGTTTGGTGTGTTGAACAAGGAGGTTGGTTGCCCCATTTCTGAATGGGCTCTTATTGGAGTAGAAGGAACCTCAACTGAAGTTGATGGTCTCGAAGTAGACGGTCTAATTTTAGAGGTTAGGCGTTGCATGTAACATGGAAGGTGGTTTAGATGTCACAAAACCACTATCACGACTTAGACTTGTCGAGGGAACATTTTCTGGAGTTGTAAAAGCCGGCAGATGACTTTCATCAGCCAACGGTGGTAGGACTGCTTCTTGCCTTGGTCTGACCACCACACTGTTCGGAAGTTGTTGTTCGAGGTGGAGGTAGCGATTAAATAGTGAAGTGTATTCTTTCACTTTCACCTCTGGAGGAACACTGGGGTCTTTTAAAATGTGGTCATTCTGCTCTTCTAGATTCTGCATGGCTTTTAAGAGGGGTGACATTGCATGTAAGTACCCTTGACGTTGAAAGAAGTTACCGATGGTCTTCATCTTCAATTTAAGTATTTAGTATTAGGTTTAAATATGCTCAGATTGTAATTTTATTATATATATATATTATATTGTATTTCTTATTCTTATGCAATGTAATTTTTGTATTTTAGATTGATGTTCAACTTTTTTTAATTATATTTATAGATTTATAGATTTATTTAGTTTAGGTTAGAGGGCCACAAGTCTGTTTAGTGTCACCCTCATAAAATAAAGTCTTTTGATTTGATTTGATTCATCGCATCCAATTGACTCCCAGTCTGTGGGGGATCGTTGGGGAGAACATTAGTACGCAGTCGACACTCCTCTGGAGTGTTGGGTTTGAGATCAACAAAGAGGTAGCCGCAAGGCCGTTCGACAGCCGCTTCATACTTATGAAGAAACTGATCTGTCTTGCCAGGGTACATCTGTTTTCCCAATGTTGTTATTTGTAGTTTGTCTGTTGGGTTTTTAAACAGAACTAGGTACGCGGCATTCAGACTCAACGTGCGCATGATTTTGCCTTGAAAGTAAACATTCTGACAGAGGAAAATGACACTGAGATTTCTATGGTGGGATCCATTGGTGAATAAATTCTTTTGTCGCTGGAGGTCTCGGCCATTTGGTCATCAATGACTATCAGATTGTTGGTTTGGGGATCAAAATACGAATCCTCGTCCAGGTCGTGAGGAATGCCTTTGACAAACTCGATCCCTGGTAGAGTCTGCTGCATTTGCTCATAGGCCGGTTGCCATTGCGAATAGCTCCACACAATACGTTGAGGGGGAGGTTGAATGACTCTACTTGCGTGTTGAAGCAAGTTCTGAACCCAGACCGTTTTCCCCGATCCCGTCATTCTCGCCACGATAGCCGTGAAGGGGTGGAGTAGCTGAAAACGGTCACACTTTATTTCTTCAACATTTTCAGTCCGGGGGTAGGGAGTGAACCGCTGACCGCTCTTTTGCATTTGAACCAGAAGTGTTCGATCCGGACCATTGATCTTGTGAACGCGACTTATATGAGATGATAAATTGTGTACTGATTTGTGGCACAAGGGACACAACCGACCCATCTCGTGTCTTTTGAGGAATGAGTTAAATTATTATGGAGGTTGTTATTTATAAGAGTTTTAGGATATCCAGTTTAAGCTATTAGGCTATTGGCTATTGGCTATTGGCTATTATAACCCATCGATAAATTTTCGCGCGCGCCCATTCGGGTCACGTGGTACAATTTCATTGGACAGATGTCAGGTAATATCCCCCAGTTTTGAGATGATATCCCCCACTTTGGAGAAAAATGAAATCATCTGAACTTTTTTAAGACTGTAATGTATTTTTAATAGGTAAATTAGCTTGTATAGCATACTTTTGTTTTATTTTTTCTCTTTTGGGTGATTTTAACGTCGATACGACAGGTATTTGAGGTATTTTTATAATTTGTCTATCCTTGAACTATACGATCGAATAAACGTCAAAATCGGCACCTAAATAGTTACTCAAATAAAACTCAAAATATCAAGAAAACCACTCAAAAAGCTTCAAAAACTATCAATCTTTTATTTTCGAATACGTTTTTAGAAGTATACACTTGAAAATATCTCAAACTGAACGGATATTTGAACTCGATGAAACTTGTTTTCTTCATCTGTCATTTTGTTTTGGTTTAATTCTTCAACATTGAAGTCGACGTAGAAAATTTATCGAATGGTTATAAAATAAATAAACCCCTTTCTGGCTTACTGGTATATCGGCTGATAATGTCCGTCGCTTAGAGATGATCCTCAAAATATCACAGTTGCCCTCGAAGCTTCGCTTCTCGGCCAACTGTTCATTTTTCGGACCATCTCTCAGCCGCGGACATAGCCTGCGTAGCGGCGTACGGGAAAAGGGAAGGAGGGAGGGGAAGGGGGGAAGGGGAGGAGAGGAGAGGGGGTTGGGGAGAGGGGATTGGGGAGAGAGCGGAAGGGAACGCCTGCAATGATAACCCCACATTCCTCGTATTTTACGTTCAAATTTTGAACGTAAAATACTCATTGGTTAATCAGCTGTCAATCAAATGCCTCTATTGTTTTAAATGAAAATTGATCTCCATCGTTTGAAGCGACGGTCTAAACACTGGCGTTCGATAATGATTTTGATCAGATAGATTCTGAGATGGCCGTATCGTTATAAAACAGAACAAAAAACTCAGTGTTATAAACTCCTTGTTATAAGGAAAAGGTCGCAAAGCCTAATTTTTAGAGTATACTCGCTGAAGTGAAAGGAGAAGCGGTTTTTCTAGTACAACACGAAGCCGATTGAGGTCAAGTTCTTGGGAATCAGTCTTGTACTACACGAGTCGCCGCCAAAATTGATCTTCGCTAGTGCTGAAGAAGTAGACTGATTCCATTTAAGCGGCTGCATGTTTTCGCTCTTTTACCCTGGAGGTCGCTGAGAATCGACAAAGAGCGAACAGACCGACTTATGGAATCAGTCTACTGAAGAAGTAACAGACAAGGGGTTTCAGCAAGTCAGGCTAAAATACCACAACTGTGCTTTGAACAAGAAGCTCGAGTACCCTGGTTCCAGAGGCTTTGTTAATACGATGTCGAACAAGTTAGGGTAAAGCTCGAGCTAATCGTAATGTAGAAAGCTTATTAAATTAACTCGTAATGTTGACAGTTGATTCTCTAGATATCTGGCCTTCTCTTCTCTTTTATATACTGGAATATAGTCTCTAATAAAAACTTCCACGGTAATTTAACTTTCTGGGAATCTAAGGGTTAAAAGGAAGGATTCAGTTGAATGTGGGTTTCTACGGACCGAAGTTCAAAGGTTTTTTGAAGACGGCGATTCGATCAGGAGTTCGTTCAGAAACGTCCGCAATCGTATAAATATGTTGACAGTTGAGTTGTATGATTCTGTAGATAACTGTCTCTAATAAAAACTTCCTTTCATTTAAGTGCTATGTTTATTCAGTTTGTGTAGCCTTTTATAAATACCATAGATCGTAAAAAGACTTTTAAGCGATCCATGCCTTTCCCTCGTTCGTTTGTCAAATTACATGTACATGTACATTTCACACTTCACAGTGTAAAAAAGACGATTTTGATTGGTTTATTTATTTCGCAATCTTGAATATTAATTAGGGGGTGTATTGAGGAATGTGAGGTTATCATTGCAGGCGTTCCCTTCCGCTCTCTCCCCAATCCCCTCTCCCCAATCCCCCCTCCTCTCCTCCCCCTCCTCTCCTCCTCCCCTTCCCCCCCTTCCCCTCCCTCCTTCCCTTTTCCCGTACGCCGCTACGCAGGCTACCGCGGACATTATCAGCCGATATACCAGCCGCCAGAAGGGGTTTATTTACTTGGCTATTGGCTATTGGCTATTGGCTATTGGCTATTGGCTATTGGCTATTGGCTATTGGCTATTGGCTATTGGCTATTGGCTATTGGCTATTGGCTATTGGCTATTGGCTATTGGCTATTGGCTATTGGCTATCAGGCTATCAGGCTATTGGCTATTGGCTATTGGCTATTGGCTATTGGCTATTGGCTATTGGCTATTGGCTATTGGCTATTGGCTATTGGCTATTGGCTATTGGCTATTGGCTATTGGCTATTGGCTATTGGCTATTGGTTATTGGCTATTAGTATAAACAAACTAGTGGTCTATCACATATCCTGCAATCTGATTGGCTACGCTACTAGGGGTCTAATAGTGATAGTCCCCTAGTAGCGAATCACCATGGTAACCATTGGCCGTGAAAGATGAAGCAAGATGGCGGACAAACCCGATGGTTATTTTTTCGCTAAAAAGAGCTAAAATAGACCGAGAAACAAATCTCAAGAGCAAGAAATGGAAAAAGCACATAAATATAGACATCTCATTGACAATTCAAGCAAGTTTTCTTTGGCTGACACTGCAGAAACTGAGCGAGAAACGATCGTTAAAGTTGAAAATTTTCTTGCCGATTTTTCAACTTTTAAAACTGAGCGAAGACAAAGTCAAATGGAGTACTGATAGTGATAAAGGTAATAAACGAAGGCTACACCACTCTTGACTCGTGTTTTGTTCATTTGTTATTTGATTTATGAAAGTTTTTCAACAAAAGAACCAACTTTTCTGGTTTAGTTTTAACTAAACTGCTCGATTTAGTTCAGCCAAATGTGTACGACTAGCATAAAATTCGTATTCTTCTTACTTGTGCAAATTAAACAAGAAATATTGGTGTAATATTAAGTATGCTAGTTTGTTTATACTAAAACAATTAGACAACTCGCCCTCGTTGTCTATGAGCTAAGATAGTCAACTCGGCAGGAGCCTCGTTGACTATCTGCTCATAGCCAACTCGGACTCGTTGTCTAATTGTTAATTGGCTATTGGCTATTGGCTATTGGCTATTGGCTATTGGCTATTGGCTATTGGCTATTGGCTATTGGCTATTGGCTATTGGCTATTGGCTATTGGCTATTGGCTATTGGCTATTGGCTATTGGCTATTGGCTATTAGCTATTGGCTATTGGCTATTGGCTATTGGCTATTGGCTATTGGCTATTGGCTATTGGCTATTGGCTATCAAGCTATTGGCTATCAGGCTATTGTCTATTGGCTATCAGGCTATTGGCTATCAGGCTATCAGGCTATCAGGCTATCAGGCTATCAGGCTATCAGGCTATCTGGCTATCAGGCTATTGGCTATTGGCTATTGGCTATTGGCTATTGGCTATTGGCTATTGGCTATTGGCTATTGGCTATTGGCTATTGGCAGGAGCCCATAAGTAGGAGCGTCCATAAGGTATTGGATAGTGTCACAGCGTTTTCACAAGTGTGGTTATTTTTAGAACAGTTTTCCCGCGAATTTTGACCAATCAGAGAACGTTTCTGCTATGACGTATTTTTTGAATTTTGATGAGATGACTGGTAAAATAAAGATGGCCTCCGATAGCGACAAAGAGTGTTCTTCAAGTGAAATAAACTACGAATCGTCTAGTGATAGTGAGAGCAGTATTGAGTCATTCGGTACAACAGAATCACTTGAAAGTGATAGTGGTGACGATTGTGCTTCTAAAGGCATCCAAAGCAAGTGCCGGTTCGAAGAACTCGAACACGAAGGGACCGACTTAGAAGCTGTTGTAGCGTGTGGATGCAAATAATTAGCCGAAGACTTTCAAATACATATTTTCGTCTAAACTATTTCGTCAGAAAGTGAATTCAATTTATTCTTGGATGTGGTTTAGTGGTATCTTGTAATTATCGTTGTGGAGTTTGAAGATTGACGACAAGGCTATTAGGTGCTATTCAAAAACAAATTCGCTGAAACTGCATGATGAGCGACAAGACGAGTGAATCAAATTACAAATAAGACTGGTGAAAGTAAGCGTATTTGTTGTGTCTTTTCTGTTACCTAAAATGACTTAAAAATGGATTGTGAATATTTTTTGTGAGTCTGCCGATTTGAAATATATTAATAAAAACACCTTCATTCAAGTTTTGATGTTTAATTTAATGGATTCACTGAGCTTATTATTTACACACGCTTCACTGTCAATATAAAGACTAAAGTTGAGCGAAACTGACTCAAAGTTGCTTTGTTTTTAAATTCAGTGACTTTCATTTACTGCGCCGGTACTCAGTATTATGCGAACTCAGACATTCAATCGGCTGGAACTTGTCACTGAATTAATCAAATTCAAAACTCAAACGAATTGAAAACTAAACTGATACATTCTTCGACCAAATGATCCATAATGTACTAGCTCAAAATCATATTTGGTTTCCATTTGGTGGGTCTTCTGACTTTTATTTTTAAGTTTTCTGATTTTTCATGTTGATTGACGGCAGCGAAAAACCAAATTACAAGCCAACTGCCTAAATAGACTATCGCTTTCAATGCACCTTACTTGACTTGACTTTGACTTTTTAACGTTTCAGAGGCACAACGCTTCATAATACGTTTGTATTTCTCCGTGAGGTAAACACGCGTTTACATTATCTATCCTCGAAACTCTGCCACGAAACCGCTTGGCCATCACTTCAATTCAAATCCTGTAACGGTTCACTTCGTTCGGGAAAAGCAGTCTAGAATTTTAGGTCAAGGTTCAAAGCAGCGGCCTATGGAATCCCGGGAAGTTGTTGGTATGATAAAATTGTGAGTCAGACACAAAGAAAACTGGATAATCCTGACTTTTATTTGTACATTCATCTCTTCGAGTCTTTCGAAATTCCGCCATTTTATTTTTGACGTGAAACCGGAAATGAAACCGCCATACCGGAAACGTTCTCTGATTGGTCAAATGACCTTCTTTCGCGGGAAAACTGTTCTAAAAATAACCACACTTGTGAAAACGCTGTGACACAGACCCAATATAGAGCATGGACGCTCCTACTTATGGGCTCCTGCTATTGGCTATTGGCTATTGGCTATTGGCTATTGGCTATTGGCTATTGGCTATTGGCTATTGGCTATTGGCTATTGGCTATTGGCTATTGGCTATTGGCTATTGGCTATTGGCTATTGGCTATTGGCTATTGGCTATTGGCTATTGGCTATCAGGCTATTGACTATTGGCTATTGGCTATTGGCTATTGGCTATTGGCTATTGGCTATTGGCTATTGGCTATTGGCTATTGGCTATTGGCTATTGGCTATTGGCTATTGGCTATTGGCTATTGGCTATTGGCTATTGGCTATTGGCTATTGGCTATTGGCTATTGGCTATTGGCTATTGGCTATTGGCTATTGGCTATTGGCTATTGGCTATTGGCTATTGGCTATTGGCTATTGGCTATTGGCTATTGGCTATTGGCTATTGGCTATTGGCTATCAGGCTATTGGCTATTGGCTATTGGCTATTGGCTATTGGCTATTGGCTATTGGCTATTGGCTATTGGCTATTGGCTATTGGCTATTGGCTATTGGCTATTGGCTATTGGCTATTGGCTATTGGCTATTGGCTATTGGCTATTGGCTATTGGCTATTGGCTATTGGCTATTGGCTATTGGCTATTGGCTATTGGCTATTGGCTATCAAGCTATCAAGCTATTGGCTATTGGCTATCAGGCTATCAGGCTATCAGGCTATCAGGCTATCAGGCTATTGGCTATTGGTTATTGGCTATTGGCTATTGGCTATTGGCTATTGGCTATTGGCTATTGGCTATTGGCTATTGGCTATCAGGCTATTGGCTATTGGCTATTGGCTATTTGCTATCAGGCTATTGCTATTGGGTATCAGGCTATTGGTTATCGGGCTATTGGCTATCAGGCTATCGGCTATCAGGAATATAAATAAATAGCTTAGCTTTCTATTAAAATTTCATTTGAAAGAGTCTTCCAT
>JAUJYZ010000542.1:170000-185000 GCA_033675265.1 Actinostola sp. cb2023 | reverse complement strand
TGAACTCATTTATCAGTTATTCACTTGACATGAGGCTATTTGTATCCTGACAAAATGCTGTTTGTACATATATCCAAGGTGTACTGTGATCAGAAAACGAAAGGTGGTGGATGGACGGTGATCCAGAGAAGAATAGATGGCTCAGTGAATTTCTATCGAAATTGGCTCGACTATAAGAACGGGTTTGGAAATCTTAAGGGTGAATTCTGGCTAGGACTCGACAAGATCTATCGTCTGACCCACCAGACACGTAACCGTCTGCGCGTTGAGTTGGAAGAAACGTCAGGGAAGACAGCGTATGCTGAGTACGATAACTTTGGCGTGAGCAATGCAAGTACCAACTATAAACTGATTCTTGGCTCTAATTCAGGTAATTATACATGGTGTTGTGGTGGCAGTGGTAGTGTCAGTAATGGTAGTAATGATTGGTGGTAGTAGTAGTGTCAGTAATGGTAGTGATGATTGGTGCATGGTGATGATGATGATGATGATGATGATGGCGGTGGTGGCGAAAATGGTGGCAGTAATGGTAGTGATGATTGGTGGTGATGATGATGATGGTGGTGGTGGTAGTGGTGGTGGTAGTAATGATAGTGATGATTGGTGGTGATGATGATGGTGGTAGTGGTGGTAGTGGCAGTAATGGTAGTGATGATTGGTGGTGATGATGATGATGGTGGTGGTGGTAGTGGTGGTGGTAGTAATGATAGTGATGATTGGTGGTGATGATGATGATGATGATGGTGGTGGTGGTGGTAGTGGTAGTGGTGGTGGTAGTAATGGTAGTGATGATTGGTGGTGATGATGATGATGAAGATGGTGGTGGTGGTAGTGGTGATGGTGGTGATGATTGGTGGTGATGATGATGGTGGTAGTGGTGGTAGTGGCAGTAATGGTAGTGATGATTGGTGGTGATGATGATGATGGTGGTGGTGGTAGTGGTGGTCGTAGTAATGATAGTGATGGTTGGTGGTGGTGATGATGATGATGATGATGATGGTGGTGGTGGTAGTGGTGATGGTGGTGATGATTGGTGGTGATGATGATGGTAGTAGTGGTGGTAGTGGCAGTAATGGTAGTGATGATTGGTAGTGATGATGATGATGATGATGATGGTGGTGGTGGTAGTGGTGGTGGTAGTAATGGTAGTGATGATTGGTGGTGATGATGATGATGATGATGGTGGTAGTGGTGATGGTGGTAATGATTGGTGGTGATGATATGTTGGTAATGGTAGTGGCAGTAATGGTAGTGATGATTGGTGGTGATGATGATATGATGGTGATGGTGGTAGTGGCAGTAATGGTAGTGATGATTGGTGATGATGATGATGATGATGATGGTGGTGGTGGTAGTGCATGGTGGTGGTAGTAATGGTAGTGATGGTTGGTGCCAGGAGGGAGGGGGTGACTCTATTGTTCTCGAATTAGCATTTGTGACCGACTGATAGTTACCAGTGTGACGTCACGGCTCGTTCGTACGAATTTCAATATGGCAGCCAGTCTGGTCTAGTTCATGTCGACTATACAACGCTCAATATTTTGTTCAGATCTATATGTACAGTCTATATGTATATTTTTTTAGTATCTAGAGGTATTAATGTGTAAGAATATCTCTACCGAGATAAAAGTAATGCAAGGATTAAGTGCTTTTTTCGGAGTTTTAGTCTTGATGGTTATCTAAATGGAGACCGAAATCTTTCGACCGGGTAAAGGTCTTGGCTTTCTAGAGAAGCTAAATTAAGTAATGGTTACTTCAAAAAAGGAGGTTCTGCTTAGAAGGTAATAACCATGGACTGTGTGGAATATGGTGGATGTACATGCTCTGAATCTTTGTATCTTTGCCTCCAAAGTTGTTGTGTACAAAATAAGGACACGATGATTGGAGACCGTCATATGTATTTCCTTACCCTGGTTTAGTATTTCCTTGGATTTCGTGGTGAAACTGTGTTCTCTTCATTTGCTAATTACTTTTACATTAGTTATTTATGTATGTCACTTATGAAGTAGAATGTGCCTTGGTTTCAATACCAATTTAGTTAATTTAGTTAGTTTTATTGCTATTAAATGACCGGTTTCTGACAGTAAGCTATAAAATGATGGTATTTTTATTTCAATCTGTTGACTACTGGTTGTTGTGCTATGTTTAATTAATCAAGTATACATATTTTCCCCAAAAGAATAGGCAAGAATAGGGTTAAGCTTATGTTTCAGATATTATTAATTATATATTATACACTCAATTGCAGAAACGTTGTAGTATACAAATATACAAATATCTAATGAGATGCAAAATGTTAGATATGCTAAAATACAACTGTTTAAGCACAAAATAGTGCTGAAAACTATTGTGTTAATTGTCCTTGATGGATGCGATGCTAATCTAAAATTGATGATTCTGATATATTAGAAGAAAATAATCAATGTTTCGCACTTTGTACATCGCACACAATTCGATGTCATATCCGGGATATTATCTAATTAGCATCTAGTTTTCAGTCTACCGTGTCGAATTTTGACCTCCCGGTCAGGCAAATTTACAGTAAATTCGGTAAAGTCCTCAGGTTTGTAGAGACATGCTGTAAATACGAAACACTTAGGAAACATTTGTACATCTGGAAATAAAAGTTCAATGAATAAGGTTTCTTGACTTACATTTATTTTCACAACAAGTAGTGTTTATCAACCAGCTTTTCTCATGTGAACTCGTGCTAAAATGGCCTCCCGATGTACGGTAAATGTCAGCGTACGAAGTAAATCGTCTTCTTGTTGCTCGCCAGTGTCCATGAGAAAAAATTGTACATCGGGGATTTCTTGTATTTATATTGGTCTTTCTAATCCACAACTTGTTCTTGTGTTTATACAATTCCAAGAACCACCTTTTTGGAGTTGTTGACATTTGTCCGTAGTGCCGTGACTCGAGGCAAATGCCGATAATTCGCCAAGCTTTTCCTCGACAAAAACAGTAATTCTGGTAGCCATTTTGAAAACATTAGTACCCAAGCCTCTGTTCCACAGGGAAACCAAGTTTTCTGGTCCCAGACTCCCTTAGATGATCGATTAAGCTTGACTGAAAAAGGCTGAGAATTCAAGAGAATTGGCCGATTGGGGCCTGGGCCCGAATTTAAAATTTCTCGCGGGATTTTGCGAAAACTGCTTCGGAAAAATATATAAACACGGTTTTTGGGGAAAATAAATACAGGATTATTTTTCAAAATGTTTATATATTATAGGAATGTTTTATATTTACCATTTAACCAAAACCACGATCATGACACAATTTCTTGGGCAATTGTGTGCGATGATCTCATTAGATATCTTGTATCTCATTAGATATTTGTATAAATGTATACTACAACCTTTCTGCAATTGAGTGTATATTAACACAATGATAATATAAAGAGAGATTTGGATTATATCAAAACGAGAATAAGAATAAATATTGTATTCCGGTGTACTCGAATAAAAGTTTAAAAAAAAAGAAGAGCTGTAGAGGGTGCTCAGGTCTATCTTGATCGGCTGGGTTTAGATAGGGAGGTGTACCACTAGGGTCTGTAAACCCTGACCCTATCATAAGACAGTGACATCTTGTAAATTCATACCCTGTTGAAGACAGATTATACCCTATCCAGTGGCCCATACCCATAGCAAATATATGGGAGTACACCCCCCTTGTTTTATTCAGGGTTTGCCACCCCCCCCCCTCAATTTCAGAATCACTAATTACATTTTGTTTATAGAATTTATCTACCAGTATTTTTAGTTGTTTATTCTGAAAATGAGAACTGTCTTACAACAAGACTTATAAAGCTCAATATTTCAGAATCAGTCAGGCTTGATTTTAGAATTGATACAATATACAATGATCTCATTCTCAGTTGTTCAATGCAGAAAATGGTAGCTGTAATTCTTAGTAATTAATACAACATGCTAAGAACAAGACTATTAACCAGTTGAACTGAAAACCTTGAAATTTCTGGGAATTTTTGATAACTCTATGCTTTGAAATCAACTGAACATTTTTAGTAATTCCTATTCTAAGGAATACCCAATAATTCCCAGACTGACAAAGAAAACTTGTATACCATTTAATTCAAATCTGAAATACTGAATATTATAGACCATGTTAATAACATAATACATATACAATACTTAACCCGTGAAACAGATATTAGCGAAGTACAAATGTAGATATTACTAGACACTTATAATTCCATTGTTTCTTTTCTTTTGATTTGACTATTAATCACTAATAATTATTATTAGAATATAGTCATACTCACTCGACCAATCAGCGCCCAGCATTTGTGCGCTCTATATCTCATAAAGGAGCTTTAACAATGGATTCATTAGTATTCTCTATATAGAGAATACTAATAAAGCTTTGTTTTCTTTTGTTTCAAAGCCTTATTAGTATTCTCTATATAGGGAATACTAATGACTAACTTAGAGAATACTAGAGCACAAATATTATTCCCGTGAAATAGTTAACTAAATAGTACTAATAAATAGCACCAAATGCTTTATCATTGTTGTCTACTTAGTAGTAAAATGTTAATTTGTACTAAATGTTAGCGCTTATTTCACGGATATAATATTTGCACTCTACATGAATAACGTGTACTAAACTATATACAAGAAATATTATAATACAATCTTAGTTTAATCTTCAAATACTATTCAAATATTATTATATCATAATCCAATAAATCACAGTTATTTGGATTCGTTAAGCAGCTAGATCTATACATGAATAGTGCGGATACAGAAATACAGATCATAACTATACTAAACACTAAAGAAACGTAGCGAGTGACTTACTCTTCAAAATGAAATCACAAACGAGTTTCTCCATGTTCTACAAGAAGTGTATAGATGTACGGATATTCATCAGTCATCCAAGTTCTCCGTATGATTATTGCGATATAGGTAGCCCAATCTTTCAATATATTAAATGTCCACATCGTGCTTGAGTTTTCTTCGGTGTCCATTATTTCTCTCGTTTTTCAATTCCGTCCGTTCTACTGGTTTGAAGAAACTTTGAGATTTCTGCTCTTCATTTCCACAACAAATACCGGTAAATTCTAGCGTTGTAAGCTTCGTATTTTTAAAAAAGCCTCAAGCTTCGGATATTCATCTTCACTCCACTGAAGTCACACACAACTGGACAGCTTTGCATAAGCGTATGTGTATTTGAATTCAGTATTCCTTTGGGAAAGCAACAGACATGCAGCCAAAGAATACTCTCGTGAGTATGACTATATTCTAAAACGGTTAGAGAATAAACACTCGTGCTTTATGGAATTTAGAGCGCCTCGCATTAATAGAAGGGCCACTCGGCGCTACGCGCCTCGTGGCCTTCTATCTGCTGCTCGGAGCTCTAAATCCCATAAAGCACTCGCGTTTATTCTCTAACCCTTACTTAGATTTTGTTTCACGGGTTAGAGTGATTCCAATAAACCTGGGCACTACTAATTAGCTGTCAGTGTTTATTAGATGCAAAGAAAGAAAAGAAAAGAGTTTATTGGAATCATGCACACTATTAGTGCCATAACTCTAATAAATTTAATAATATCAATTAGTAATAAACTAATAAATATACTAATTAATAAATCATAGAAATTGGCTTAAAGCTACAAATGTACTTGGCTGGGCAGTTTGTTCCACTCCTGTTACAAGGCTCTTGCAAAGAATGAGTATTAAAAAAGCATGACATATATGTTATGATTCTGTCTTCGAATTTTGGGCTTCCTGTGGTGTACATGTGCTCAAATATTAAAACGCAAGAAATTCGGTTACAAATCAACCTAAGTGCAGCAGTTATAGTTTTCTCTAGCTTTCTATAGATATTTCGTATTTCTAAATATCTCGACAGAGATATTCTTACACATTAATACCTCTAGAAACTAAAAAAAATTACACATACACTGTACACGAAGATCTGAACAGAATATTGAGCGTTTTATAGTCGGCATGAAGAACACCAGACTGGCCGCCATATTGAAATTCATCCCAGCGAGCCGTGACGTCACACTGGTAACTATCAGTCGGTCACTTTTGAACAATAGAGTCACCCCCTCCCTCCTGGTTGGTGCAGATGATGGTGTTGTTGTTGGTGGTGGTGGCAGTAATAGGGAGCTTAAAGTGCTTATGACGCTTATTTTTTATTTTTTTATCGATTACATATGACGTGAATAGTGGGATGCTTCAGTATTTTGTGATTTGAGCTTCGCATTTGCGAGTTGTAAAGGTTTGAAATCGTGATATGCTAATTTGGTGACGTCAACGTAGGCATTTGCCGTAACTTATTTATATATTTTCAAGTAGCACTCTTTTCTGAAAACGAAAAAAAAGGTTAACATCATGCCGTATAAGTTGTAGAAAATCTTTTTGCCAGATTAAAAATGTCAGTAATTTGCACAAGGGCACTTTTGTATAATAAACGATGCCTACGTTGACGTCACTGAATTACCATATCAACATTTCAAACCTTTATAACTCGGAAATGCGAAGCTCAAATCACAATATACTGAACCATCCCACTATTCACTTCATATGTAATCGATTTTTAAAATAAAAAAATTAACGTCATAGGCACTTTAAGCAGCAGACGTTTTTTGTCAACACGGACGGCGCGCGCACTGACGAATAATGTCCGAAACGACCGTTGACGTCCGTGACGGCAATCTACGACGTGAAAACAGGTGAAGTGCCGTCGTAGATTGCCGTCACGGACGTCAACGGTCGTTTCGAACATTATTCGTCAGTGCGCGCGCCGTCCGTGTTGACAAAAACGTCTGCTGCTTAAGCTCCCTAATAGTAGTGATGATTGGTGGTGATGATGATGATGATGGTGGTGGTGGTGGTCGTAGTCGTGTTCGTGGTAGTGATGATTGGTGGTGATGATGATGATGATGGTGGCAGTAATGGTAGTGATGATTGGTGGTGATGATGATGATGATGGTGGTGGTGTTGTTGTTGGTGGTAGTAGTGGTGATGATTCGTGGTGATGATGATGATAATAATATTGTAAATATTTATTGTAAAGTGTTATAGAAATAAATGATTCTTCTTCTTATTATTATTATTATTATGGTGGTGGTGTTGGTGATGGTGTTGCTGGTGTTGCTGGTGTTGCTGGTGGTTTAAACCCTCTGGAATAATGTCGAATATG
This sequence comes from Actinostola sp. cb2023, assembly GCA_033675265.1. NCBI lineage: Eukaryota > Metazoa > Cnidaria > Anthozoa > Actiniaria > Actinostolidae > Actinostola > Actinostola sp. cb2023. The sequence continues at coordinate 177,827 of JAUJYZ010000542.1, read as the reverse complement.
ATAATATGAATTATAATGACTATTGATCAGGGATTATTTGACAAGACGTCCATATAATAGCACAGTCTGTTAAGAAACCATTGTGTTTAATAACCTTAAATGACCATTATTGATTCTGCCTTTAGTCTGCATTGCCGTTGCACTTTGTGACGAAGGAGCCGACATTATGTGTTTTACTCAGAGTGGTTTTCGTATGAGTGGGAAAGTTACGGTACCACGTGCCGTTTCGTATTGAAAATCTAGAGTTTGATTGGATGAAATGCATCTGCACGCTTTTTGATTGGTTCAAAAAGGAAAGCATTTGAGTGACGTCACGGTACCGTAGGTTAATCGACTCTATTCGTTTCATGAACATACAGGTACTGCCGGTGATTCACTAAGCCGCCAGCGCAATGCCTCTTTCACTACCAGGGACAAGGACCGTGATACCTGGAAGGCCGGGAACTGTGCCGTGCGGTACAACGGTGCCTGGTGGTATAAATATTGCCACTCGTCCAACCTTAATGGCAAGTACTACAACGGTCCACACAAGTCCTACGCCGACGGCGTTAATTGGAAAACGTGGAAAGGCTATTATTATTCGGCCAAGAGAGCTGAAATGAAGATACGACCCGTTTAAGTAAAGAAAGTGGTCAATTTTAATTAATTTTAATTGATTAATTAATTAATTAATTATAATTAATTTTAATTTTAAAAAGGCTACAATTTCTCGCTGTTAAAGCTAAATGACAGACAAGAATAGTTCAAGTGTCTATCACCGTTTGTTTGTGTTAAGAATCAGTTCAATATCAATTATAAAATACATTCAGAAATCTCTGTGATCTGTTTGCCTGTTACCTGTATTTGCACAATACTATGCAAACCGACTCGTGGGAGTTTGGGAGAAGTCTCGAGCGCTGCGTAAAATCTCGCCTGTGGCTCGGTTTTACACATCACTGAGCTCTCGACTTTCCCAGATAGATGCATTTTGACTGACTGTGTTACCTGTTTTGCAATCAGAATGCAAAAATATGCATATCTTAAATATCATCTCCATCTAATTAACATATTTCCCATAAGTTATTTCGGTGTCAGCTTCTATGTTCTATGATCTTTGAACCGGACAACGATTCTTCAATTTGGTGTAATCAACACAAGATTCAAATCACAACATACTGAAACCCTCTCTCTATTCAGTTTATATATTGAGTCGATTTTTAAAACAAGCAAATAAGGGTGATTATTTCGTACAATCAAGCCAGTATCAAGAAAGTAAACTCGACGACAGATAAATAACAAATAAGGGATAGTTACTGCATTAGAGTCGAGTTCTAAGAAATATAATTTGTCAATTCTGTATACAGGCTCACACGGTAGGGAGGAAGGAAGGGACGAGAGAAGAAAGGAGAGCCTCTCCTACCCTGGACGCCTGGGTCCTAGTCTGAAAGCGAAAAATAAAACGTAACGCACATGTGGCAATAGAATATGTCGTCGTTCTTTAAATTACCATCACCGCTGAAGACAAAATGTGGGTGAAGACCGCCTCATCGTTGGGATCACAGGGGATAGCCAGATACATCCTAAGGGGTGTCATGCGCGACTTTCATTTCAAAATGCTCAATCGTGATTGGTCAATCTATGACGATGCTCGGAGCTTTTTAGAAGAGACTCCTGTGCACATAAGGTACAACGCACAAAGCTAACTCTTTTTCTAACGGGCTCAGATGGATTTTCAAAATGGCAGACGGTCTGAATGGTGGTCATTGCTACTAATTTCTGCTAAGAAACTGTAATGATTCTGGTCACAAAGAAAAACACGCAAGTTTGGTTATGTACTTGTTTTCGCTTATCTTCTGTCGAGGCAAGTGATTAATTTACGCTATAAATTACTCCATTCAACAACGGACTACGATGCCGTTGAGACAGAACAAAATCAATTGGCTTCGTTTCCTTTGCAATCAAAACAATAAGGATCCATATAAAATGTCGATCGTGTTTTTGTGAATGTTAAAAGAGTACAGAACAAGATTGGTGGGATGTATTTTCTTCCCTTCTCAGTAAATGTATCAGTGTGCGCTTAGACTGGTGCAGATAAAAGTACAATCTTGTGAAGACTAGTGTGAATGTGTGCATGTACGATGTAATGTTGTCAGTGCATGTACGATGTAATGTTGTTGTATTTGAGTTATACCCTGTGTATTTACCCTATTTTTTTCCCAAGGCAGACTCAGTGAAGTCTATATTAATGACATCAGACGCATTTGTACAGGGTTAGCCTCGAGTCGGTGTAAATTATTCAGAATTATCAACAAGAACACGAAAAAATGTTGACATGAAACAATAGAAACATTGCACGGACTGTTTTCTGAATCGAGGCTAAGCCTGTACAAATGTGTCTTTTGTTAAGGACAGCAGTCATCTCTAAACAACGCGAAGCTGGAGTATTGATGAGAAATATTTCGTATATTAAACCATTATTATTATTATCATTATTATTATCATTATTATTATTATTATTATTATTATTATGATGATGATGATGATGATGATGATGCTGCTGCTGTATACATTCCAGAGGGGAAGTACACCATGCTGCTGTTATCCCCTTGATAATATTGTACAAAGCAAAATATTTGACTTCACCTAGTGGGTACTGTATATCAGCAATACATGCTTTGTTGTGTTTCTAAATGTTTAAAAAATTGCCATCCAGATATTGTGTACCATGTGACCATTTATGCAACAATAAAGGACCTAGCTGTGAGGCACATTTTGGTCTAGGCCAGCCAGTATTCTCTAAGGCTCTAGTCCTGGGGCCGGTTGCATAAAACTTACGAGTCTACTTAAGTGTACTCGTAATTTAAGACTGTTGCAAATAATGAGTTAATTGCTCACTTAAGAGTTTCACTTAAGTATTGGATCTTACGATTATCGTAAGTGACCACTTAAGTGCTGTTTATGCAACGAAATATACGGGTGTTGCACAAACGCTTTGCGCCCATTTCTTAAGTGCAGAAGTCGTCCGTAAATTTACGGGAGCCCTAGAGGTCCCGTAAAACTAAGTGCGTCATGGAAAATCTTACTTTCAGTTTCAAATTTCCTTCAATATTTTTAATTTATAAACATATCATAGCCTGGTATTGTAAGTGTGTTTATTTGGACTAATTTGGAGATATATATTTTCAGGAAAAAGTATTATGCTTTTTAGCGCTATTTTGCAGCATGCATGTATGCACATTTTAAGATTTGACAAGCAAATTTTGGCATTTATAGGTTTTATTTATCCTGCCGCTAGAATAGTTTAGATGGAGAACAGTCAGATGGCCATGAAGCCTTAGAATCCCCGGGGGGGGGGGGGGGGGGGGGGGGGGGGGGGGGAGTTACTCCCTTTGCCCAAGTGGTAGGGGTGATCGGCGCTCCTTTTAGGGTTCAAAATATTTCCTGTGTGTACCTTTTAGGGTTCCGACTCAAAAGTCAGTTACGTAACATGACTCCGTACCTTTTAGGGTCGATTGTTATTTAATTTCTTTAGAACCGCAGAAAAAAGATAATAATAATAATCATAATCATCATCATCATCATCATATATGGTCGTACCTTTTAGGGGTTGGAATTAACATGGCTCCAACATCTCTTTTAATTTATGCGTACCTTTTAGGGTCGTTTTCAAAATCAACCGCCGATCACCCCTACCACTTGGACAAAGGGAGTACCCCCCCTTCCGGGCTTAGAATCGACGAGTGAGCAGTTAAACTCAGAGCAAGATATTAGTTGGGAGGACAATGTGCCACAACAACCAAAGAAAGAAGAAAAGAAAAGTCCACAAGTGAGAGCAGGCGACACCACAATCATAAGTAATCTGTACGAACAACAAGTTTAGACAATCTTTAAAAAAATTAAAAAAGAGGAACATGAGATTAAAATGCGAGTATTAAGAAAGAAATAACAATTGCTAGACCTACCAATTAAAATTGCAAAAGACGAACTCGCACAAATAACTGGATATATATATAAATGTGCTCATTTTACTTTCCTTTATTTCATCAAGTAATCGTTTACATTTTTGTACAATCGATGTTATTAAGTTTTGAAAGTTTTTTGATTTATTGGCTTCTATAGGTTTTGTTAATTATACATTTTTGTAATCAAATTCTATGAGTTCTATGAATTAAAAATATTTATGCTTAGCCAAGCACTTAAGTGTCCCCGTAAATTCACTCTTAAGTAATTCACTTACGAATGTGTTAAGTAAGCTTCATGCAACACGCTTTAGGAAACCCGTAACACAATCTAAGTGCCTCACTTAAGATAACACTTAAGTACAGGTTTTATGCAACCGGCCCCTGGCCCCGGGACAATTCAATGAAACTCTTACAACTGCAATTTACAAGTGTAACTATTGTTCTTGTAAATTAAAGTTTTATTGAAAAGTGTCTGATTGGGAGGGTGGGGTAAATTTCAGCCTGCAGATTCTAAATATACTTGCTTTTGCATAGCACGCTCAAGTCTGGGTGTCATAAACATCTACATGTAATACAAAGAAATACTTCAATTTCCTTAATTTGCATCACTCTTTCTGCAATCCTGCACCTTTGTGCCACATTTAAATCGCATTTGATTATAGATTTGAGTGCCTTGTTCTGTTTTTCTGACCAACAGTTAGTGTTCTAGTCAGTATGATAGGGTATTGTCGTACTTTAATTTGAGTGCAAATCACTGGAACACTTCCGAGGGTTACACATTATTTTTTACTCGGACAAAGAACTAACGTCCGAAACGACAGTAAACTGATTTAATTATAGTGCCTCGTCTTAGCAATTAGTAATTAGCCTTGTCGAGAAACCATATTTCAGCATGCGCTTTACCCGTTCAATATTGACTCCGTTTCGGTAAAACTCAAGTATACGGAATCCCGACATATGAAGTAGTGAGCTGCAAGTAGTCGCGAAGGAACAAATGAATGATCTAGTGAGATGAGGTTTGAGTGTACACAATATTAGAATGTAGTAAGAAGTGTGTGTGTGCGATCATTTAAGGACCACGGGCTCGTCAGTCTTGTCCGTAATTGTTCCAGTGGAGCTGATAGGGCCGGAGTCGACGGTTTAAAAAGTCCAGCAGAGAGACTGCGCAGTCGGTATAATAACAATCAACAAGTGTGTAGAATGAAACTTTGACACAGTGTAAAAAGTAGTTTGTCAACAAACTATTACAAAATGGAAGCAAAAGTGGAAGACAGACTTCTCAACAAATCTTAATATTTCCTTCTTTTAAGATGATGTGAGTCATGCTTAATTTTGATTATAGCTGTTAATGAATATTACAATCATGCAAAATCAAAAACTTATATGACATTTGTTTGACATACTGATACGTGTATAAACAGGAACATTTTTTTTGGTCAAAATAATTGGTTTAGAAAATTTTATTCAATTTTTTTGATTCACCGGCACTGATACCGCTTACAACTGATTTTCGAAGGTCTTCGACAAAAGTTAAACCTGTTAATTGTACTACACCCTGAAAGCAAAGTCGAGGGAAATTAATATATATATATATATATACTCCGCGACGACTCGCCGTTCGCCGCAATGCTGCGTACTATCCTTCGAAGGCATTGAAAGCAACGGACACACAATGCATAATGCACCCAAATGAGATGATGATTGGAAGACACTTGACAGGCTTTCAAAAATATAAGAATTAAACTTAAAATCGCATTTGTTTATAGATTTGACTACTAGTAGTGCCTCGTTCTGTTTTTCACCATATTTCAGCATGCGCTTTACCCGTTCAATATTGACCCAGTTTCGGTAAACTCAAGTATACGGAATCCCGACATATCAAGTAGTGAGCTGCTGAGTAGTCGCGAAGGAACAAATGAATGAATGATCTAGTGAGATGAGGTTTGAGTGTACACAATATTAGAATGTAGTAAGAAGTGTGTGTGTGCGATCATTTAAGGACCACGGGCTCGTCAGTCTTGTGCGTAATTGTTCCAGTGGAGCTGATAGGGCCGGAGTCGACGGTTTAAAAAGTCCAGCAGAGAGACTGCGTCGTCGGTATAATAACAATCAACAAGTGTGTAGAATGAAACTTTAACACAGTGTAAAAAGTAGTTTGTTAACAAACTATTACACAATGGGAGCAAAAGTGGAAGACAGACTTCTAAATCTTAATATTTCCTTCTTTTAAGATGATGTGAGTAATGTTTAATTTTGATTGTTCATGAATATTACAATCATGCAAAATCAACCGGAAAAAGTAAAACTACAATTGATATTATAAATTCAAAGTGTCTGACATGTTGTCGAGGCTCGCTGACTTCAACAGGAACAAAAGACATCACTTTGAGGAATAGTGTTCATTCTGTTGAAGCCCTTCGCAGAGTTCGAGCACATTGAAAGGTGTGACGATGAAGTTGGTGTTCGTTTTGGTAGTCGTTGGATTGATTGGTTGTATCGATGCAAAGTACAAAAAAAGTAAGTACAAAATTCCATGAGAAAACTCCTTCAAAAATTGTTCTGTTTTTACAGTGTGGACACTCGATCCGTGAACACCTAGGTTTTGTCCACCACATATATATAAATTATCCATTGAGCAAATTGATCAGAAAAATGATTTATTTTGATCACTAAGTGTATTTCAACTCAATGCTTCATTTGAAAGGCTATGAGGCAATAGAAAGTTCGAAAAAAAAAAGTTCGAAAAATACTTGAAGTGTTCACGACTGTAAACTTATATATGGCTTTTGTTTGACATACGTGTATGAACAGGAACATTTTTTTTTTCAAAAAAATTGTTTTAGAAAATTTTATTCAATTTTTTTCGATTCACCGACACTGATTCCGCTTACAACTGATATTCTTCGAAGATCTTCGACAAAAGTTAACCCTGTTGTTGGACATGCACTACACTCTGAAAGCAGAGTCGATGAAAAAATATATATATATATACTCCGCGAGGACTGGCCCACCGTAATGCTGAGTATCCTTCGAAGGCATTGAATGCAACGGATACACAATGCAAATGCACCAAAATGAGATGATGATTGTAAGACACTTGACAGGCTTTCAAAAATATAAGAATTAAACTTAAAATCGCATTTGTTTATAGATTTGACTATTAGTAGTGCCTCGTTCTGTTTTTCTGACCAACAGTTAGTGTTCTAGTCAGTATGATAGGGTATTGTCGTACTTTAATTTGAGTGCAAATCACTGGAACACTTCCGAGGGTTACACATTATTTTTTACTCGGACAAAGAACTAACGTCCGAAACGACAGTAAACTGATTTAATTATAGTGCCTCGTCTTAGCAATTAGTAATTAGCCTCTTCACGAAACCATATTTCAGCATGCGCTTTACCCGTTCAATATTGACTCCGTTTCGGTAAAACTCAAGTGTACGGAATCCCGACATATCAAGTAGTGAGCTGCTGAGTAGTCGCGAAGCAACAAATGAATGAATGATCTAGTGAGATGAGGTTTGAGTGTACACAATATTAGAATGTAGTAAGAAGTGTGTGTGTGCGATCATTTAAGGACCACGCGGGCTCGTCAGTCTTGTCCGTAATTGTTCCAGTGGAGCTGATAGGGCCGGAGTCGACGGTTTAAAAAGTCCAGCAGAGAGACTGCGTCGTCGGTATAATAACAATCAACAAGTGTGTAGAATGAAACTTTAACACAGTGTAAAAAGTAGTTTGTTAACAAACTATTACACAATGGAAGCAAAAGTGGAAGACAGACTTCTCAACAAATCTTAATATTTCCTTCTTTTAAGATGATGTGAGTCATGCTTAATTTTGATTATAGCTGTTAATGAATATTACAATCATGCAAAATCAAAAACTT
>JAUJYZ010000542.1:32500-165000 GCA_033675265.1 Actinostola sp. cb2023 | reverse complement strand
GCCTGACTCGCACCGTACTGGCAATTTCTCAAAATGTATGAACTCATTTATCAGTTATTCACTTGACATGAGGCTATTTGTATCCTGACAAAATCCTGTTTGTACATATATCCAAGGTGTACTGTGATCAGAAAACGAAAAGTGGTGGATGGACGGTGACCCAGAGAAGAATAGATGGCTCAGTGAACTTCTACCGAACTTGGCTCGACTATAAGAACGGGTTTGGAAATCTTAAGGGAGAATTCTGGCTAGGACTCGAGAAGATCTATCGTCTGACCCACCAGACACGTAACCGTCTGCGCGTTGAGTTGGAAGAAACGTCAGGGAAGACAGCGTATGCTGAGTACGATAATTTTGGCGTGAGCAGTGCAAGTACCAACTATAAACTGATTCTTGGCTCCTATTCAGGTAATTATACATGGTGTGGTGATGATGGTGGTGATGGTGGTAGTGGTGGTAGTGATGATTGGTGGTAGTGGTGGTAGTGATGGTGGTAGTGATGATTGGTGGTAGTGGTGGTAGTGATGGTGGTAGTGGTGGTAGTGATGATTGGCGGTAGTGGTGGTGGTAGTGATGGTAGTGATGGTGGTAGTGGTGGTAGTGATGATTGGCGGTAGTGGTGGTGGCAGTGATGATTGGTGGTAGTGGTGGTGGTGGTAGTGGTGGTAGTGATGGTGGTAGTGGTGGTAGTGATGATTGGCGGTAGTGGTGGTGGTAGTGATGATTGGTGGTAGTGATGGTGGTAGTGGTGGTAGTGATGATTGGTGGTAGTGGTGGTGGTGGTGGTGGTGGTGGTGGTGGTAGTGATGGTGGTAGTGGTGGTAGTGATGATTGGTGGTAGTGATGGTGGTAGTGGTGGTAGTGATGATTGGTGGTAGTGGTGGTATTGATGGTGGTAGTGGTGGTAGTGATGATTGGTGGTAGTGGTGGTGGTGGTGATGATTGGTGGTAGTGATGGTGGTAGTGGTGGTAGTGATGATTGGTGGTAGTGGTGGTGGTGGTGGTAGTGATGATTGGTGGTAGTGGTGGTGGTAGTGGTAGTGGTGGTAGTGATGGTGGTAGTGGTGGTAGTGATGATTGGTGGTAGTGGTGGTGGTAGTGATGATTGGTGGTGGTGGTAGTGATGGTGGTAGTGATGGTAGTGATGATTGGTGGTAGTGGTGGTGGTAGTGATGGTAGTGATGTTGGTAGTGCTGGTGGTAGTGATGTTAGTGATGATTGGTGGTAGTGGTGGTGGTAGTGATGGTAGTGATGATTGGTGGTAGTGGTGGTGGTAGTGATGATTGGTGGTAGTGATGGTGGTAGTGGTGGTAGTGATGATTGGTGGTAGTGGTGGTGGTAGTGATGCTTGGTGGTAGTGGTGGTGGTAGTGATGATTGGTGGTAGTGGTGGTAGTGATGATTGGTGGTAGTGGTGGTGGTAGTGATGATTGGTGGTGGTGGTGGTGGTAGTGGTGGTGGTAGTAGTGGTGGTGGTGATGATTGGTGGTGGTGGTAGTGATGGTGGTAGTGATGGTAGTGATGATTGGTGGTAGTGGTGGTGGTAGTGATGGTAGTGATGTTGGTAGTGATGGTGGTAGTGATGGTAGTGATGATTGGTGGTAGTGGTGGTGGTAGTGATGGTAGTGATGATTGGTGGTGATGATTGGTGGTGGTGATGGGTGACGATGACGGTGGTGGTGGTAGTGATGGTAGTGATGATTGGTGGTGATGATTGGTGGTGGTGATGGGTGACGATGACGGTGGTGGTGGTAGTGATGGTGATGGTGGTTTTAGTCGGGTAGTCGTAGTAGTGATGATGATGTTGATGGTGGTTTAAAGCCGCTGGAATAATGTCACGCGGTACCGTAGGTTAATCGACTCTATTCGTTTCACTAACATACAGGTACTGCCGGTGATTCACTAAGCAGCCACCGCTACGCTCCTTTCACTACCAGGGACAAGGACCGTGATACCTGGAAGTCCGGGAATTGTGCCGTGCGGTACAAAGGTGCCTGGTGGTATACAGCATGCCATGGGTCCAACCTTAATGGCAAGTACTACCACGGTCCACACAAGTCCTTCGCTGACGGCATTAATTGGAAAAAGTGGAAAGGCTATCATTATTCAGCCAAGAGAGCTGAAATGAAGATACGACCCGTTTAATTAAAGAAAGTGCTCAATTTTAATTAATTAATTGATTAATTGATTGATTGATTAATTGATTGATTAATTAATTGATTAATTTTAATTTTAATTTAAAAAAGGCTACAATCTCTCGCTGTTAAAGCTAAATGACAGACAAGAATAGTTCAATTGTCTATCACCGTTTGTTTGTGTTAAAAGTCGGTTCAAATACATACAGAAATGTCTGTGATCTAATTGGCTATTAGCCTGATGCAAACACGAGGGGGAGGGGGGGGGGGGGGGGGGGGGAGGAGGGAGAAGTCTCAAGCTCTGCGTAAAATCTCGCCTGTGGCTCGGTTTTACACATCAGTTCTCGACTTCTCTCGACTTTTTTCCCATTTCAAAAAATAAGCTCTTCTTCAAAAGTACTAAGTAAGTTATGACAACGGTTTGGCGTCGTCTCTTTTTCACTGATTTTTAGATTTTTCAAACCTCTATTACTCATATATATAACGCGAGATTCAAATCACAAAATACTGAACCCTTCCTCTATTCAGTTTATATCATATTGAGTCGATTTTTAAAACGCTGAAGTAAATAAGGGTGATAGGCACTTTTAATTAATGCAATCCGTACAATCAAGCCAGTATCAAGATAAATAAATAACAAATGCATTAGAGTCAAGTTCTAAGAAAGATAACATGTCAATTCTGTATACAGGCTCACACGGTAGGGAGGAAGGAGGGGGCGAGAGAAGAAAGGAGAGCCTCTCCTACCCTGGGTGCCTGGGTCCTAGTCTGAAAGCGAAAAATAAAACGTATAACGCGCGTGTAGCAATAGAATATGTCGTCGTTCTTTAAATTACCATCACCGCTTATAGACAAAATGTGGGTGAAGACCGCCTCATATTTGGGATCACGGGGGATAGCCGGATACATCTAGCCCGTCCCTTCCCTTTCCCTTTCCCTTTCCCTTTCCCTTTCCCTCCCCCTCCCCATCCCCTTTCCCTTCCCCCTCCCCCTCCCCTTGGAGAGCCTGTTCACAGGCTAGATACATCCTAAGGGGTGTCTATGGAGGATACCGTTGTAATATAACGCGTTTAAACCTATCATAATTGGATTAAATTTGGGAAATGGCATCGATAGAGTGTGTTCCCAGGGCGTCTTTCCTACCCTTTCCTTCCTTCCTCCCCCGGCCTCCCCTTTCTCTCCGTTCCCCCTTCCCCTTTGATACCCTGGGTTTCTGAGGATAAGGTTGATGATCACACTCAGGTACATACTCTATAGAGACGGTAACAGACAAGGAACTATGGCCATGTGGGGAATCAAGGACATTGGAATGTCACACAGCATGTGGAGTTAATAGCATACTATTCGCGGCAGTCCCTTTCACGCTCGCTTAATAAGAGATGGAGAAATGCAACCGCGCTTGAGTGAGTTGGAAGTGCAAAGGGATAGGGTCAGGGAGGGGAGAGGAAAGAGCACGGTAGCTTTTGGAGGCAAGCGCGAAAGAGAGTGTCAAGCCAGTAGCCAATAGCCGAAGGGTTCTTACGCGAACTGGGCAGTAATTAGATGCAGAGCTCTTATTTATACTCGCGCTGCAAGGGACTGGCGCGAATAGCATACTATTCGCGGCAGTCCCTTTCACGCTCGCTTAATAAGAGATGGAGAAATGCGCCCGCGCCCAGAAGCTTAGCGTTTGATGCGGTCTAATACCAAGTCACTCGAGACCTTTGCCAATACTCAAAAAGCCAAGTCCAAAACTTAACTAGGCAGGACCCTCCAGCCACCCAAAACTTAGGATGAGTGGCTTACGTGGAAGGCATAGTGAAACGCGCGAGACTGTTTTAGCTAGTGTATGACACTGTATATGGAGGCAGCTGCAGCCACAGAAAGGTGGGCGTGAATCAATAATCTACAGGCTGCCAGCCCTTGGGTGGTAAAAGGAGATGGAAATATAAGGTAAAGCGTTTCTGCGCGGGAGTAACCCACCCAAGGGATGACAGCCTGAGCGTCAGTAATCGGACTAGGGCATTAGACACCCTTTCAGGCTACCATAGGAGATAGGGAAAACCCAAATAGCGCGGGAGAGGACACAAAACAAAAACTTCACAAAAATGTTAGAGCAACGGAAATAAAACGAAAATAAAACGAACAGGGACAGTATCACGTATCTGAGGCACAACACCATCACCGAATTAATAATTCTTGTAGCGCCACAAAGGGCCAACAGTGAAAATACCGTAAGGCACGCACAATCAATGATATGCGAAAACGGGAAGAACAAAGGGAGACAATCACAAAGGAAAGGAAACAAAGGGAGGTGTGGAGGGAGGGACAACAACAAAGAGAAACAATACAACACCAAATTGGATGCAAATGCGAGAAGCAGCAAATCTGCAAATGTCGAAAACACAAATATACCCAAAACCGAACAACTCAGTCGAATTTGCACCGTCTTGACAATATATAGGGTGCAGAACGCTATAATAATAATAATAATAACGCTAAGGGAAATCATTGCTCAACATTAACCATGCAACTAGAATGCTTGGACATTACGTCACGGTACGCAAAGGGAAATATCAAGCACAAGGCATACGACAATGTTCAACCTCATACCCCTAAGCATGCAAAACTTATATATAAACGAGGCAAAGGGGAGGGAAAGCATGCATAAAGTAAAGATGACGTTGTATCATGTTGTATAGTACCGACTATAGAACACAAACAAACAACCGAGAAGGGAAACTGAGGGAAATGCAGCTCCACAAACCCGGTGTTTGCGAGGCCAGCACGGTAAACAAACACTCACTTGAGAGTTCAACACACGTGCAAACTTTTAGGGAGCCGAGGGAAATGCAACTCCACAAACCCGGTGTTTGCGAGGCGAAGCACGGTAAACAAAAACTCACTTTAGAGTTCAACACACGTGCAAACTATTAGGGAGCCGAGGGAAATACAACTCCACAAACCCGGTGTTTGCGAGGCGAAGCACGGTAAACAAAAACTCACTGTAGAGTTCAACACACGTGCAAACTATTAGGGAGCCGAGGGAAATGCAACTCTCCACAAACCCGGTGTTTGCGAGGCGAAGCACGGTAAACAAAAACTCACTGTAGAGTTCAACACACACGTGCAAACTATTAGGGAGCCGAGGGAAATGCAACTCCACAAACCCGGTGTTTGCGAGGCGAAGCACGGTAAACAAAAACTCACTGTAGAGTTCAACACACGTGCAAACTATTAGGGAGCCGAGGGAAATGCAACTCCACAAACCCGGTGTTTGCGAGGCGAAGCACGGTAAACAAAAACTCACTGTAGAGTTCAACATACGTGCAAACTATTAGGGAGCCGAGGGAAATGCAACTCCACAAACCCGGTGTTTGCGAGGCGAAGCACGGTAAACAAACACTCACATTAGAGTTCAACACACGTGCAAACGTTTAGGGAGCCGAGGGAAATCGAACGAACTTGAAACCGACCTATAAAACGTTTATACCTGAAAGGACCATGGTCTGGATTCGCAGCAGGTACTTATATACTTGGTTGGGATGACTTCTCAACGCCTGGGCTTGTTCAACAGCAGCTAGGACAGGAATTTGTTCATCGGCCATGACTGAGTAAGGATATAGGTAGCGTAGCGAAGGGTTCTTACGCGAACTGGGCAGTAATTAGATGCAGAGCTCTTATTTATACTCGCGCTGCAAGGGACTGGCGCGAATAGTACTACAGGGACTGTAATTATAAGGGGACACATGGTGATCTACGGGGCCTGTGAGATTAGGGTAGTATAGGAAGCGGAGAGAAGTGAACAGAACAGTAGAGAGGAGAGAGACATGGGGGGACATGAGGGGACATGGAGGGACATGAGGGGACATGAGAGGACACGAGGGGACAATTAGGAAATGTCCAGGGGTTCCCAGGGTCGAGGAGATGGGAGATTCACTGTAAAAATTGCAATAGGCGAGTTTTTAGTTTTTGACTTCAAGTTACTCAAGGATCTTCATTGCACCACGTGGGTCGTGTTTGTGATGCAAAATAATAATAATCAATTACGAAAAACACTGATGCGCCGGCCTCGGTTGAATATAACGCCGGGGTTCTAGCAAAACGAAACACGGGTCACGCTGATCTACTAACATAACCTCTCTCATGATAGTAAGCCGGGTCAGTGACAGCAAAATAGCGGTCCGCCAACAAATACGAAATATACTGATATATGGACGTGTGAAGCATATCATCGAAATGCACTATTAATTATCTATAACAAGAACTGCATTTCATTACATTACATTTGGAATTCTTCACTCACCGTCGAAATGATCTATAAGACCCTTTAAATAAATCCCACAATACATGATTTTCCGCGCTTGACGTCAAACTTATTCTTTTGAATTCTATTCAAAATATACAAAGACTGAAAACAATGAAGGAAATGAATGGAATTCAAAAGAATAAGTTTGACGTCAAGCGCGGAACTGAATCATGCATTGTGGGATTGATTAAAAGGGTCTATACAAACGGCGCTTCGTGTCGTATGAGAGGGAGAACTTGATGTAGAAGCACAACGTTCATTTACAGTGTAGTGTGATTATAACTGCAAGCTTGTATGCAATTACGGGCTCACGCAATTCAGCGGATTTTTTGAGAAATACACTCATTCAAATTCATCCCATTCGATGATTATTACCTCTACATATTTGCAAAATTCTATTTCGTGTAATGACGTAAAGTTGTGATTTCCGGTTCAAAAGCAATCAGATAAACAACAATATATTTTGATTATATTTTGAAGAATACATGCAGAGTTGAACAATTCACACTATTCAATTCATTTGAAGGGAATTGTACAGGGAAAGTCTAATTAACTCCAAGGATTTCTTTCCACTGTTTTGTTTGATTTGAATATAAAGATCTTTGGTGTCATTGACGAATGCAGATGATAAAAAGACCGCAGCTTTGAAAACAAAACACAGGATATTTGCTCACGTATCATGGATGAACTATACTTTGCTTAAACCGTACTTGGAAATTGTAATGTAACGGTCGTTGATTAAAACACAGCTGCAAACTTATCCATATTAAAAGCTCTATAACACCCTTTTGGAATGAGACTTTCCGCCCCGCGTGCGTCCAGCTTGCACAATAATACCTCTATTCATCAACAAGAAACAGCTTTTTCTCGCCGCCGCAAGCTTTATGCGATAATAAGCACATCACATGACGACTCATAGCCAATCTCACAGCTTTATTTCACTAGATTTATCGCTTACATTTTAGGGTTTGGAAGTACGGAATCCGCGTTGGCCACAATAGAAAATACAACATGGATTTTAAAGTTTGGAAGGGAAAATCAACTAATCTTTGGCCTTGAATTTGTGATGTGATTAGTTTTCTTCCAGTTGTTGGCGCCATGTCTTTTCCACTCGAAATGACGATTGTCTTTTTCATAATTTGTAAGTAAAAACATCCATTTCTTTGTATTTCGAAGCATTTTGAAAGTACTTCTATTTTTTAAGTTTTCTTTCCTAGGCGCAATCACAACGGTTCTCTCTGCCGTTCAAAATGAAACCATTGTGTTTTCTTCGAGTCAAGAGGTTTTTGTCGGAGAAGACGCTTTACTTGTGTGGACTATCAAAGAAGACTTACTGATAAACATTGCAGATATTAAATTCGGTGTTGTCACACGACCGGCAACGCACGGCGAGAGACTAGATGCGATTGTTGTGAAGACTTTTCGGCCATACGGTAAAATCGTCTGGAACACTCGAGCGCCGCACGTGGCTTCCTTTGTGAATCGAACTACAGTCTTGGAGAATAGAACGGCCGGGTTCAGGATAAGTAAGGTCCATTTGAATGATTCCTCTGAGTTCTACTGTACTGTTAAGCAAATTGGTTCAACACAGACAATGATAACTGACTACGTACAAATCAAAGTTATTGGTAAGTATGACTTTATTGCAAAGCGTATCGCTATGGCATGTTTATATACGTATATACAGACTGCAAAGTTGGCAAATAGGCCTTCAGCGTATCCCTGTCACACAAACATAGCTCATTTACTTTCAAACAAAACAGTTTATATGATCTTATTCTAGAGCAGTCGGGGCTTAAAATTTCACTTGCAAAAATCTTCTGTAAAATCCAATTTTAAAATGAAGAGGTGCGAGGAATATAAAGCCAACAAAATGTTGCTCCAAGATGTTGCAAAAACACGTCTAATCTCATCTTACTTTCAATTTTTTTTTTCGGTTTTCTGTGTGTCAGTGTAATTGCGATAATATTATTAAAATTCGTACTTTTTATGTTTTGAAACGATTTGAATATTTCAAAGGTTATTTTTTTTCAAGTATAATAGCGAAAGAAAAATACTAATCGCCTTGTTTATACCATGATGTGAAATTAAATTGATCTCTGAGTATTAAAATATTTTATCAAATTTGATTTTCACTTTTGTGGCCCCAGATTACAAATTATTTATCTTGATCAACCAAAATATACTCTTGAGGTTAATGTCATGATAAAAATACTGTTTTCTTCTTCTTCTTCTTCTTCTTCAATATACTATTTTGTTGCTATTAATTATACGAAGTTTTTTCCAAATGTTTGCATTGAGAGTAAGAGAGTGTAAGCGGTATGTTTCATGCTTTTATTTCACAGCTTCTAAACACCATCTATTGAGTGTTGATAGCTCTTCCCTTCTCCTCAAACAATGAACTAACTAATTAGATTGATTAATAATTAATCGAGAAGGCGGCAAAGTGCTTGCAAATATTGTCAGATTTCATTATTCCTGTTGACATTCATACAGCCGACCGTCAGCCGTGAAGCACAGTACGTAATACAGTCGAAGCTCTCGTAAGCGACCACCTCGGGAATTCGAAAAAGTGGTCGTAACTAGAGCTGGTCGCCGCAAATGGGCTCTCATAAGCGACCACGCGCTGAAACAATAGAAGCTGGTCGCTTACCAGAGCTTTTAGCTATTGTGATCATATATTGTAATACGTATTAAAAGCACGATACCTACCCGTTACTATTTATGAAACGTTGTGTGCAAGTGCGCATTATAATACCATACTATTAAATAGTATGGTATTATAATGCGCACTTGCACACAACGTTTCATACAAACAACAGTATTTTGATTCTAAAGTTATAGAGTGTTGACTAATACGAATCAGGCTTGTAAATGTGGTCGTGACTAGAGCTGGTCCGCCTTAAGAGACGCTCAGTGGTCGCAAGGAGAGCTTCAACTTTAGTCCCTTTCGCATTTAACTGATTCCCGCTGATCTGAAGACTCATTATACAGGGTTAGACTCAAAGTAAAATATTCTCAAATACCAGCAAGTAGGTGCTGAATCTTAAAATGAAACAATACACAGGCGGAGTTGTGAATAGTCCATTGGCTCTAGCTGCAGGATTAGAGAACTAGCAACCAGCTTTTACTTCCATATTTGGGCATTTGTACTTACCATATTTGGAATCCTGATATATATTTTTTGCCTAAAAGTACGATTTTCAGAGAAAAATCCATCCAAACTTACAGGAATTCAATCAAATGAATGTGAACTTCGTCAGCCATTTTGTTTCACGGCCATAGGGGCCTGGAAAAAGCGAGACAGGGTGACCAACCAAATCATGTCCAGTCCCCTTAAGGGTAAACGACACCGCGAGGCATCTATATATGTATTACAACCAGTAGTCCAGTGGATCTAGCTGCAGGATTAGAGCCTAAGCTACTAGTGAACGAGGCTTCTATGCATGTATTACAACCAGTAGTCCAATGGATCTAGCTGCAGGATTAGAGCCTAAGCTACTAGTGAACGAGGCTTCTATGCATGTATTACAACCAGTAGTCCAATGGATCTAGCTGCAGGATTAGAGCCTAAGCTACTAGTGAATGAGACCTCTAAATATGTATTACAACCAGTAGTCCAATGGATCTAGCTGCAGGATTAGAGCCTAAGCTACTGGTGAACGAGGCTTCTATGCATGTATTACAACCAGTAGTCCATTAGATATAGCTGCGAGGCTCCAAAACCACTAAAACGTTATCCTAATTTGACCTAATTTATCAATTTACAGATGTGCAAATTCTGAACGAGACATCGAGCCAGGATGTGGTGTCGTGGAGAGGTCATAAGATCCGCCTTCACTGCAATGCCAGGGTGGTACCTAACACACACACCTCATTCGTATGGCGAAATAAGGCCAAGGGAGGAACCATAGTCGACCCATCCAAGCAACGAGACCACGTGACTAGTAGTTTACTGAGAATTGTAACATACACAGACGATGAGTTTGGTCCATATGAATGTGTTGCCATGACAACAGCAACTAACTACACGCACGAGATCCGCATCAAGCGATTATGTAAGTACATACATACATACATTCTTTATAATCGTTTTCGTATGAGTGGGAAGTATAGTTACGGTACGGTTCGTGCCATGCGGTAACCGTGCCGTGTCTAAGCGTTCTGATTGGTTGAGAAATGATTTTGCGCGCTGTGATTGGTTGAATAGATGTCACGATTCCGTACGTAACTCCGTGCCGTAGGTTTCTCACTCATACGAAAACGCAATGGCCGAAAGCTTGGTTCATTAAACAAATTTTAAATGCAGATGAAGCCACTACAATTTATTTAATATGATGCCTGCATACAAGGAAACCCTTAATATGACTCTATTATGGTTAATCATTTTATTGGTAATTTATTTATTTCATTTTCATTTCAGCACATTTGAAAACGTGATGTTGAATTTGCGCTATATAAATAATTGTTATTGTCATTGTTATTATTATTATTATCATCATCATTAAAACCAAGAAAATGTGGTCATGTGACCAGACAGACAATAACAAAATTGAGTCAGTCATATAATAGACTTTCTAAATCTCATTAATAATTCATGAGGAATTGGTCCAATCAGGGTTGTCCAATCGGCTCAGGTGGTTTAATTAGGCTTGGCTTTTTAGAGCAACATGTAAAATCACATTTTTTACAATATTTCTATCCATTTATAACGAATGATTATGGTGTTTGGTCCTTAGGAGGCATTTAGGTTTTGTAATATTTTAAGTGCAATTATGTTAATTGCTAAGGGTCACGTGACCTTAAAATGAGAAAAAGAGAAAATTGAAAATGGGGAGTACAGAGACTTTTCTTAGGATAATAAAATAGGTGTTATTTGATGATGTTTCAAGAGGTGTTCCTAAGTTAGCCTTTGATGGTTGTCCCCAGCTAAACGGTAAAGAGAAAAATGAGAATATATAATTTTCAGCATGGTCACGTGACCTATTTTGTCAATTATCTCCAAAACTAACAATGATGGACAACGAACAAAGGCTATTTTGGAAAGACCTATTGAATTGTCCTTAATTAATACACAATCTATTATTCTAAGAAAAGTCTCTGTACACTCCATTTTTTGTTGAGTCTTTCGTACATTTGTGACTACGTGGTTTGTCACGTGATACGGCATGTTCAGTAGTTACCATATAATATTATCTGATTTGAACAACGAACTACAGCTACTAGCCGAGTTTCAGCTTGGTAGGTGAAATGCCTGACTCAATAATTAAAAAATTGTGATTTTATGCTAATTAGTCTCTCAGCCAAGCCTTAAACCACCTGAGGGTCACATGCATGGATCTTTATAGCCCGATAAAACACTGATGAATAAAACATCAGTGTCTATATGAGTTATAAAGACACTGATGTTTTATTCATCAGTTCTATATCAGTGATAAAGACTGATTGCCTGTAACATAGGTCATGCAAAGGTCTCATTTTATTTTTTTATTTTTTTATTTTTTTATTTTTTTTATAAAATCTTTATTAAGATTAAAACGAATGGGCCTAGCCCAGATTACAACCTTTTTTCATCTTAATTACTCTAAATTCTACATACCGATCTCTACTTATTACAATCTTGCTACTTATACTTATACCTTTGCATCAGTAGCACCGACATCAAGTTATATCCTTACGGCTTCCTACTTACGAATTACAAAACCTCTTTCCGATGTGGGATGAGTGGAGGTGTATCCTGCGCATGATCAGTGATGTCACAATTATACCTTTACAAGAAAATTTTGTAATTTTCTTGTATTATTTGCTTAGAATTCGTGTAATACTGTTATAAATCAAGGTAAATTGGGATGGAGTTTTAGAAGTCATTCATAGAACTCGAGCCCGTGTTTTATCGGCCATAAAGATCCTCGCCTACGGTCTCTCGTTCTATAAACTTCACATAATGATGCGCGCGCGGTAGCAGTAAATGGTTCTAATTTCACTAATAAACTGTGTTGTATTCATTGACAGATGAGCCATCAGCTCCCAATAATTTCAGCCATGACCGCAGTCTCACGGCAACCTTGAACTGTTCAGTGGTCGCTAAGCTGGCGTGGATGTCCCCTCTGGAAGACGGAGGAGCACTGGTAACTAGTTACATGGTTGAGTATAAGCCGTTTGGTCAGGAATGGAGCAAAGCGGTGCACCGTCGCGTGGTCACCAATTATATAGAGATATGTAGACCACCACGTGACCAGGGCGGGGACGGACTGCGCGTGCGCGTCAGCGCCAAGAATAAAGTGGGTGTCGGCAAACCATCTCCTGCTACCATAGTAACGTTTTGGGGTAAGTGATGTCTGTACGTTCAACAAGCTGCCATTAGAGTACAACTGTTTGAAAAATGTTGTCTGTAAAATTGGCTGAAACCAGCGATACGACCGAAAGGGAGTATGGATGATGATTATTGTTTATTTGTTCAATTTGCTACACAAAAAAACGCGCGTTTTTTACTGCAGTTACTGACAGCGTTTAGAGTGGCTTTCGTAGGAGTGGGAAAGTTATAACGGTACTGTGTTGTGCCGTATTGAAAGAGTTTGATTGGATGAGATGCATTTGCACGCTTTTTGATTGGTTCAGAAAGGAAGCCATTTGAGTGTCACGGTACCGTAGGTTTCCCACTCATACGAAACGACTCTATTCAATTACTTACAGTTATCGTTACCAAAGTCTCGCGATCGAGCATTTTGTGACTCTTTTGTACAACAAGGCGCGATTCATATGTCAATCTTTACATGCTGAACCTAGACAGACAGACAGACAGACAGCTCTTTTAAAAATTGGATTTCACTTGACCAACCCCTAAATAACACCTAAATAATCACCAATTCCAAACACTAAAAAATCCACGATCATCCCTACCTGCCAAATATAGGAAGTCGGAATCACCGCCCCCGCCATCATTCACCTCAGCCTTAGTAATTATACGCCGAATTCATAATGGCGTATTTTTAGTTTGGGGATACGATACGTTTCTGGTACAAATGACCACTGTCATCTAAAACAGTACCTAGAAATAAACATTCTTGAAAAGCTTCTTTGCTGTAGACAAAATATCATCGGAGTTATGACAGATCATAAATAGAGAGTTTTGTATGTATTTTTCAAGTGAATCCTCACCAGCCTCGTTTTGGTGCAATTTCACAATTTCAAATATGTTCATGTCTTCTCAAGGATTTATTATTTGGTTGCAAAGCTCACACACAGTATTTAGATAATCACATTCTATCACATCAAATATTTACTTTTTCCAAAATGATATTTTTTGGCTTTTATGCAAGTAGAAGCAGCCATATTATGAATTCGGTCTATAGGATGAATATTTACCTAGATGACATCGATGGACTTGGTCTCGGTATACGTAAATATTCACCGACAATCACTTTTGGTTCGTCGAAAAAAAAAGTGAATTGTTCTATTTTACATGCAGATGAACCAACAGCTCCTCAAAACCTAAGAACACAGCTTGTCCGTAACCTTGGAGACCCGTTCATCCAGCTCACTTGGGGGTACCCACGTGATGATGGAGGAGTCAGTGTTTCCGCTTACCAGATAGAATACAAGCCCGTGGGCTCACCCTGGAGTAATGCAGCCAAGTTAGTGACAGAAGAGCAACAGAGCACTCTGTGGAAAACATCGAAAGACATCAATATCTACGAAGTTCGCATACAAGCCATCAATGGCGTTGGTGTCAGTGAGGCGTCCAATATCCTTATCGCAGCGTTTGCAGGTAAATTAAGTATGGTATTGCACCCGAACGGGGGAGGGGGGAGGGCGTTGCCCCGAACAGGGTAGTAGTAGTAGTAGTAGTATCAGTATCAGTAGTAGTAGTAGTAGTAGTAGTAGTAGTAGTAGTAGTAGTAGTAGTAGTAGTAGTAGTAGTAGTAGTAGTAGTAGTAGTAGTAGTAGTAGTAGTAGTAGTAGTAGTAGTAGTAGTAGTAGTAGTAGTAGTAGTAGTAGTAGTAGTAGTAGTAGTAGTAGTAGTAGTAGTAGTAGTAGTAGTAGTAGTAGTAGTAGTAGTAGTAGTAGTAGTCAGTAGTAGTAGTAGTAGTAGTAGTAGTAGTAGTAGTAGTAGTAGTAGTAGTAGTAGTAGTAGTAGTAGTAGTAGTAGTAGTAGTAGTAGTAGTAGTAGTAGTAGTAGTAGCAGTAGTAGTAGTAGTAGTAGTAGTAGTAGTAGTAGTAGTAGTAGTAGTAGTAGTAGTAGTAGTAGTAGTAGTAGTAGTAGTAGTAGTAGTAGTAGTAGTAGTAGTAGTAGTAGTAGTAGTAGTAGTAGTAGTAGTAGTAGTAGTAGTAGTAGTAGTAGTAGTAGTAGTAGTAGTAGTAGTAGTAGTAGTAGTAGTAGTAGTAGTAGTAGTAGTAGTAGTAGTAGTAGTAGTAGTAGTAGTAGTAGTAGTAGTAGTAGTAGTAGTAGTAGTAGTAGTAGTAGTAGTAGTAGTAGTAGTAGTAGTAGTAGTAGTAGTAGTAGTAGTAGTAGTAGTAGTAGTAGTAGTAGTAGTAGTAGTAGTAGTAGTAGTAGTAGTAGTAGTAGTAGTAGTAGTAGTAGTAGTAGTAGTAGTAGTAGTAGTAGTAGTAGTAGTAGTAGTAGTAGTAGTAGTAGTAGTAGTAGTAGTAGTAGTAGTAGTAGTAGTAGTAGTAGTAGTAGTAGTAGTAGTAGTAGTAGTAGTAGTAGTAGTAGTAGTAGTAGTAGTAGTAGTAGTAGTAGTAGTAGTAGTAGTAGTAGTAGTAGTAGTAGTAGTAGTAGTAGTAGTAGTAGTAGTAGTAGTAGTAGTAGTAGTAGTAGTAGTAGTAGTAGTAGTAGTAGTAGTAGTAGTAGTAGTAGTAGTAGTAGTAGTAGTAGTAGTAGTAGTAGTAGTAGTAGTAGTAGTAGTAGTAGTAGTAGTAGTAGTAGTAGTAGTAGTAGTAGTAGTAGTAGTAGTAGTAGTAGTAGTAGTAGTAGTAGTAGTAGTAGTAGTAGTAGTAGTAGTAGTAGTAGTAGTAGTAGTAGTAGTAGTAGTAGTAGTAGTAGTAGTAGTAGTAGTAGTAGTAGTAGTAGTAGTAGTAGTAGTAGTAGTAGTAGTAGTAGTAGTAGTAGTAGTAGTAGTAGTAGTAGTAGTAGTAGTAGTAGTAGTAGTAGTAGTAGTAGTAGTAGTAGTAGTAGTAGTAGTAGTAGTAGTAGTAGTAGTAGTAGTAGTAGTAGTAGTAGTAGTAGTAGTAGTAGTAGTAGTAGTAGTAGTAGTAGTAGTAGTAGTAGTAGTAGTAGTAGTAGTAGTAGTAGTATAGTAGTA
This sequence comes from Actinostola sp. cb2023, assembly GCA_033675265.1. Classification (NCBI taxonomy): domain Eukaryota; kingdom Metazoa; phylum Cnidaria; class Anthozoa; order Actiniaria; family Actinostolidae; genus Actinostola; species Actinostola sp. cb2023. The sequence continues at coordinate 149,276 of JAUJYZ010000542.1, read as the reverse complement.
GTAGTAGTAGTAGTAGTAGTAGTAGTAGTAGTAGTAGTAGTAGTAGTAGTAGTAGTAGTAGTAGTAGTAGTAGTAGTAGTAGTAGTAGTAGTAGTAGTAGTAGTAGTAGTAGTAGTAGTAGTAGTAGTAGTAGTAGTAGTAGTAGTAGTAGTAGTAGTAGTAGTAGTAGTAGTAGTAGTAGTAGTAGTAGTAGTATAGTAGTAGTAGTAGTAGTAGTAGTAGTAGTAGTAGTAGTAGTAGTAGTAGTAGTAGTAGTAGTAGTAGTAGTAGTAGTAGTAGTAGTAGTAGTAGTAGTAGTAGTAGTAGTAGTAGTAGTAGTAGTAGTAGTAGTAGTAGTAGTAGTAGTAGTAGTAGTAGTAGTAGTAGTAGTAGTAGTAGTAGTAGTAGTAGTAGTAGTAGTAGTAGTAGTAGTAGTAGTAGTAGTAGTAGTAGTAGTAGTAGTAGTAGTAGTAGTAGTAGTAGTAGTAGTAGTAGTAGTAGTAGTAGTAGTAGTAGTAGTAGTAGTAGTAGTAGTAGTAGTAGTAGTAGTAGTAGTAGTAGTAGTAGTAGTAGTAGTAGTAGTAGTAGTAGTAGTAGTAGTAGTAGTAGTAGTAGTAGTAGTAGTAGTAGTAGTAGTAGTAGTAGTAGTAGTAGTAGTAGTAGTAGTAGTAGTAGTAGTAGTATCAGTAGTAGTAGTAGTAGTAGTAGTAGTAGTAGTAGTAGTAGTAGTAGTAGTAGTAGTAGTAGTAGTAGTAGTAGTAGTAGTAGTAGTAGTAGTAGTAGTAGTAGTAGTAGTAGTAGTAGTAGTAGTAGTAGTAGTAGTAGTAGTAGTAGTAGTAGTAGTAGTAGTAGTAGTAGTAGTAGTAGTAGTAGTAGTAGTAGTAGTAGTAGTAGTAGTAGTAGTAGTAGTAGTAGTAGTAGTAGTAGTAGTAGTAGTAGTAGTAGTAGTGTAGATGTATACGTAGTAGTAGTAGTAGTAGTACTGAGTAGTAGTAGTAGTAGTAGTAGTAGTAGTAGTAGTAGTAGTAGTAGTAGTAGTAGTAGTAGTAGTAGTAGTAGTAGTAGTAGTAGTAGTAGTAGTAGTAGTAGTAGTAGTAGTAGTAGTAGTAGTAGTAGTAGTAGTAGTAGTAGTAGTAGTAGTAGTAGTAGTAGTAGTAGTAGTAGTAGTAGTAGTAGTAGTAGTAGTAGTAGTAGTAGTAGTAGTAGTAGTAGTAGTAGTAGTAGTAGTAGTAGTAGTAGTAGTAGTAGTAGTAGTAGTAGTAGTAGTAGTAGTAGTAGTAGTAGTAGTAGTAGTAGTAGTAGTAGTAGTAGTAGTAGTAGTAGTAGTAGTAGTAGTAGTAGTAGTAGTAGTAGTAGTAGTAGTAGTAGTAGTAGTAGTAGTAGTAGTAGTAGTAGTAGTAGTAGTAGTAGTAGTAGTAGTAGTAGTAGTAGTAGTAGTAGTAGTAGTAGTAGTAGTAGTAGTAGTAGTAGTAGTAGTAGTAGTAGTAGTAGTAGTAGTAGTAGTAGTAGTAGTAGTAGTAGTAGTAGTAGTAGTAGTAGTAGTAGTAGTAGTAGTAGTAGTAGTAGTAGTAGTAGTAGTAGTAGTAGTAGTAGTAGTAGTAGTAGTAGTAGTAGTAGTAGTAGTAGTAGTAGTAGTAGTAGTAGTAGTAGTAGTAGTAGTAGTAGTAGTAGTAGTAGTAGTAGTAGTAGTAGTAGTAGTAGTAGTAGTAGTAGTAGTAGTAGTAGTAGTAGTAGTAGTAGTAGTAGTAGTAGTAGTAGTAGTAGTAGTAGTAGTAGTAGTAGTAGTAGTAGTAGTAGTAGTAGTAGTAGTAGTAGTAGTAGTAGTAGTAGTAGTAGTAGTAGTAGTAGTAGTAGTAGTAGTAGTAGTAGTAGTAGTAGTAGTAGTAGTAGTAGTAGTAGTAGTAGTAGTAGTAGTAATAGTAGCAGTAGTAGTAGTAGTAGTAGTAGTAGTAGTAGTAGTAGTAGTAGTAGTAGTAGTAGTAGTAGTAGTAGTAGTAGTAGTAGTAGTAGTAGTAGTAGTAGTAGTAGTAGTAGTAGTAGTAGTAGTAGTAGTAGTAGTAGTAGTAGTAGTAGTAGTAGTAGTAGTAGTAGTAGTAGTAGTAGTAGTAGTAGTAGTAGTACGTAGTTGTAGTAGTAGTAGTAGTAGTAGTAGTAGTAGTAGTAGTAGTAGTAGTAGTAGTAGTAGTAGTAGTAGTAGTAGTAGTAGTAGTAGTAGTAGTAGTAGTAGTATACGTAGTAGTAGTAGTAGTAGTAGTAGTAGTAGTAGTAATAGTAGTAGTAGTAGTAGTAGTAGTAGTAGTAGTAGTAGTAGTAGTAGTAGTAGTAGTAGTAGTAGTAGTAGTAGTAGTAGTAGTAGTAGTAGTAGTAGTAGTAGTAGTAGTAGTAGTAGTAGTAGTAGTAATAGTAGTAGAACTGAGATGTATACCTAGTTGTAGTTGTACATCGCGTAAAATTGGATGTCACATCCGGGATTTTTCGTACATTAGCATAAGTCACCAGTCTCTCCTTTCACCGTAAGAGCTCACGGCCAATAAAAAATACAAGAACTTTGAACGCGTCTTTACTTTTGATAAATAAAATAAATGTAAACAAGCTTCAAGAGAAAAAGTCTATCACGGGAAATAAAAGGCAAACAACTGCTGAAAAACCGCTTACCATTTTTATTCTCCTGCTGCCGGTCGATCATGCGATTTTTTTACAGTAGAATCGGAGGAAGAATGGCCCATTTCAGTATGAAATGTCCCAATTTAAGGTACGAGTGAAATATCTGTCATTGTGCTTCGCGAGTGACCAGAAGGAAAAAGTCTATCATGGGTTTCTTTTAACCTTGTATAGCTTTGTTTAATCCCCATATTTGACTTTTGGTAGGATAAATATAACAAGCGATTTTCCAAAGGTTTAGTTCAAACAGTCGCTGATCTGTCGCCAAGCAAGAAGGTAGCGAAACACGCCAAACTGTCCACGTTTCTCGATGTTGTAGAGCTATTTTTCTTCGGCCATTTTGAAAAGTTGGTAGCCAAGCCTCTATTCCACAGGGAAACCAAGTATTCAGGTCCTAGACTTCCTTAGATGATCGATTAAATTTGACTGAAAAAGACTGAGAATCCAGGAGGATTGGCCGAGTGGGGATTGGGCGCTAATTTAAAATTTCTCGCGGGAACTTGCGAATTCTGCCTCGGAAAAATATTTAAACACGTTTTTGGGGGGAGAAAAATACAGGGTTGTTTTTCTTAATGTTTTTAAGTTATTGAAATGTTTTATTTTTGTCATTCAACCCAAAACGTGGTTATGACCTGATTTCTTGGGCAATTTTACGCGATGAGTAGTAGTAGTAGTAGTAGCAGTACTGATCGAGAGATGTATACGTATAGTTATTGTAGTAGTAGTAGTAAATCACGCTGCTGTCACAACGGTGACTAAATCCTAACTACATGTTTCTTGTTGTATCAGAAGTCCCTTCAAGACCACTTAACGTGGGCGACAAAGTGTTGCCTCACGCCAGACCAACTCTGCCTCACATTCACATCCAATGGAAGAGACCGCTTGATGATGGTGGTTTACTTGTAACTCAATATCGACTCCAGTACAAAACCGTGACCCAAAAGCACTGGAAACTAGCCAAGCACGTGCTTATCAAGGATGAAAACTATGTCATTAATCACGTGGATAAAAATCAAGAGTACAAAGTGCGGGTTGCAGCTCAAAATGAAATGGGATTCGGTTCTTGGTCGAGTCCTGTCACTATAAGATATCGAGGTAGGTTTATGACCATCTATACACCCCTTCCTACCCTAATGGAGTAGGGTTGTGACCATCCACACCCATGAGGAACTTAGTGCGACTTTGAATTGCTCAGCAGGTTCTCTACTTATAGAAATAAAATGTATTTCAACACTGTCTTAATCTGTACAGTGTTGATAACGTTAAACAGCCGCTTTTAATACTTAACACGGTGGGAACATGATACATACCGGAACACGATTTCCAAGGTCATGAGCCTTTGTAAATCATATTCGCGGGCTTTCTCCACACGATAACACATCGGCTCTGTAAAATCGGTCATTTTACCGTCATTTTTCTATTTTATTTGGTCTATTTTGCTCAAATGGAAATATATTTTGCTCAGGCTATCTTTTCTCGGTGCTCATTGTGACTTGAAATCGTATTTAACTGGAAAACGGCAAATAATTATTTTGGCGGGAACAACACTTCAAATCGGACTTGACTACGTGTCTAATTGGCGTCCTGGAAGCAGCAGAGAAACTTGGCCCGCAAGAGCTGTATCTCTGTGAGTATTACAGTTTACTGTGATCTCCAGGTGCTTCCTTGGGAATCTAATTCAGCCGGCTTTCGAACATTCGAACTCGCACGACCTGCCAATTGCTTAAATTGGCGTCCTGGAAGCAGCAGATAAACTTGGCCCGCAAGAGCTGTATCTCTGTGAGTATTACAGTTTACTGTGATCTCCAGGTGCTTCCTTGGGAATCTAATTCAGCCGGCTTTCGAACATTCGAACTCGCACGACCTGCAATTGCTTAAATTGGCGTCCTGGAAGCAGCAGAGAAACTTGGCCCGCAAGAGTTGTATCTCTGTGAGTATTACAGTTTACTGTGATCTCCAGGTGCTTCCTTGGGAATCTAATTCATCTAATTCAGCCGGCGGTTTTCGAACTCGCACGACTACCTGGAAATACTTGGTGTCCTGGACATCGAATACACTATTTTTATCACAAACGCTCATTTCGAGTTATATATTTCTACTTGCTGACAGAACCTTTCGATTACGAACATTATGTAACATAGGCACCCTGCCGATGTTCTGCGATTCAACCGCAGAACATCAGCAGGGTGCCACGAATTCAGCAGACCACTAAGTTCGTCATGACCCCTCCCTCCCCTCCCCTCCCCGAAAGGAGCAGGTTTGAAACCATCTACACCCCTCCCTACCCTAAAGGAGTAGGTTTGTGATCATCCACACCCCTCCCTGCCCTCCCTCCCCTAAAGGAGCAGGTTTGAAACCATCTACACCCCTCCCTACCCTAAAGGAGTAGGTTTGTGACCATTCACACACCTCCCTGTGTTCCTCCCTACCCTAAAGGGGTAGGTTTGCGACCATGGACGCCCCTCACTTTCCTACATGAGTAGGTTTGTTATCATCCACTTCCCTCCCTATCCTAAAGGGGTAGGTGTGCGAGCATGCTCGCCCCTCCCTTTCCTACATGAGTATGTTTGTTATCATCCACATCCCTCCCTATCCTAAAGGGTAGGTGTGCGACCATGCATGCCCCTCCCTTTCCTACATGAGTAGGTTTGTTATCATCCACATCCCTCCCTATCCTAAAGGGTAGGTGTGCGACCATGCACGCCCCTCCCTTTCCTACATGAGTAGGTTTGTTATCATCCACATCCGTCCCTATCCTAAAGGGTAGGTGTGCGACCATGCACGCCCCTCCCTTTCCTACATGAGTAGGTTTGTTATCCTCCCTTTCCTACATGAGTAGGTTTGTTATCATCCACATCCCTCCCTATCCTAAAGGGGTAGGTTTGCGACCATGCACGCCCCTCCCTTTCCTACATGAGTAGGTTTGTTATCATCCACATCCCTCCCTATCCTAAAGGGGTAGGTTTGCGACCATGCACGCCCCTCCCTTTCCTACATGAGTAGGTTTGTTATCATCCACATCCCTCCCTATCCTAATGGGTAGGTTTGCGACCATGAACGCCCCTCCCTTTCCTAAATGAGTAGGTTTGTTATCATCCACATCCCTCCCTATGCTAAAGGGGTAGGTTTGCGACCATGCACGTCCCTCCCTTTCCTACATGAGTAGGTTTGTTATCATCCACATCCCTCCCTATCCTAAAGGGGTAGGTTTGCGACCATGCACGCCCCTCCCTTTCCTACATGAGTAGGTTGGTTATCATCCACATCCCTCCCTATCCTAAAGGGGTAGGTTTGCGACCATGCACGCCCCTCCCTTTCCTACATGAGTTGGTTTGTTATCATCCACTTCCCTCCCTATCCTAAAGGGGTAGGTGTGCGAGCATGCTCGCCCCTCCCTTTCCTACATGAGTAGGTTTGTTATCATCCACATCCCTCCCTACCCTAAAGGGTAGGTTTGCGACCATGCACGCCCCTCCCTATCCTACATGAGTAGGTTTGTTATCATCCACATCCCTCCCTATCCTAAAGGGTAGGTGTGCGACCATGCACGCCCCTCCCTTTCCTACATGAGTAGGTTGGTTATCATCCACATCCCTCCCTACCCTAAAGGGGTAGGTTTGCGACCATGCACGCCTCTCCCTTTCCTACATGAGTAGGTTTGTTATCATCCACATCCCTCCCTATCCTAAAGGGTAGGTGTGCGACCATGCACGCCTCTCCCTTTCCTACATGAGTAGGTTTGTTATCATCCACATCCCTCCCTATCCTAAAGGGTAGGTGTGCGACCATGCACGCCCCTCCCTTTCCTACATGAGTAGGTTTGTTATCATCCACATCCCTCCCTATCCTAAAGGGTAGGTGTGCGACCATGCACCGGCCCCTCCCTATCTGTAATTCAGTTTAATCTTTGCGTTTCTTTTTCCATAGAAAAGTCTTTTATCGCATTCAAAGCTCGTTCTCACGGAACAAAACAGATCAAAAGCCAAGTGTTGTCACATGTTGTTGTAATGGCTACTACTGTACTTGTACTCACATCATCTCCGCTGTCCAAGTAGACCAATCTCTATAATATCCAAAAGTCCAGGAATTTCGTCGAGCAGTCACAGTACATGAAAGACAGGGAATTGTGGTCTAAATTGAAATGGTTCTCAACTTCGCGTGTCGATCTACGAGCTGCAGCGCGTATCAAAATCTCCTAGTTCTTTCATATATTCCGGTACATTTTTATTATGTATGCCTCGTTCTATCATATTTATATCGTATTGTAACATCTTATAGTAGCAAAGCATTTACAATGTACCTAGAATACGGATTATTGTATATGGAGCACTATAATATATATTACCAAAAATAATGACTATGGACCAATACATTGTACCATACATTGACCCGAAGCAAATGTTTTAATAACGCTGACCAGAAATATTGAGCTAGTTTTTGGCATTCCATTTCATAGTATATAAAATGAAAGATGGATGGATGGACCAGGCTATACACCTACTTCAAAAAAGGTTTTCGAAGACATCAGTCCATAGGCGATAGGTTATACGTCGTTCCAAGACCGAATTGCATTATGGTAACAGCTTGAATGTCGTGGATGGCAGAGAAAATTCGATTCAAAATTTGTCTTGTCCTGTTTGAAATCAAATAGTTACGATAGCATACAGCTTTTCATACAGGAAGTGCCATTTTGGGCCATTCAAGATGTTACCATAATGCAGTTCGGTCTTGGAACGACCTATAACATATTGCCTATGGACTGATGTCCTCACCGGACCTTTTTTGAAATAGGTGTATACCACTGAGCGTAGGCAAGCGGTCAGTAAAGCCTGGTTCACTTGTAGACATAAGCACAAGTAACACACGCAGAGTAACTGGCAATAAAAACGTCTGCAAGGAAATGCTAAAAAGTGTAATCAAGGATTAATACCGACCTTTCGGGCATAGCCCTTCTTCAATAATGCATTGCTTATTAACGGTGCTTGTCTTTTGTAACACCTTGTATGTATGTGTGTACGTATCCTCGTTTTGTTGCTAAATTAGACAAGCTTATATATATATATATTGCTTGGATCAGTCAGCTGGTAAAATTCCTTGAATCGCATTATTTACCTTCGCGAGACTGAGGGTCAAAACTACGGCAAGGTTTTCGTGTAGCACAAAAGTGTGCCACCAAGAAGAGTATTATATATAGCAAAGGTGCAATTCAGCTGATGATTCTTCTGAGCGTTCTCAGAGTACATTAGACGAGCATTTTGGTACCTCTGTCGGACTGTAGCAAGAGTATCAAGTTTGCAGGAAAAATGAATTTATGATTGCTGGTTTTCACGTGACGTCATGGTAGCCATGTTGGATCCCGATAACAAAGCATTCCTCATTAGTTTCTCTAGTTTGCACCACCAACATGGCCACTGCCTCTTTGTACTTGAAATCTCCAGGGATTATTGATTGCAAACGGTACCGTTTCTTTTCAAAAAATTAATATGTTACAACACTCATTATGTATGTTCCATATTCCTATTATTACATGGCAAATAAAATATATTGTTGAATTGTGATTGGTCAATTAGCGGTCCATAACTTCCCGTACGGACCATAGTGAATGAGAACATCATTTATGTGTATATTTGTTGGTGCAGAAGCCATATAGAGTCGTTTTCGTATGAGTGGGAAGTAGCTACGGTATGGTTCGTGCTGTACCATGACTGTATCGCACCATCATCATGCCGCATCCAAGCATTCTGATTGGTTGAGAAATGATTTCGCGTGCTCTGATTGGTTGAATGCAATGTGTTCGATTCCTTACCGTGATCGTAACTCCGTACCGTAGATTTCCCACTCATACGAAAACGACTCTAATTACGGTCCGTACCGTAAGTTATGGTCAGTGATCATCCTTTTTCAACTTTTTATTTACAACGCGCTTGGGCCATAACTGAGTGAAAAAAAACTCGGTCCATAACTTGCAGTATGGACCGGACAAACGAGGTTAATAACCTATTTCAATTACGTTAGTCCCGCGACTGAAAGGGAAGGTTTCTATTTGCAGCGATATTCTTCATGAACGTCTTGTACTAAACAAGACGTTCATTATTATTATTCTAAAATTTCTTTGTACGCAGTCATGTGTTTGAATAAATAACGTTTCCTCTGCGTTGAGTTTTTGGGAATTTATTCCGAGCTTTCGGCCATTGTGGCCATCATCAGGGTAAAAAGTGTTCGTTACAATACGTAATTAACGAAAATTGTTACTATGGTGATTTTACAACAGCGCGAGCGCGTTGAAAACGGCTGACAATCACAAGCGCGCGCGACGCAATAAAATAACAAACAATTAACGATGAAGTGATTTAAGCAGTGGATTATTATTATTATTATTATTATTATTATTTAGAATATAGTCATACTCACTCGACCAATCAGCGCCCAGCATTTGTGCGCTCTATATCTCATAAAGGAGCTTTATCAATGGATTCATTAGTATTCTCTATATAGAGAATACTAATAAAGCTTTGTTTTCTTTTGTTTCAAAGCCTTATTAGTATTCTCTATATAGGGAATACTAATGACTAACTTAGAGAATACTAGAGCGCAAATATTATATCCGTGAAATCGTTAACTAAATAGTACTAATAAATAGCACCAAATGCTTTATCATTGTTGTCTACTTGTAAAATGTTAATTGGTACTAAATCTTAGCGCTTATTTCACGGATATAATATTTGCACTCTACATGAATAACGTGTACTAAACTATATACAAGAAATATTATAATACAATCTTAGTTTAATCTTCAAATACTATTCAAATATTATTATATCATAATCCAATAAATCACAGTTATTTGGATTCGTTAAGCAGCTAGATCAATACATGAATACTGCGGATACAGAAATACAGATCATAACTATACTAAACACTAAAGAAACGTAGCGAGTCACTTACTCTTCAAAATGAAATCACAAACGAGTTTCTCCATGTTCTACAAGAAGTGTAGATGTACGGATATTCATCAGTCATCCAAGTTCTTCGTATATGATTATTGCGATATATTAAATGTCCACATCGTGCTTGAGTTTTCTTTGGTGTTCATTATTTCTCTCGTTTTTTTTCAATTTCGTCCGTTCTAACTGGTTTGAAAAAACTTTGAGATTTCTGCTCTTCATTTCCACAACAGATATCGGTATTTTCTAGCGTTGCAAGCTTCGTATTTAAAAGCCTCAAGCTTCGGATATTCATCTTCACTCCACTGAAGTCACACACAACTGAACAGATTTGCATAAGCGTATGTGCATTTGAAATCAGTATTCCTTTGGGAAAGCAACAGACATGCAGCCAAAGAATACTCTCGTGAGTATGACTATATTCTAAAACGGTTAGAGAATAAACACTCGTGCTTTATGGAATTTAGAGCGCCTCGCATTGATAGAAGGGCCACTCGGCGCTACGCGCCTCGTGGCCTTCTATCTGCTGCTCGGAGCTCTAAATCCCATAAAGCACTCGCGTTATTCTCTAACCCTTACTAAGAACATTGCGGTGCATGAAGCAAATTCAAGTGACATTCAAAATGAGATGGCCGAATGTTTTGTTCAAATGTCTGGGAATTCGGGTAGAAAAACCACAGGCAGCCCAGCCATTCCTTTTGAGGCTACTAAATAATGAAATAAAATAATATTTGCGTCTTTTTTGATGGGTTTCCTGTGGTAGAGCGCACGCACGCAATACGTATTATGTTGGGTTCCCTGTGCATATAAATGTATGATGTTGGGCTCCCTGTGTGCATCCCGCGCGTCCCGCACTACATGTGTATATTGAAACAAGGTATGAAACTCGGTCACGTGACAAATACGTTTTTGCTCCTAATCTTTGTCTTCACCGTACGCCGAGAAACTTTAATTTTGACATTTTGCGCCTCATGGACCGATGTGCGGTGCAGTTCGATGGTGCACTTTTCCGTGAAACATTCGGATTTTACCTTCGAGAGGACATCGGCAAGCGCTCGTCAAATCTGAATTGTGCTCTTTTCGGCAAGTTTTAATATTTATATTTTCAAACATAAGTCAAAACATCTACAATATTTTTGATTTTTATCGAAGTATTTGTTTTGATTTTTGATTTTTATCGATTAATATGCTTCAAAATCGAGGCATTGTGTTTTATAAACTGCTGAATAGTCTCAATATTTAGTACTGCACAACACATTTTGCTATCAGTGCTTGTAAACAAAATGACAAACAAACGTATTTATTTCAACAATAAGTTTTAAAAAGTTTACTATAAAGCTTCGCCGTTCTTCATGAGTAATTTATTCACTATATTGATCAGTAATACTGTGAATAATACGAAACTAAACTAAATATTATGCATATCACCACAATCATAAGTTGAATCGGAGTTCGTACAATTTGTAAGCACTCGGGAAGCGATGCTTACGCTCTTAGTAAAACCGTTTTTAATTACGCTGTGTTTCTATCAGTTGGTACTGGCTAGTATTTGCTAAATAAGTTGTACTATGTCAATGACAATAATGAAGAACTGTCAGTATAATATTTTAGTTCACGGCAGCTTTATGAGTCCATGACATCGCCATTCATGTCTCCTTCGATGTCAGTGAATGCCATATTTTTGCTTCAGAATGCTGTGTTAATTGGCGTTCCCTTATTATGTTTTCAGTAAGAACAACTGTAAGAAAGTACAAAATTACGTTAAACACTTTCTCAATTAGCCTGCTGAACAGGCGTTCTTTCGCGGGGAAAAAAGCTTGGGCCGGAGTTGGGCCGGAAAGGATTGAAGTTGGGCCGGAAAGGATTGGGGCCGGAGAGAGGAGGAAGGGGGCGGAGGGATTGGGGAGAGAGGGGAAGGGTTACAAACTTTGTCCGAATATTGAGCGTCTTGTACTAAAGGCAGTCCAACTTCTTTGCAAATATCAGCAAGAACTACTCCAAAAGAATCCTTTCTTTGAGACGGTATGAAAATATTCTCAGATGATAAATATCCTTTCTTTCCAGGACAGGCAATATTTCCAAACCGTATTTTGAAATTACAATTACAAAGACGACAGTTTTCTCTTGGATCGCGAACGGACATTATATCAGAAATACTCCATACCGTAGTTTGACAACAACACTGATTCACGTGGCGAATGTTTTGAACGGAAATGAAATTTCACTTCCGTTGTTTTAATCTGACAGTTCCTGTGAGTGATCATACACTGAACTAAGTAGATTGAGATTAGGGGCGTATTGAAAAATAACAATGCTTGGCGGCAGGCGTTCCCTTCCCCTCTCTCCCCAATCCCTCCGCCCCCTTCCTCCTCTCTCCGGCCCCAATCCTTTCCGGCCCAACTTCAATCCTTTCCGGCCCAACTCCGGCCCAAGCTTTTTTCCCCGCGAAAGAACGCCTGTTCAGCAGGCTATTTCTCAATGAGATAGACAAAATGTTTAAATAGAGATGACTGAAGTACCATCAGTCCAGTTGAGAGATTCCTTGTTGAAGTGTATTTCGATCACAACTACACAAGTCAAACAGCTCAGTCATAATTTATGAAAAGTAAACTAATTTGCTGAGGATTAGTAAGCAGCCCTTCTGCCCTAGTATAGGCAAGTGCTTTTATTAGAGAACAGTTAGAGCAAATACTACGTAAAAACCTTGACAAAAATACTTTTAGTTAAGTTGCTTTTCAACAAAACTTTTGCTTGTCGAGCCCAACTGATACAATTCTCCACCATTCAAAATGAAAAAGGACTACTTTAAAACCGCCGAATTTCTTCTAAAGTTACTTAAAGTTGACATGAATTGTGAACTGCTTAACTTACCATGGATAAGGAATAGAATTCAAACACTTACACCGAAAAAATCATGTTTTGTTTCATCGACTTCTCTTTGATGTCCCGCCATTTTGCAAGGCTTCAGCGACTTTACCCTGGGTATCCCCCATGGGCCTGTAGCGTGCGACGACTTCGGCTCTTCGGCTCACGGAAAAGTGCACCATCGAACTGCACCGCACATCAGGCCATGATACGCCATCAGTTTCACACCTTGTTTCAATATACACATTTGCTGCGGGCGCTTCTTGCGGGACGCGCACAGGAAGCCCAACATAATACATGTTTATGCACAGGGAACCCAACATAATACATTTCTATGCACAGGGAACCCAACCTTACGTATTGCGCGCGCTCGCTCTACCACAGGAAACCCATCAAAATAAGACGCAAATTTCATTATTTAGTAGCCTCAAAAGGAATGGTTGGGTTGCCTGTGGAAAAACTTGATAAACACTGTCTCCCATGATTCTCTGGGGTCGCAACTTTGTGAGTCAAGGGTGACTAACTTAACTGTAATAACATTGTCATGTGGAAAAGAAAACTACAAAATAGGAATCAAATAAAAGACAAAAGCAGAGCACTCAAGCTGAACTTCTCCTTTTGTCTTTTAATTAATTCATATTTGGTAATTTTCCTTTTTATATGACAACGTTCTTGCAATTAGGTGTATATGTTCGAAAATGCACAAATAATATATTGTCTCTTTAAACCCATATTTCATAGGTAAACAATAACGTCATTTCTATCACTAATAGTTGGGCTATGCAACTCCAGACGAACGAACGAACAAACAGATCTAGACAGACAGACAAATAGACAAACAGACAGACAACACACTGACACAGACAGACAACACACACAGACAGACAGATAAACAGACAAACAAACAGACAGACAAACACACAAACAAACACACGAACAAACACACAGACAATCAAACACACAAACAAACACACAGACAAACACACAGACAGACAAACAGACAGACAAACAAACAGACAATCAAACACACAAACAAACACACAGACAAACACACAGACATACAAACAGACAGACAAACAAACAGACAATCAAACACACAAACAAACACACAGATAGACAAACAGACAGACAGACAAACAGACAAACAGACAAACACACAGACAGACAAACAGACTGACAGACAAACAGACAAACAGACAGACAAACAAACAGACAATCAAACACACAAACAAACAAACACACAGACAGACAAACAGACAAAAACACAGACAGACAAACAGACAGACAGACCGACAGACAGACAAACAGACAGACAGACAGACAGACAAACACACAGGCAGACAGACAGACAGACAGACTCGAGAGATTATCTATGCTTGTTCCCACATTGCATTCTTTTCATGATAGAAATGATAGAAGTAAGGTAATCGTAGTATTATCTATGCTTGTTCCCACATTGCATTCCTTTCGTGATAGAAATGATAGAAGTAAGGTAATCGTAGTATTATCTATGCTTGATCCCACATTGCATTCCTTTCGTGATAGAAACGATAGAAGTAAGGTAATCGTAGTATTATCTGTGCCTGTTCCCACATTGCATTCTTTTCGTGATAGAAATGATAGAAGTAAGGTGATCGTAGTATTATCTATGCTTGATCCCACATTGCATTCTTTTCGTGATAGAAATGATAGAAGTAAGGTAATCGTAGTCAGTATTATCTATGCTTGTTCCCACATTGCATTCCTTTCGTGATAGAAATGATAGAAGTAAGGTAATCGTAGTATTTCAACTTCAAGTCCTTTGGTCAAGACCCTATCAATCATCTCCCAGTCCTCCCCTCCCCACTTATTTTGGAATTCTTCCACATTGACTCCTCCAGAGTTTTTCCAGTCGCTCTTGTAGGTACCTGGAGATCGAGTAGAAAAGGAAATAATAATAATAATAATAATAATAATAATAATAATAACCTTTATTAACGTGTCAAATTACCTACAATCTCCTGCAATATAAACGAGACACCTATGATCCCTTCCCCTTCCACAATGTTGATCAGTGATGGTTTGTAATATCTGAGGCAATTTTGAACCCAAACATCAACTTTGGAACGGGGAAGGGGGGTGAGACTTACGATTTCATGGTGGCACATTTTATTTTGCATGGAATTGTCTCTAGACCTAGATATCAAGATAAACAAATGACGTAAAGTAGGTGTTGACGTGCGAACGGATTTAAACTGGAAGTCACGAGAAAGTTTGAACTTACGAACATTATAACGCGTTCAAATATTTATGTAATGAACCAATAAAGCAAACAAATGATATATAAGCATTAGTATTACCTTTTGAATTCCAACAACTCAACAAGAGCATTGAAAATAACGATCAGTAGAGGTATAAACAGAGGTATGGCCATTGACCCCAAGACAAGAGCTATGGTGTATTATTTATCCAAACTTCGAGGACTTTCAATTCGAAAAGTGGCGAAAGAGTGTAACGTTTCTAGAGCAACTGTGTGGAGAATTCGTAATATGGATATGAACAGGGATAGATCTGTGAATACACGCCTTGAGACAAGAGGAAGACCAAGAAAATCACCGAAAACCCCACTCCACCCCTGAATGGGGTGTCCTATGACAATGAACGGATCACCCCCAACGGTACACCATCTAAAACATGTAATATTACAGCTCTGCAGAATACGCTGGGTACACATTAAAGCCATAAGAAGTGAGCTCTGCACCATGATGGACTTGAAGTTTAGTATTCTTGTGCAAAAGCGCAATATAACGAGCTCATTGTGCAACGGTGTACCGTTGACACTAAAAAAGAATATATAACATATTATATCTTATTTATACGGTTCACCGTGGTGTATCGTCGTTTAATATCTTTATATTAAGATAAAATCACTGAAAAAGCCTTTCATCTTTATACTGACATATAAATGTCTCAATATACTAGTATATTGAGTTTGTACACTACAAGCATAGTATATAATTCTGAGTTTAAAACATGGTGAACCGTCCCGGTGTACCGTTCACAGCACCGACGTCTGCGTTATATCCATGAATATATGACATTATGCTAATTCAATTTCAAAGAAAACGGATCGCAGCTAATTACATGGGCTTCAGTGAAGAATGAAATCCGCAAAACAACGCGTACATGATGGGATACTGACTTGTTCATCCTGCGGGATTTGTGAAAAGAAATGAAATGCACGAAATCTTACTCTCATCATCTGTGTCTCAACACGGTCAACTGCACCCCCTCTCACAATTATTATTTTTTTCTGATTTTTTCCGCATTGTATTATTAGCCCTTTTAATAAGTAAACATATCATACATACGCGTTACTGCTGCAATATTTGTTCGAATTTTTTAGGATAATTAATATGACATTTTAAATGTGCATTTGCCGTTCGATATTGTGGTCTCTATCTCACACATTCATCCCTCCACACGCTGCATTCCAATCATTCCTGTTATAGACAATCTCCTGCAATATAAACGAGACACCTATGATCCCTTCCCCTTCCACAATGTTGATCAGTGATGGTTTGTAATATCTGAGGCAATTTTGAACCCAAACATCAACTTTGGAACGGGGAGGGGGGGTGAGACTTACGATTTCATGGTGGCACATTTTATTTTGCATGGGATTGATCTCCTGCAATATAAACGAGACACCTATGATCCCTTCCCCTTCCACAATGTTGATCAGTGATGGTTTGTAATATCTGAGGCAATTTTGAACCCAAACATCAACTTTGGAACGGGGAGGGGGGGTGAGACTTACGATTTCATGGTGGCACATTTTATTTTGCATGGGATTGTAGCTTACACAAGTGTAAACTAATTGAGGACACCTATCTACCTAAAATCTACACCCATACCCAAACCCAAACTAGTGGTAAGGCCGTAATTAACTAGGGATTCGCTTTTGACTATTCGTCGTCCAAGACCAAAATAACTACCATGGACCTACGTCTAGCTCCAGTAAAAAAGGAGCCTTTTTATTGTAAAGCGCTATTGGATAAATTAGAAATAGCGCTCTATAAATTGATTATTATTATTAAATCGATTATATTATTTTTATTATTATTATTACCCAGCTAGGGGTAAGACAATCCCGGGGTGTGGTACTCCCCTATATATGCTATACGGTTATGTGCCGCGGGATAGGGTATGGTTTTTGAGCTCCTTCGGTCTGGGATAGGGTATCGTTTTTGCCCTCTTAGTCTGGGATAGGGTGCCTTTTTGTACTGGGTATGGTTTTCACAATAACGTAACCGCCCAACTACACCAGCGTGAATTATCATAGTCTGTTACAGCTTACAGTTCACCAAATAAAACAGCCGTTTTTGATAATCGACTGGCTATTCCAGAACGGTAGAGCTAGTGGGATAGGGTATAGGTATAGGTATAGGTCTGGTATAGGCTATAGAATTTTGAGCTTAGGTCTGGGAAACGGTAATACTATGGAAAATCGATGCATTTGTAGGTCTGGAATAGGGTCATGGTTTTGAGGTGGCCGAGGCACACCCCTACCCGAAAACGCCCAGAGTACCCTTCCCGGTAAGATAATACGTTTGCTAATTACTCTTTGTATCACTACATAAATATGCGATTAACAAAGATTGATTAAACAAATGTTTTGGGCAGCGTCCTTTTATACCGGAATACGAACTACGTGTTTCAAAGTACGTCAGTGGAAACCATGCCAACATTGTTGGGCAACAAAAAATTGGTGTTAGTGTGCGCTCCCAACATGTTGGATGCATGTCTCTGCAGGCCAACAAGTGCATGTCGGGAACATTTGCATTGGCCTTTAATAGGTACATATATGGCGGAATTGAATAAAGTTGCGTAAAGGTGCGTAGGATCTTATAGCTGAATAGCTGTATATACACAGGGATGTATGATGACTAGACTATGCAGGTGAATAGGCGACTTGCATGATGGCGTCACATACTACAAATAACAGAATGCTTTGCCCATTTTCTTTTGTTAGATAATTAGCACCAATTGTCTTACTATTCTCATGAGGAATAAAAATTTGAATAAGAAAGAAAATTCCCAAAGCATTCGATTCTGGTACTTGTAGTAAAACAACGTCATCATGCAAGTCGCCTATTGATACGATCTTTGAATGTAACCAGTCTGCTTCACTTACTGAATATGCCAAAGCCATCAATCTCCCAGAATCCGATGGTACGGGTCTGATCACTCTCTGCTCTTCCACAACGAGACAGGCGGAAAACTATTGGCGTGTGGGCCATCTTTCCTTGTACAGTGTGCTTGAAACACAATCAAGATTGATTACTAATTTATAGTCATGAAACTTCAATATCTCGTATAGCCTACCGTGTCTCGTACTCTGTTAAATTAGTTCAACAAGGTTGGCCATGTACGAGAAGATGCAGTAACACTAATGTACTTACTTTTCTCACGCTCTCAAATATATTGTTTGGTACAACCAGATGAAGGTCAGTCAGAAATACAATACTGTTGTCATCTTTAATGGACTTGACTGCTTCGTCTATGGCTAGAGTTTTGTGGAATTTGCCATTCTTTTTTATAACTGTAAAGTTTGTCACTCCATTTCTGAAAAGCAGAATGAAATGCAGACGTGGACGACACGTTTTGTAGCATGTATCACGAAGGTCAACTATTGAAAGGAAATCTAGAATTGCTGGTTTTCAAGTGACGTCATGGCGGCCATATTGATTCCCGATGACAAAGCATTCCTCATTAGCTCCTCGTGTTTGTACCACCAGCATTGCCGCCGCATGCGTCTTTGTACTTTAAATCTCCAGGCATTGATAGTAACCCAACAATACAGAACAAATTAAATGAACAAATGACAGTTATATATTTTGCATTGGTTCAGTTTGTGACGGTTATTATTTGGCTACCAATCCCTAGATAATAATAGAATAGATGATGCAAAAGCCAAAACAAACTGTAGTCAGGGAGCTAGCTGCCTTTCTCAAAGTTCCACTATTGTAACATTGCTGGTTTGCAGTCAATCTCGATCTGTAGATTTAAAGTACAAAGACGCAGCGGCCATGTAGGAGGTACAAACAAGACAAGCTAATGAGAAATGGGTTCCGAGAAATGCTTTGTTATCGGGATCCAACATGGCCGCCATGACGCCACGTGCAAACGAGCAATAACCGAGGAAAATTGTATGGAAGAAATAACTGTGTGTTGGATATCAAATTGCTTGAGAGAAAAAGTAATTTCGATCTTGCCCCCAGCGAGTGTCATTTCCATTCTTCGCAAATCCCACGGTGTTTTTGTTTGAATCAATGAGCTGTCCCCACGTCACCATGTGGCCGACTTGTGCACCGTTGTTTTGCAAGAATGACGAATGCCCGGGGGATATCAGTATGGGCAAGCTTGAAGAATTTTCATCAGCTGAATAGCTGATATTGTAGTTACCGGCTCCAATGACTCTGAACAAAGGTTTCAAGTCGAGGCTATCGGATCAGAACAAAAACTTGACCCGATTGCCTCGACTTGAAACCTTTGTCCAGAGTCATTGGAGTGTAACTTGAATATCAGCTATTGCACCTTTTCAATAGAATACTCCGTCTGCCTGCATGCTTGATAGCACATGTGGGACAGTTTTGCCCCTCAGTGAAGGGAAACTGGAATTCGTGAGATTCAAGGATCGGTTTTAACAGCGCTGATTGATATCAAACAATTGATTAACCCACTCATTACCTTCGTAATTCATCTCCCACATCCACTCCATTGTTTCCATAATCTACGAAAATAAAATGCACGTTTTTATCACGTGTAGCGTGGACCACGCGTGCCATATTCTGGATATAATGCACCACCCAAGGTCCTTGATTTTTGGATGTAATAACGACGTTGATCTTCACCGTAGGTGACCAGTTCAAACCTTTAGGCCTACAGATGCTGGTGGAACTGTTTTTAAATTGATAGACATATTCTGATAGACGTTGTAGTTCTTTGGGTTTGACCTCTAGTAACACAAGTTCCAGAAGAAAACGGTTGCCGCGTTTTTTGTCGACGTTGCGCTCCAAATTAACCACGCTTGCGAGATGATATTCACTGCAGATAAAACAGAGAAGTATATATATATATATATATATTATTTATTTATTTATTTATTTATTTAGAGAGAAGTATATTTAATCTGCAGTTAATTAACCTTTACCCATTTCACTATAATAATATTTATTTATATTTATTGGGTTAACATCTAGTTGTTCAAAGTATTCCCACATCAATTTATTTGTTGATGCGTCAACAAGAAAGAAAAGACGTTATACACCTATTCCAAATATCTGTCCGGACCGAATGCAACAAGCAAGAAGCTGACGACCGCAAAGGACTTTGGGAATCTCCAAATTTATTAATTAATCCCGTCCATGGTACTTGAGAAGTTACCCTACGAGCGTTGAATAGCAATCATTTGGAACTATTCGGCCATTTGAAAATGCATGTTGTCAAAATGTCTACGGATGAATAAATGAATAAGGAGAAAGTCCCAATGCCCTTTGCGGTCGTCAGCTTCTTGCTTGTTGCTTTCGGCGGGTACAACGATTTTTGGAATAGGGGTATATACTCAATGGAGTGCTCACAGGGGCGGATCCAGAGATTTTGCAAAGGAGGGCGGGTGGGGGAGGGGGCTCGTTCAGGTTGGACATTGGTTTTAGCCAAATTTTATGTAAATCATTTTTTTTGGCAAAAAGGCATTCCAATTTCCAAAACGGGGGGGGGGGGGGGGGGGGGTGCGTGCGCCTTCTTCGCCTCACCCTAAATCCGCCCCTGGGTCACATGCATGGTCTGAAATGGGGTAACATTGAGGGAGTGGAAAAGGGCTATTATAGGGTAACTTGAATAATTTAATTATCAGGTACCTCAGCCGGGAGACTCCTCTACGTTGGCCCTGTACCGAATCCTTACATGTACTGTACCGAATCCTTTAGACAATTGAAATGAACATCCAATTTTCTCAGATGCATCAGTTAAGACCCATTTACATGAGAGAGAGAGATAACTCTAGCAGTAGGGACAATTCTATTGTTTTATCATCCACAGGGAAAATGTGAACACTAGAGTTGACCCTACTAGTTCTAGGGTTATCTCTTTCATGTAAACATGGCCTTAGAAAGAAAGGGAGGACCGACTTCATTTGTGTTGGTTAAGGGTGGGTGAAAGTTTATTTGGATCGTCTTCAGTGTAGGGAGGTGTTTGCATTTTTAGCATTACCAATGTCCAACTCACATCTCTGGTGATTTTTCCACAGTCCAGGCAAAATGTACTACGTTGCAGATATATGTGATGTGAGAAGGATGACATTAAAAAATGACTCAGTTTTAAAATGCTAAAAACTCCTACTGCAATGGAGAATAGTACCAATTATCATATGACCCGTATTTCCCCGTGCGCGCGCTCTTAATAAAACCTTCGGAGAAAGTCACGTGATTGGGCAGATACGGATTTTTGGAGCTGGTCCGTACAAAGCCGTATCCGGCCCCGGCCCCGATTGTTGTCAGGAAATTTTTTATACTTTTTTGCAAAAGTTATTTTTTAAATGTGGACGACTTGAAAAGTGAAAAAAAAAATTAAAAAAAAAATTGGTTCTTATCAGGAGTAATCGCGCATTTGTGTTCACTTTCCCTTGGCTGTGAATGATTTTAGTACCAAAATGGTCCATATGAAAGGGTCATATGATAAAATGCTTATTGACTGAGTTAGGTCGGGCCGGACGGGAAAATATTTGGCTCTCGGTCATTCTGTACGGACCTCGCTGCGCTCGGTCCGTACTTCCATGACCTCGAGCCAAATATTTTCCCGTCCGGCCCTCCCACTCAGTCAATAAGTACATATTACCTGGACCGTTGCCCGGCCCTTCAGAGCTGTACCCCTCCCGGCTTTAATTTCTCCCTGGTACTCACCCAGGAAATTTGGCTTCCACTTTCGCCATAACAATTTTAACAATATCGATGACAACTGGTTCCTGAATCAATGTATTTCCTTGGCGATTCTCTACGGATCCCTCATGAAATCCCCTCCAGATTTTATCATGAGTACCGTCATTTGGAAATACATCGGTTGTATGCGTACACCGAACTCCCTCATATCGGCTGTAGCTTCTCTTCAATGTATAACTCGGTGAATAGTCACATTCGTCAAATACTGACATGATCTTGGTTCGGTTAGCAATCTTCAAGGTGCGCAGATTCTCCTTTGTGTACGCAGGGTAGTCTTCAAAGGCCTTTGAGAAATTGGCATCGACCCATCTATATGGCATGGGATTTTTCACTGTTGTCTCTTGGTGAACAAGACTCGCTGACCGCAAAACGAGTTGCCTTGTTTTCATGTCAAGACTGGTATCATTTTGAAGAACAGTCGATAGAAACGACTTTTGGATCCTTGTGTATACCTTGGTGCCAGGTATCATCCATCGGACTTGAACCTGGTCGCGATTTACGTCATTCACACCGTGGATTATTTCAAAGTAGTATTTTTGACCATGTTCAAGGTGAACTGGATTCGACTTTGGGATCATCAGTCCCTTGGCAAAGTTAATGCCGAGTAGAATGTTTGTATTATTTCTAGCCAACATCACAGCTTTCGCAGGATCTTGACTTGAACTTAGCCAAAACTCCGAGAGAGTGCCAGACGAGATCTCAAATCTGAAGTCCCCTGAATAAGGAGGGTATAGAAGTCCCATGACTCTTTGCGCCGACCACTTCCCACTTATAATCGATACGAGTTCGTTAGGCATTTCGGGTTGACCTCGTATATTCGGCCACAAAGGGAAGAGTGGAAGCTGTCTAAGGCTGTCAATAGTACTGGTGCATATTTTGTACCAAATATGGACATTTACATGTCCCATTGTTAATGCGGTAGGTTTTACGGTCATATGAAGTTTGGTATGACTGATCACTTCAGATTCATAAATAAGCTGCATTGATTCGTTGTTAAATACTGTAATACTTGTTTGGATGGGTTTCATCGAATTGTTATAACACTTCGAATTCGGCATTATTAAATGAATTTGAGTGAAGAACAACAACGCCAAGATGACTGTGAGATATAGGAACAGCATACGATTTCTTAAAATCTATTTATAACTCTCAGCATGTTTTGTCTTTGGAATCCCTGGAAAAGAAAAATATGCAATATGACTGAATATAGGGGCCGACTTGCACTAAGAGGTCACGTGACTCCAACCCCCTTAAACACGAGGACGCACTATAAAAGGAGAGGTACCCAAGGTAAGTTCGTTGGATCTGCCAATCAAATCTACCGAGACGTCATAGGGAGAGGATCTCAAGAACTGCAAGCTCTATAAATCAATCAAATGAACAAGAAACTGGAAATAAGTACTAAAAACACACAAGGATAATTTTTGTTGCACAATTCACTATCACTTTTCAATTTGGTAAAAATTATGGTACTTTGAACAGGAATCGTTAGCCGTTTTGAAGTCGCACGGCTCTAGTATTATTATGCTTATCGTTTCTTTCGTAGGTTATCCTAAACTTTCCCCGCCAAGACATGGAAATGCCATTTCACGGCGAAATATACTCACAGCATAGGTTTCGAAACCTTACCGGCCTTTACCATAAAAGTACAGAGATGTACAAATGTTCGACACTTTTACCTCATAAATAAATAAATAAATAACAAGACACTTTCGCGATGAAGAGGAACGTAACTTGTGTAATGAAAACAATATTCTTGTCGCTTTATGTAGAAATGACCGAACATAGTTTTATGCTTGGAAATGCTTATTACAGGCAAAGAGGATTTCGGCTCATGAATTTGTAGGCGCGCGAAATTTAACACATTCTTCGTACGCGTGGTGCGACTGAAAATCGTATAGATAACTACCGAATACGAAAAATATGGACACGTTCGTCTATTATAACTGTTTTAGCATTAACTTTGCTGTTGAAATATGATTTTATTAAGAAAATCATTTTACCCCGTTGTTTGGCCATGTTCAACCATTGTCCGCCATATTCAAACTCGTTATTATTCAAACAATGCCCTTTTATAGTGCGTCCTCGTGTTTGAACACGAGGCTAAAATCTTGGAACTCTTTATTTATTGCCTTTGGGCCATTGCATGTAATAATTAATGAGTATGACAAGTCGTTCCAAAGCCTTGAATTCGGACTAGACGGGCCTTCCAGTCCTCGGCTTCGCCTCGGACTGGAAACCCCGTCTAGTCCTCATCCTCGGCTTTGAAATACTTCTCCAAACATAGAACACATTCTATCAAATAGAAGATGGCTTTCTATGTTCTATACAAAAATGATGCACGCCTAAGCTCTTGAACTAAATGCTAGCAAGTGATTCAGCTGCATTTCAAGAGCTCAGAAGTGCATCATTTTTGTATAGAACATAGAAAGCCATCTTCTATTTATTTTATAATATAAAAAAGTCAAAAATTATTTCACAAAAGACCAACATTCTGAAGTTGTTGTAAACGTTCGAGTTAATTAATATTCAAAATGAGTTTATGTAAATTAGATAATGACATTCCAGCGTGCAGCGCGCAGCGCGCGCACTTCAACTATCTTCAACTATCTATCAGAATCTTCAACTTTCTTGCCATTTTGTTCACCATTCTTGTTCTTTTTTATCAAAAATCCATAGTTTCGGTGTATCGCAATGTTTTCAACAACAAAGTCGAGGAAACGTTTGATTTTAATATTGTTTTTGCTATTCAGTTTGAACCTAAGCTCACAGCCGTGCACCATAAGTAATGTTATTGTATCTAGTGGGCCAAATTGGAAACCAGTATTGTTGTATTGCTGTATTTGTAAACCCACTTAAAGGGCAACTGAAGTCTAAAATTGAACGATTTTCAAATGAAAGTATATCAAATATTCAACTCGAAAATCCAATTTTTAGAACGAACTACGAATCTCTTTCGCGAATTTCCCTTTGAAACTTACTACCTGGCGGCCATGTTGTGACGTCACTGCGTCAACCTTCCATGTAACTCAATGATACTCTTAGCAAACTACACCTAGCAGTCTCTGCGATTTCTTTGTAAAATGATACATTGCTGTGTGTCCAGAATACACTAACTATTCAGCCAAAACCGAGTGAACCAATAGGGTGAGTTGTGGAAGGTTGATGCAGTGACGTCACAACATGGCCACCAGGTAGTACGTTTCAAAGGGAAATTTGCGAACAGAGATTCGTAGTTCGTTCTAAAAATTGGATTTTCGAGTTTAATATTTGATATACTTTCATTTGAATATCGTTCAATTTTAGACTTCAGTTGCCCTTTAAAATAAAGATTATTATTATTATTATTATTATAAAGATCAGTTTGCAATTTGATTGGTAGCTAGGCGTGCGCCATACAAAATGGTGGTGCACGCCTAGCATCCAATGAAATCGAGCGTTCTTAGGACGTTACCAATGTTTATATTATAGTAAAACTATGGCATGACCTCGGTGTAAGAACCTTATACATACAAACACTATAAGACTACTGTATCGCTAATTTTCCAAAATAACCACAATAATTCATATCTGGATATTCATCAATCCAGTACTTAGTTTAGTACTGCAAAGGGTATAGAGATCTTTAGAACTTATAACGAAGTGAGTTGATACTAGCCTGAATATCAGCCGTCTCCTCTGGGTCAAACATTTCCCCGAGTGAGACGTCTGAATTCCGAAGTCGATAATCGTGTCCAGTAACGTCACACTACGCCGGTTCCGGGTAGTGTGTTCTGATTGGCTCACACGATAATTTATACAAATTCGTGAGGTTTTCAAGATGGCGGGTGTGTTTATTTCCAAACCGCCGTTCGAAACGTAAGTCTCTTGGTTGGAATAACAGGGCTGTATCCACAGCAAGAAAAAGCTATTTATGAATTTTTTAACAGGAAGAATATCTATGCTAACCTTCCGACTTGCTACGGAAAGTCGCTTATCTTTGAAATGGTTCCACGCCTGCAGCGAACTGAGCGAACTATCCATTTTAGAAACTACATGTACTTGTACGTCTTGTAATTGTACTTGTCAGTAATACCAACTGAAGACAAAGGGCTGCTATAAAGTTGTCTTTCTTTCCCGCTTCTTCTACGGAATCTACTAGAATGTCCTTCGCATATATTGTCTTTCAGTTTGGCGTTGATATTTGAACATGGATTTTGGCGATACGTACGACTGATCTGATACGATCTTGTCTTGACTCGATAATTTTTGTATATTCTAAGGTGTTTCACTACTAGCTATCGACAAGATTTACAAACATAACTTTGTCCAATACCGGTCCGTCTTTATTTCTAACAATTTCTTGCACAAATAGTCAATTCAAAGTCAAGCATTCTAACATTTACATAAATTACTAGATGACGTCACTGGACACGATTATCGACTTCGGAGTTCAGACGTCTCACTCGGGGAAATTTTTGACCCAGAGGAGACGGCTGATATTCAGCCGGCTAAGTTGATACACGCAGTAAAGAGAAAAAGGCAGTTACGTCAGTTGTGAGGTTTTTACACCGAGGTAAACCCAAAACTATAGCATACACTACAGCATACAAGACTCGCAAACTAGAATATATTAATTAACTCAACTGAACAATTTAATGACCAACGATGTTCAAGATCAATTAGGAAAACAATTAAAAAAGGAGGGACACTCTGAGTGGAATCGTTGGAATCATCGGCCTAATGGCTCATGAATTAGTAATGAGTTTTAGAATGTTATTTTAAAACATTTCGTAGATTAAACAATCCAACTTGTCCTTGCATCGCTTGATGATGATGAAATGTTGTGTTATAAAGTCACACGGTGTCCTTATTGGCCATTACAAAAAAGAGCAGGGGACTGGGACCAAGTCCGTAAAACTAATTCAATAAGAAAGTAGCAAAAATGGGCATCATTTTCTGATAGAGCAGATCAAACTTAGCTAATCTGGAAAGTTTGGTGAACTTTGGCTTAATATTGACGATGCTGGAGGGCATCAAAGATGTACATTTTCCCATACAAACTCTGTATTTTTTTTACGTTGTCTACCCATGCCAAACCATACATTCACTGTAAAATTTTCAAAAGTTTATAATTCCGACAGAATTCACTCAAATCACATCAAACTTTGCACATATGATAATTTCAACATGTTGTTTCATGTCATAAACTTAATTTCATAATTACATTAATTCTAATAAACTCGTTCCCAGTCCCCTGCTCTTTTTTGTAATGGGCAATTGTGTTCATTACAAAGATATTTACTGATCACTGACGATCTGACGAAATTGTATTGTTGAATAGTAAAGACAATGGAGTAGTACGTTTCTATCTTGGGCCTATGCTGTAAACTGTGCCCTCGAAAACGGATGCTACTCCAAAGTGCATGTTTGCCTGCCCTCAAAACTTCGCCACTGAGTTGCAATTGCTCGGGCAAATTATCGGAGCATCCAACTTAGCTTCCTCGGCCAATCATCACAGCAGTAAGCACTCGATGGAACTACTCTACCGTTTACATAGATACTATCCCACCATGCACATAGGATTTCAACGATCATCGATCGGTATGCGAAACGATGGAAAATATCGCTGTTTTTAAAAAATTAAGGACTTTCAGAGTGTTTCTGTGTGACGAGGTACACTAACTACTTGTATGCCATAACACCAAAATTATTGACAGCTCTGCGAAATGGGACCATGTGCTTTGATCTCCCGGGGTGCTTCTATTAAAAATGTTTTGTGCATCGAACAAAAGCAGCTACTGCATGGCGGCTGAACACTGGACCGAAACATGGCCTCCAAGGACTTTAGACCGGTTATTCATCGATTTGTTGTTAGTCTGTTTTGCAAGTAATCGCTTGGCTGAGTGATAACCCTGTATTAATGATCAATTTATAAGTCTCTACTGACGTCTACCTCTTCATCATTCTAACTGAATATCGATTAATGAGGTGTATATTTGCATGGACTCGCATTTATCCTCTCGGTCTAGAACGCCTTCTATAGTGTACCAGGGCCCTATTGGGTTTCTTGTTGAAGTACAGTTTAACTCGTGTTACTTTTGTTTGCTTACTTATATATATATATATATATATATAATTCAGGTGAAGTTCACCGGTGAAACCAAGATAGTGCTCTACAATGAAGGAGCGAATTTAACCAATGTGTATACTACTCAGTTTTTGAGTACAATTTGTTTCGTAGACCGACGTGAAGTCAGTCCACTCTTCAGTTAATTGCTCTATACACTCATATATATTAACTTTATTGACATGTACTTTACAACTTTACCGCTTCATTTACTAGTGGTCTTGTTCTGAGTAGTTGCCATGGCGACCGTCTTCCTCAACTATACATACATACATACATATAGTTTATTTAAACACGGTAAAAACATCAGTAGCATAACAATATAAGTTGATATACAAATAAAAATAAAAATATATGCGTACTATTACTGCATACTGATTTACATGATTGCCGTGTGGGAATCTGATTTGGCTATTCGACTAAATTTAGCCGTAAAACCAAATACCGCTTAGGTTTCATAGGGACAACTGCTTTAGTAAATATTTGCGCCCAAAATATGTGTACAACTGAATGTAGCGATCACGAAAGCACATCACGCAAAAACTGACTAGTACTCGCGTCCAACTTCACGCCTGGCCTGGATGCATGTAAAACATTTCAATTTACCATAGTTTTAAAATAGAAACGAATGTTCCTTTCCGTCTATCAACTATGAATTGACATATTATTCTTTGGAAGACGAAAGCTTCTTCCAGACCAAACATGATATTTCTAATATTGCTATTCAGTAAACGGATTTATGCGAAAAAACATGCAAAATGTGACACAATTGGCGGAAGCATTTTACAGATAACTTATGTACAGAAAACTATGCCATGTTTACACTTGGAGGTTTACTGAAGTAAACGAGTTACCGAACCTTGGTAGAAATTAGAAAGCTATTGTTTGTTGAGCGGTTAACCTTAGTTTTCTGAATTGTACCTTGGTAAAGCGCTCTTGAAAATGTAAAGACCCTCTGTAAACACGGCATAAGTTGAGGGAGATCGTACCTGTCAATCATCGATTGTAAATGGACTAGCAGTCTCAGTTTATTTCGTCTTCTTCACAAACTCCATGGACAAACTTGAAGTAAGAGAGAAGACAACATATTGAGACGGTACTTTCATCCGTAATCAATCGAAATACATTGTGTCGTTGTGAATTCTCGTGCCGACAAAAGTCATCACAAAAGTTCTTGTTCTTCTCACTGAAATGCTGCAGTAAACGGCGTAAAGATACACCTACCCTGGTTCCAGAGGGGCTTGCGGCTAAACGAGCTAAACGAGTCACGAAGCGCCGAGAGTTGAGGAGTGGAATGACGAGCCCCTCTGGCCACTCGAGTCAAATTTTTCCACATTCCAGGAAAAAATTAACCCGCTCGCTGATTGGCTATTCATGAGATCGTCATAGAAACCACCAACGGTCTATTTTGATTGATTCTCACATACAAACCGTCAAAAACCTGTTCTTACGCGAACCATTACTTAATTTGAAAACTACGTGGAGGTGAAGTTGGTGATAACAGGACCTCAAACTCATTGTAAAAATACTTGTCAAATTAGCATAATCATAACATAACACTCACCCACTAGCCTCCTATGCAGACTTTGTGTAGCGCTTCCGGTTCCCGTCATTCCTCCACTGCGTCTGCTCAGACTCGAACAACATTCCTTTCTACGAATTTGATCAACCAGAGAAAGCCCCACAAAAGCTTGTGGGTACGACCTTGACCTTGGCCGTCTTTTCCGCGAACAAGTCAATGAATCGGCGATGCATGGTGGAGAGTGAGCGTATCGGATGACTGTTATAGAAAAGTAAGCCAAGTTTTTCGTATAAATAAGTTCAATATTCATCAGAAAAAGCCCATAGATGCCATAACTTTAGAAAAGAAAGACGTTAATTTCTCTAAATCTTCCCACTGATTCGGGAACATCGCTAGTATTTCAGGCTATACCTTTAATGCTTGATCTTGTAAATAACAATAAAGTGAATCATTGGATCACTGCATTTGCAATCAACTGTGATGAATATTGTGAATTCTCGTGCCGACAAAAGTCATCACAAAAGTTCTTGTTCTTCTCACTGAAATGCTGCAGTAAACGGTTAAAGATACACTACCCTTTGTTCCAGAGGGGCTTGCGGCTAAACGAGCTAAAATTTCGCGAAGCGCCGAGAGTTGAGGAGTGGAATGACGAGCCCCTCTGGCCACTCGAGTCAAATTTTTCCACGTTCCAGGAAAAAATTATCCGCTCGCTGATTTGCTATTCATGAGATCGTCATAGAAACCACCAACGGTCTATTTTGATTGATTCTCACATACAAACCGTCAAAAACCTGTTCTTACGCGAACCATTACTTAATTTGAAAACTACGTGGAGGTGAAGTTGGTGATAACAGGACCTCAAACTCATTGTAAAAATACTTGTCAAATTAGCATAATCATAACATAACACTCACCCACTAGCCTCCTATGCAGACTTTGTGTAGCGCTTTTTCGGTTTCCTCATTCCTCCACTGCGTCTGCTCAGACTCGAACAACATTCCTTTCTACGAATTTGATCAACCAGAGAAAGCCCAACAAAAGCTTGTGGGTACGACCATGACCTTGGCCGTCTTTTCCGCGAACAAGTCAATGAATCGGCGATGCATGGTGGAGAGTGAGCGTATCGGATGACTGTTATAGAAAAGTAAGCCAAGTTTTTCGTATAAATAAGTTCAATATTCATCAGAAAAAGCCCATAGATGCCATAAATGGCCGAAAAGAAAGACGTTTCTCTAAATCTTCCCCACTGATTCGGGAACATCGCTAGTATTTCAGGCTATACCTTTAATGCTTGATCTTGTAAATAACAATAAAGTGAATCATTGGATCACTGCATTTGCAATCAACTGTAATAGCGTACTGAAACTATTTTGACGGTTGTGTCTAGTTTCAAACGTAATAACGTTTATAGGTTTGCTGGCGGCGGCTTCGTTTGTTGACGTGAATGTTATGGTGGTTTGACATGCAATTTGTCGACGTTTGACAGGTATATTCTTAGCATTTTGGCATGGAAAACTACACGTTTAGAACTTATTTCATCTTTTATTAGTATTTTTACAGCCATCTTGAAACTTGAACCACTCTACTAAAAGCTGAAATAAGTTCGAAGTAACTAGTCGGCAAGGTTTTTTAATCCATCAAGTCTTTCTAATATAGAGGGAATATCCAACAGACATCTACCAAATATCCTTCAGGCTTGTACGGTTTTTCTTAGATTCCTCTTTCTTGCATATATAGTGTCAAATTTAAGACTTTCTTTGGCGTATTTTCTGTATTCACGCGAACATGTACAAACGTGGGAAAATGAAAAATTTGCATATCACCTAGCAATTTGATTGGTTGATAGAAAACAATGTAGAAAGGAATGTTGTTCGAGTCTGAGCAGACGCAGTGGAGGAATGACGGGAACCGCGGAAGCGCTACACAAAGTCTGCATAGGAGGCTAGCGGGTGAGTGTTATGTTATGATTATGCTAATTTGACAAGTATTTTTACAATGAGTTTGAGGTCCTGCTATGTTCACCAACTTCACCTCCACGTAGTTTTCAAATTAAGTAATGGTTCGCGTAAGAACAGGTTTTTGACGGTTTGTATGTGAGAATCAATCAAAATAGACCGTTGGTGGTTTCTATGACGATCTCATGAATAGCCAATCAGCGAGCGGGTTAATTTTTTCCTGGAATGTGGAAAAATTTGACTCGAGTGGCCAGAGGGGCTCGTCATTCCACTCCTCAACTCTCGGCGCTTCGCGACTCTTTTAGCTCGTTTAGCAGCAAGCCCCTCTGGAACCAGTAAATATGACGTCACCAAATGTTAGTTAGGCTCTTACATTACGAAAATGAGGGTGAATTGTCACCATAGTGCACAGAAAACTATTCTGAATGGTTATAGACGTCTTTTTCTGTTACAAATGCTCCAAAAATGATATTTTGAGGGTGTTCCGCAGGTTCCGGGAGTTCCGCCTGTTCCGCCGTTCCGCGGTCCGTCGTTCATCACTTTACTAACACCCAACTTTCTCAACGATATACATTTAGCACGAAAAATTACTCTCTCTAAATCGTGAAACTTCTCAAAACCTCTGGCATCCAGGGTAAGATACACCGAGCACCAACAGAAGAATTATTAACTTGTACAGTAGTAAACCTAGCCTGAATATCAGCCGTCTCCTCTGGGTCAAAAATTTCCCCGAGTGAGATGAAATTATACATGTATGTATTTAATTATGAAATTTTTGGGCTGCCCGCGGGTGAGTGTTATGTTATGATTATGCTAATTTGACAAGTATTTTTACAATGAGTTTGAGGTCCTGCTGTGTTCACCAACTTCACCTCCACGTAGTTTTCAAATTAAAGACTGGTCCTCACTAGCCGGACATAAGCACAAGCAACATGCGCAGACTCAGTAATGCACTGCTCATTATAAAAGGCTGGTTTACACACTCAGTAATAATTTAGCAATTTATTATTTTTATAGCACATTCAGTCCGATAATATATATATACACAACGAGTGAATAAAATTTGTACAAGAGAACTAACCAGAAGTAATTTGGTTATTATATGCATACTGAGATTATATTTTTCAAGACAATACAAAACGGGGTTCTCCGTTTATTGTCAGACTCCACTTTCAAGCGGAAAAAATCACCGAATGCACACATCTATCAAAAATAACTACTACAATCTTTTTCAAAACTATAACACAACTAAATAATGAGTCACAAATTCAAAGATACATGACTGAATATTCTTTATAAAATAATTTAAATGGTATGCGCGCTTTGATTGGCTGATCAGCCGTCTTTCATTTGCCCCTGAAAACATGGAAATGACGTAACGACCTGCCAGATTAATGGAAAATTCATCGACTTTTTGACCTAAAACTAATTTTGTTTTCAGTGTACGGCATTTTCATTAGCAAAATTTACTAAATGTTCAAAACTTTGAAATTAACTTACTTGAATAACAGAATGCTAGTGATCCAGATAAGAAAAAACGTCTTGTTTTGACGAAAATCAGCTCGATGATATGAAAACCGGTGGTATGAATACCTCAGTAGTATGTTAGGTATGACTCGACCCCCGTTTGGTAGGTGGATTTCATTAATTTAGTAGGTGGAAGTACAGTCGTTTGCAAAAATTCTGGCCGCCACGATATATCAATATATCAATATATCGGGTGCATTATGGGTAATAAAAATAATCGAAAATTCCCCTTAAAGCGATTATCATCAGCAAATCAGTAAATGCTTATTTTAGTCTTACGTTTGTTGTAGTAAGCTTTGCTTCTTTTAAAAAGTTAGGAAACTCAAAATAGTATTATTTAATTACCCATAATGCACCTGATATATATATTGATATATTGATATTTCGTGGCGGCCAGAATTTTTGCAAATGACTGTAGGTGGTTTTACTCATTCAGTAGGTGGAGGATTATAATATATTCGGGCTAAAGTGCTAAGGTACTATTAGTGCTAAATATAAATAATTACTCTATAATATATGTGTGCTAAATATGAATAATTGATGTGAATATTAGGGCTAAATATAAATAATTAATGACTCTATAATATATTCGTGCTAAATATAAATAATTGATCCGAGTGGGGAGCCAAAATGGGGACAAAGGTACTATTATTGCTAAATATAAATAATTAATGACTCTATAATATATTCGGGCTAAATATAAATAATTGATCCGAGTGGGGAGCCAAAATGGGGACAAAGGTACTATTAGGGCTAAATATAAATAATTAATGACTCTATAATATATTCGTGCTAAATATAAATAATTGATCCGAGTGGGGAGCCAAAATGGGGACAAAGGTACTATTAGGGCTAAATATAAATAATTAATGACTCTATAATATATTCGTGCTAAATATAAATATTGAATAACTACTGATAATATATTCGCGATACTGTAGCTGTATTAATGAATTTACTGTGAAATGAATGGTACATTTGACTTCTTATAACTGTAATCACATTTTAAGTTGTAATTGTAATTCAATTGTTCGAGAACCAAATGCGCGTGGTTTTAATACTTCACTGATTGCTGATTGCGTTGAAAAGTGCTGCTGGGCTGCTATAGCTCATTAGCCATGCAAAATGTGAGCTCTCTGGTCATGCCTAAAGCAAAACAATAGACCCTTTTGTTGTCCAAAACAATGAACAACTCCTTGTAACAAGCTTAAGAACAAAAGATTGGTTTTTTCAACAAGAAGTTTATTTAACCACTGCAAAGTAAGAATTACATGAGCTGATAATAATAATAATAATAACTTTATTTCAAGAGGGTAAACACTTTACAGCTAAAGCTGATAAACTAGTGGCCCTCAATACTACAATACTATAACTACATATATATATTGATCAAGTTACATTTCAATCTATTAACAGTGATATTATAACTTGTACACAGGATAATGGTTCGCATTGTGTTCTAGAATAGGCTGTTTGTGAAAGAGTTTATTCAGCAAGAACTTTCGTTGATGTATAGCTGCCTCAGTTGCTTCTTCCCATCCAAAGCCTTCTGTGTCCATAAGATTTTGCTTTGTTTCCATTACTTTTCGATATTCAGCATTTTTCTTTAATCCATGCATCCATTTGAGATACTCAAATAAAACAGCCGTAGCTCTTTTCTGTATGTTGGTACCAAGTCGTTACTGGCTTTGATTTTAGCAGTTTCTGCATTTTCGCCAGCTTGTTCATAATTATCAACTAAATGTTGCCAGTTGTTCTCATGGCGTTCTATTGCTTCTGTCTGAATCCGTTGCCACACACTTTCTTCAACTCCATCATGACTATCGTTTGAAGACTCCGATGTTGTTGTGTCCTGAGAATGAATTCCAACTGAACCTTCACTTTCCTGATTACTATCTAAACTGGATTCTTCATCCTGGTAATGAGCGGACATGGTGGCCTTGTCAGTTTTCTCCCTCTCTCCTCCGACTGTTAAATCAAATGAACTAGTTTGATTGTGGTCCCTTATATATACATTTAACACAGGCGTGGTCACCAAGCAAAGGAACATCATTCACCATGATAAATAAGCCTCTACCTCAACTAGTGTTCCAAGTATCTATTCATCCACCCATGCGTGTATGTTTACTTGGTTTTATGGTAGATGAAATTATACTCAAATGAAAGTTGTCTTGACAATGCGGACACATTCTTTCATCGTTTTTGGTCTACTTCATAGGTTAGCCATTTTGCGCCAACTTTATATCCTTCTTTGCTGTAGGATGATTTCCCTCTCTTCATCGGAAAAGATTTGCCTACAAATTGGAACATTTGGTCTTTTCGGTCCTAGCCCCTGCGAATCCCTTCGAATTCTTATTCTTCTTTTTTTTCTGTCAGTTTCTGATTGTTTTTCACTTCGGTATATTAATATTATATATATAATATGCAATATATAATTTATATTTTCGCTTGACCCCCTCCCCCCCCCCCCCCCCCCCCCCCCCCCCCCCCCCCCCCCCCCACGAATCCCCAAATCAGTCATACATTATTGCTTTTATAATTACATGCCGTGATTAATACATCGACATATATAACACTTACTTGTTACATTAATTGTGCATGGAAAAAGGGTTCACCACTGCTTTGCATTGAGTATTTTCACCGCTATCAGTTCCCTCAGATTCATCATTTTTGTTTGTGCAACTGCGGCGAAGGCACAAGCTGTGATCTTTAACTTACATCGAGTCAAAATAATACAATGATCAATAGATATAAATACTAGGAAGAGCTTCGAGGCTGTTGTGTATACACCTATTTCAAAAAAGGTTGTCGAGGACATCAGTCTATAGGCAATAGGTTATAGGTCGTTCCAAGACCGAACTGCATTATGGTAACAGCTTGAATGTCGTGGATGCCAGAGAAAATTCGATTCAAAATTTGCCTTGGCATGATTGAATTCAAATGGTTATAATATGATACAGCTTTTCATACAGGAAGTGCTATCTTTGGCTATTCAAGCTGTTACCATAATGCAGTTCGGTCTTGCAACGACGTATAACCTATTGCCTATATACTGATGTCCTCGACAACCTTTTTTGAAATAGGTGTATACTCTGTATGGGACTCTATAAAAACTGGCCGAAATACGGTGCGAAAATTTTACGAACTAACATGTATTTGGTATCAAAATGTCCATAAAAGAGCGGGCTATGCTAATCCGTAGTTAATTTCGTGACTAGGCCTGTGTAGTTTCAATAAAAGCTATTTTTGTGGGCTGACAGGCCAGTTTGAGGTCATGTCACGCCAATTCTCTTGTAAGGTAGACCCATTCAACTAAAAAAATACGGTACTTTTTTGCATTGAATTTCAATTATAACCGAATAATATGGTCCACGAAAGATCAAACAAACTAAATCCGTCGTTAACTTTTTAGTTATATGCATTTATACGAGGAAAATTGCAAAAAACCTAGAATTTGAGCCCATGTTTGTATGTACTAGAATGTGGGGGCGTGCCAGAGAAATTCTAGCTGACTACTTGTGACAAATCTTTCCCGATGTTAAAACTATTCTTGTGGGATTGTATTTTTTTATCCAAATCACGATCTCTCAAGTAAGTATAAAACTTGCGTTCTATTTCGTTTTGCCGCTTTGTAACACATCGTCAAAGCTCTTCTGTACATATGTTTCTTGTTCTTTTCCTATGTATTCTCTTATCTCTTGACCTTGAAGTGTATTGCACAATCCCATTTTACTCCTATTCAACCATTTCTTTCTTTCCTCTTGTTCCATATGATGCACTTGGTCTAAATGATTTGCCAACCTAACAAGATTGGTGTTGGTGCAACCAAACACTGGACAATTTCTATGAATGCGACCCATTTCTCACTCAAGGATGCACTCCCTACGGTGACTCGAACCAAATGATCTTGTAACGGATTATGGCGACAAATATAAGGCCCGAAGTGGCCTTAGGATGTGTCCCGATAAGGTCCGATAAAGGCCCGACAAGGCCCGGAATGGCCCGATATGGCCCGATATGGCCCGAAATGGCCCGATGGCAGTACACCCCTCTTTACGCATGTGTTTATTTTTTCTTGGGGTGAAATGTTAGCTACCTAGTCCTCACATATTAAAAATTACCTAATAACTCCCTTCAAATATATTTGTGAGGCTAGGCAAAGCGAAATGTCGCCCCAGAAAAAAAAACATGTGTAAAGCGGAACATTTTTTTAAATAATATTAGAACTTAAGTAAACTCAATATTTTGGATAAAATTGGATATTGCGAAAAATCTGTCCGTTTTTTTTGGATGAAAGTTTTGGAATCACTTTATATTGACATAATTCATAACCTGACCAAGTTTTAGCAAAATCGTTGGAGCGAAAGCAATCGTTGGAGCTAATTTCCGTGCTTAATTTTGGTTGTTTTCATGCGGCCGTGCTTTAGCTCCAACGATTTTGCTAAAACTTGCTCAGGTTATGAATTATGTCAATCTAAAGTGATTCCAAAACTTTCATCCAAAAAAAACGGACAGATTTTTCGCAATATCCAATTTTATCCTAAACATTGACTTTACTCAAGTTCTAATATAATTTTTTTTAATGTTCTGCAGTGCGATCGAATTATATTGTATCATAGGTGAATGATAGCTCTAATTGTTGCCAATGTTTTATGGCAATTGCATAAAAACAGAGGAAGTTACGACCCAAAGTTTGTCATAGACGAGTGCGCCGAGAATTATAACGGAGTCACCTTAATCATGTTTGTTCAAGCGTCTAATGGATCACTAGTAATAATTCAAAGCATGTTCTTCATTTTCAACAATTCCTAGTGGGGATTATTTCATCTTAGAACTGACTTTGAAGCCGTTGAAAAAAGTGTCGAACAGCCGTTGAGAGGCAGGCCGCCATCATCCTCGAGTGAAGAAAACCGAATTGTAGACCGGCAATTCTGGTCGATTGCGAAGATCTTGATCATCAATCGTAGGTGAAGTACTGTTCATGAAAATGATATCGCCGTGAATTCACTTCTTGAATTCAGTCCTTTTGATATATT
Source organism: Actinostola sp. cb2023 (assembly GCA_033675265.1). Taxonomy (NCBI): domain Eukaryota; kingdom Metazoa; phylum Cnidaria; class Anthozoa; order Actiniaria; family Actinostolidae; genus Actinostola; species Actinostola sp. cb2023. The sequence continues at coordinate 111,700 of JAUJYZ010000542.1, read as the reverse complement.
GAAGTTCTAAATTTGCTTTCTAAATAAAGATTAGTATCTACATTAATCCTGTAGGTCATTTATTTAGCGATTAGAACGGTTTTAGGGGGGTTTTTGTAACTCACTACCGGGCAAGGTAGGCTTCTCAACCGAGTGTTATTGTTTTGATTTTAATGAACATGCGTGAGGCTTGACACTGCCCCTTTAAATAATTAAAATGACACATTTTCTTGCCCACAGTTTGCCGCGGTTCAAACACTCGCCAAAAAAAAATCATATTTGAAACAAAAAGCAGGAAAATGGCTTTGTACAAAAAATCGAAAGTCAAACTGTTCAAAAGCGCTCGTTTTTGGCGCTTTTCGCGGATATTACGCGATGTTCAAATAAATATCCTTTTAACTTGTTTACACCTACTGCAGACTTTTCTTGAATCAGATTTGGTGACATTGTTTACGGCCAGATAAAACGCAGGCAACTCCAAAATAGTAAAACTCTATCAGATCGAAGGCTAAGGCAAACACTGGATCTTTTTCGGCGATAGGGACGGAAAACATTTTTGGAGTTATCGCCCTAACATCCCTGGGATTGTCTCCAGTACGAGTCTTAGTTTGTCTTTCATGATATTCCAAATATATCTTCTTCTCCAGACAAGGTTTTGCAAAGCTTCACGTCGCCCCAACACATGCAGTGGCGGATCCAGGATTTTACAAAGGGGGGTGGATAATCATAAAGCTCTTTCAAGGTATATATTCTCCATCATATATTCTTCATCATAGAGTCGACTGATTATAATTGTACAGGCCAGGTGCTGATTGACGCCAGGAGCGTAGCTAGTCTTTTTTACTGCTACACAAAAGTGAACCAGGGCCGTAGCAGAGGCCAATCGGTGGGGGAGACGCGTAGCGAGCGCCGTAGGCGTGAGGCGCTAGGGGAGTTTGGGGGCATGCCCCCCAGAAAATTCTGAAATACAGAGGCTCGGAAATGCTATTTCCAGCGTTCTCCAAGGTCTCCAAGAGTTATTTGTGATTTACGCGTATCGCTGGCTAATTACTTCCTACACTGTATCAGCAAACAAATGAATATTGAAAATAGTATAACACTGGAGAATTTCGATCGATGGATGAATCGATTCATACAATCCTTTCAGATTAGCGAAAGTCCTTAGTTATGAATCGTGCTCTGCTCTGACCAAGGCTGGTTTTATTTCCATCATATCGCTACGATCGCTCAGGCTAGGATACGCGTCCAAAATGTGTTCAGCTGCGATCACTAGTGTGGTTTCCATATGATCGCTGTGAGAGCTGAAAAGAATTGTCAAATTCAAGGGACAATTTTATTATAATAAGGTTTAAAGCAAGTTCACACAACAGTGTTTATATAACATCTGGACAACCGGGTTTCTCCTAATCCGTGTAATAACGCGAAACATATGGGGGAGTGTTAGAACATTTACAAAAAGAGGGGGGTGGCTAGCCACCCAATCCACCCCCCCCCCCCCCCCCCTGGTACCGCCCCTGACATGTATCTGTGTTCTTTGCAGCCACGACGACCGAAGTGAACTGTATTATTGAACCATACGTTGTGTTTTGTCTTTTTCTTTGTGTTTTCATTTTCTTGTTCGTCTATAAATTCTTCTACGGAGAAAACGAGATTTTCGAATCGACTAGCTTGAAGCCGAGGTCAGGGCGAAGGCAAGACTGAATGGTGGGAAAAACTGATACGATTTTTGTCACTAGTGAAAAATGTCGTATCAGGATTCTGATTGGTCATACGATATTCTTCAGTACTAGTGAGGGAAATCGTATAACCAATAAACCGAATCGAAATATGGCGACCAATTTGAATAACTATTGTTCCTGACTGACCAACCTCTCATTCATGTAAAAACGCTTTTGTGTTTCCACGTGAACACGAGGTTGGTCAGTCCAGAACAATAGTTATTCAAATTGGTCGCCATATTTCGATTCGGTGTATATGATGGCTTGTCATATGTGAAGGGACGTTTTATATATGATGGCTTTCTGGCGTGTAAATCTCAGTATGTATATAATAAAAATATATATAAAATAGCGTCATTTTCCACGAGCAATTCGCGGATTCGCATTGGTTCTTGACAATGAAAATAACTACAATTTCAAACGTTTTTTTGTTGCGCTCGTCCGCTTATACAGCGATTTCGATGTAGTCTCTGCAGTGACCTTCGAAGTCGCCATCTTGGATTTGTGATGACGTCACATGGGTCACTGGTCTTAATAAATTAGTTAACTCGATAAAAATTGCAATGAAAAATTCACGAAAGACGAAAGTAAACTTTACCATAAATTGTCGAGCACCGTGTGACGTCTTCACAAATCAAAATGGCGGCCTCCATGGATTCAACTATTTTTGAACTTTATGGTAATAATAATTATAACTTTATTTGCTCAACTTTCAATGCGAATTAAAAACCAAGAATACACTAGAGACGATTGTTATCAAGATGGATCTTTATTTGGATATATTTGAGCAAACCATATGACGTCATCACTAATCAAGATGGCGGCCTCGTTGGATTCAGAGGAGTAGTAATAGAGGTTAGTTCAGATTACCAGCCAACTTGAGCCCACGGTCCTGTAAAAAGGAAGGAGGTATACTGGTCAGCGGAAATACCACAAAGTGAGTCTCCAGACAAAAACACTTGGAGTCAGCGGTTGAGCGTGTGAGGGATGGCTCGAAGCGGACTACATAGGTCAGTGTGATGGGGAGGGATGGTCAGTCATGGACGGGGTAACCGCGGAGAGTGAACGAATAAGGCTATTTAGAAAAGCTTAAAATAAACCTTGCAGTTTATTTGGAGAATCGGCTTTCATATCTAAACATTCCTTTAATTCAAAATGTCATTGGTGGTAGTGGATTGAGTAGAACGTTTGGAACGATGATGGCAGAACAAACATCGGAGAAGATGTTAGACGAGATACTGGAAATGGTACGTGTCAGCAAAGTCACAGTGGAAGACCGCACAGTGAGTTTTGACTATCGCTACTTATCTGTGGAGGAGCGTGGAATAAAAAGAAGGAAAATTAAAGAAGATACGACGGCCAACCTATTTCTAAGGTGTACGTGGAAACACAGAAGGTGACACTGGACGGAAAGATAATAATCGAAAGAGTGGGTCGTAAAGCTGAGTTCTCTTACCCGCCAGAATGGTATTTTCGTGTGACAGAAACGAATGAAGGGTTCCGAGCCCCCACAAAAGATGTAGTGCTGGCCTACGAGTGGTGGAGAGAAAACCGGGATGTCCGTGATTGCAACATCCCCAAGGAGTACCGAAAGCATTTCTTAGAAGAAGAATCCTCAAAATGGGAGGTGGTGTCGAGAATGGTGGAGTGGGTGGCGAGGCGGAAAACAAAGAAGAGGAAGAGAATGGAGAGGTGGAACAGTCATGTGGGGTTCCTGCAAGGCAAAACGGGGGTCTTTTTTTTAAGAGAGTTCGAGGGTTGTTGTGTGGAGGTGTGCGGACGATGCGGACAAAGTCAAGAATCGGTTCAACAGTGGGTGAAGGGATTAAAGAAACAAGGTCAGACAATGTTGGTGGACGGGGAAGATGTGTACCATTTGGACGAAGGTTACGCAGTCATCGTGTTGGATTTGCGGGTAACCGATAAGACATGTTCATGTGCTGAAGTGATTGGAGAAGGAGTGAGATGTCCGAATCGTGATTGTACGTTACCCTCCATGGAAAGGAACATGTCCTTATTGTGAGGGTAATTTTGTTCGATGTCGTTGCATCTACAAAAGAAGGTGAATCCAGAAGTGTACCATTCGAAGATGTTCTTTACGTTGATAGGACTGTGGTGCATGTGGTTTGGTCGGGAGAATCCTGAAGATGTGTGGCAGCGTTTTATCATTCGATTGGTTGACCAAATGTGTATCGAATCCCAAGCTAGTGACGGCAAAGTGTGTGGTCCCACACCATCGACGGATGGATGCGATGCGAGGCCATCAGTGGAGCCTGCATGTGTCCTTCCGCAAATATAGTCACAATGCAGTGGATTTTTATTTGGTGGACGTAACCGAGTGGCAGCACGGTGAAGATGATGATGAGGGAAGCCACCGATGTTGTATGTGTGGAAAAGTGTGGGACCAAAAGTATGTGCGTCCGGTGGGAGTGTGTGAAAATACAGGGTGTTGTTTATGTGAGCATCCGTTCATGATGGATTGAAATGCGAGCTGAAAGGAAAGTATCAATGGTTGAGTTGGTGTGTGGAATGTTGTCGTGAGCGTAAGATGAAATGGGAAGTGATGAGTGGTGGTGGTTGGGATCAAGTGGCTCGATGCAAAAACATTCAAAGAGACGTGGAGAAAGAGCGTCTCATTTGGGGGCAGGCTCCAGAAAAACATTTTTGCGTCATAAGAAGACCCGACATGTATGATGAATAGTAGACGCGATGGATCCCCAGCAAACGACAGACGTGGAGATGAGCGAAGACGTGCTTTGTAAATTGAAACAGAACATGTTTCGTGAGTTGGACGAGCTGATTTGGTATTTGAATAACAAGCGTGGGATGATGAGTGACCGTTATTTAGGAATGACGAACGACCGACAAATGATGTACGAATTGATTTGTGTAGTAGAGTTGAAATTGAGACCCATTGGTGAGGCAAGACAACAAGTGATTGTGGAAGAGAGCTGTCAAGGAATTTGGTAATGACTGTATGCGAGTGGAGTGTGATTTTGGTAGCGTCTACATTCACGTTGGCTTTCCAAACGGTGGCTTATTTGATAATACGATCGGTGTTGGGCATGCTACCGGATCGGGATCGGGGACAATAGGAAAGATAGAAGAGGGGTCGGTCCCTTTGAAATTGTCAAACCTTCTGTCAACAATTGAAGAAGAAGAAACATCACGTGGGGGAAGATCCAAAATTGTTGTTTGAACTGTCTTGCGTTATTGATTTGTTGTTGCATGCCAAAGAGAGGAAAAGAGAATTGGGGACCGAGCGTGCACGAGCAGTTGGATGACATACATCGCCATCTTAATAGACAAAGAGACGGTTTATAGATTTGCTTCATGCTTTTTTGGTATTTTGTGGCGTTGATGGTGATGATTATGTTTTCGTGGTTGCTTCAGCTGTTGCTTCATATTTCCGTATTGAACGAGATGCGTGATATGAAGAGACAACTTATACATTCGATCCATGGATTGGATGATCATTTGTATTCACCTTCGGATTGGAACACATCTCGTCATGAAGAGTGCTTTGGAAGATATTGGTTTGGTGGTAATTCACTTGAAATCGTTGATGGATGTGCAAGAGAGTATGTTGCGCCAAGCGATGGAACATCTATTGCCACAGTTGGTTGAAGAGAAAAAGGAAAAGGATTCGGACGAGGTCCTGCATGAAAGATTGAGCAAGCTGGACGAAATGATAAAGTCAGATGCGTGGCGGGCTCCAGGCGCAGAACGTTATGGACAGCGAAAGGAAAAGGAAGCATATGTCGGAAGAAATTATAGAGAGCATAGAAAAGAGGATGAAGATAAGTCAGGAGCAAGAGGTGTTGGAGAAAGCTCAGAGGATGGAAGAAGGTTGTTCGATATAGCTGTCTAAAGTCCAAGACGCCTGTTGGGATGTGGTCGAAAGCGACTTGAGTGAGGTGTCGGAGAAACAGTTTGTGCGGTGGTCTGTTCTCCTTGATGAGGTGGAGGACCAATGCCGTCTCTTGGGGTACTTTTTACAATCGTGCCGCACTATGTTTCGAGAGGGAGCACGAAAGCGAGCATAAAGTTCTCTACTTGTGCAAGGAACACTTCACTTACAACATGGATACTGTTAGGGTTGGATCGTTTTCAAGAGAGTCTTCGAGCAGTGGATCTGGTGATCGAGTGGAACAAGGTGGTGGCGGGGTGGCATCAAAAGATACAAGAAGTGTTGGTTCTTAGCGGGAAAGAATCGATTGGGTTTGCTGAAGTCGATTCTTTGGTAGAACAAATCGTGCGTGAACTAGGTCCTAAGTTACAGCTGGTAAACCGTGAAAAGAAAAAGTATCGAGATCAGGTGAAGGTTACCCACGAGTGTTTAAATGCATCCCCACTACCAAAACCGTCTTCAAACCCTCCACCACCACCCGAGAACGAGTTGAAAGTAACAGTCAAACGCAAGAGAAAAGAAGAGAAGCGTGTCAAGAAAAAGAAACACATTAAAGGTGGTGCTTGATCCGGTCTACCCCTCTGACGATAGTTACGTTGAACTTGACGAGCCCCTTGTTTGACCCCACGACGACCAAGAAGTAAGAGGGCCGTGTTCTGTCCTCCACCTTTTTGTATCCATTTGCGACGTTCGGATTGGCTGCCATTACCCCTCGACGAGTTTGCACCATCATCATCTATTTCTTAACCTTTCCTTCCACCACGCCGTTTTATACTCTCTGTGTCGAATCTTCCGACCGGGTTTCACCCGTCGCAAACGACGTTGCTTCAAACGACGACGACGGTTGTTAGACATTTCTGTACATACCGTAGTTATATTTAAATGGATTCCACCTCCACCAATATATGGCTTTGTGCGTCTTCTTCTTCTTCTTCTCCCGCCTTTCATCTTTCCACTCCCCTTCTTTACCCTCCATCCATCTTTTTGACCTTTTTAAAATGCTTTTCCCACAAGGTTTCCAAAATTCACCGCCCTTTCACCCAGAGCTATCGCCCTTCCAACACCTCGAAAAAATGATTTCACACCTCCTCCGCGTTGAGCCCCCCTCACCATTTTCCACTTCTTCTGCCTTTCATCTTTCCACTTGCCCAAGTATTCGGTGAAGTTCTTATTTATGCTTTTTTTTCAGATGTTTTAGGGCCTCTATTGATAACAGTTTTTTACAGCTTTGTAAATACTGATTGAGCTACCCTGTGTAAATAAAGGCATCTATCTATCTATCTATGTTCAATCGACTGGTGGATGTTCCCTTGTCCTCGTTGAGGCGTAGAAGAGGCCGAAGATAAGGGTGCCGACACGCTGCGTGAATTCCGTTGGGACCTTTTGTTCGCTTCCACGTCGACGTACTGTTTTGCGGCGTCGTTGTGCGGGGCTACTACGATTGTTATTCAGTTCAGCCAACCGTTCTTCCATTTCAGTTAATTTTTGTTGCAAACGTTGCACTCGTGCATAGGGGAGAGGACTGTCGTACAATTCTCGTTCCAGACGCTGGATGGTGGTTTCCATATGCCGACTTTGCTGGGTGGGAGACATCTGTGGAGAAGAGGGAGAAGAAGAAGAATATCTTGGTAGTGGACGTGTGCGAGGGGCTTTCTGCCCAATTACAGCACGTGGACGGGGTGTCGCTGCCGTGGTGGTGGTCTGCACTCTGGGTGTTGACGATGGCGTGGGTGATGGTGTTGGTGGGGGTGGAGATAAGGGTGGGAGGGGTATGGACGTACCGTTGGGGAGGTTGGCCATTATGTCCAAAATCGAATTCACAGTCTCCGTTTCTCTTTCTCTTTCTCTTTCCATTTGCCACTCGTTTTCCAATTGGGTCAAACGATCCTTCAAGTTATCGAGCTCTGCTTCTTCGTGAGGTGTACGTCGGTGCATACTGTCCAATTGATGGAATCGTCCCCACATTTCCAGAAACGCTTCTTCATTGGGAATGAGTCCCATTCGCACCAAATATTTTCGAAACTCCTCGGTTGGCGGTGCTTGGGGGGAAGAGGTGGATGTGTTCTCCAGCATACCGTCAATGGGTGGTGTGTCCAGCAGAGAAAAGGTCTCGTCCTCCTCCTCCTCCCAACCGTCATCTATTCCAGGCAAGATCAATTCGTCCATCCTTTGTTCACGTACACTTCTTGAGGTCCTGAATCGGAGGGAAAAATGTTCGTGCGTAACCGCAATGCCTCGGATGTGTCCGTTTCAAAGTCGAACATCAAGTAACTGTAGGGTTGATCGGTGGCGTCTTTAAATGCTTCTTCCACGTACTTCTGTTTAGGAAACGCCTGGCGAAACAAAAACGCCAATCGATCGCGAGGGTTCTTAAAGGCCACCACGTAATGGGCGTTCAAACTTTGAGTGCGTTGACCTTTGCGGAACAAGTTCTACGTCAACAACACCGTTGTCAATTGACGGTGGTGCGTCCCGTGGGTGAAGAGTTTTTCCACCCCGTCGTTGTTGGAACACTCGGTCATCAAATCGTCCAACACCAACATCCCCGGTTGGCCTTCAAACGTTTCGTAAAAATCCTCAGGGAGCCCTTTCACCCACTCCACTTCCTTGGGGAACGATGTGTCGAACATCGGTTGCCATTCTCCATAGCAGTACACCACCCGGGGGAGTGGTTGTCGGAACAAATCCTTACGTTCGCGGATCAATCGTGCCACCCAATGGGTTTTGCCCGATTTGCTCAGACCTACCACTTGCAGGTTGGAGGGGGTCTTCAGACGAGGATCAAACCCTTCCATGATCAAATACAAACTACACAGAGGTGGGGGGCAAGTATTTATTCAACAAAATCCTTAACAACACCGCCGTCGATGTGCCTCGCGACGGCACACAGAACTTTGACAAAACTGACGGCTTTTCTGACTACGAAATATGCGCGGCGAACGACACACCCAATGACACACCCGTCGGTCGTTGACTCGAGGGGGTCCGGGAAACACCATCACAATGTCTTTCAATGAGCTACCACGTACTCGGTGGGTCAGATAGTAAAGACAGTAATGTCCACAGACGGTCGTCTGGGGGCTTTGAAGACTTCGCGTGCTGTAACGACACTCGCGTCCCAAGTAGGTCCTCTACGACGGGTGGTACGAATGCGGGGTCTGTCCGTAACTGTCAAAAAATTCCGCCTGACCGTCATCGTCCAAATACATGGCCACCCAATGTGTGCCCGGTTGATCCGACAGGTCGGTGTTGGCGATCAATCCTGTCCCTGGGCGTCGGGTCGAGGGAAGACGGTCAGCGGGAAACACTCCCAGGAAGGAAGGGTGCAACCGTCGGTCGGTCCGCACCAACCAACGCAACTGCTGAGAATCCAGACCTCCTTCAGTGGGCATCTTTTTAAAAAAAAAAATTATTGGACATCAACACCACCTTGTTGGGATCCACCAAGACTTCGTTTTCAAATTCAGGTAAAAACAAGACCGTCAAATTATCGGTCAAAGGCTGTTTGAAGTTCAGGAACAGGTCCAACGTGCCTTCGTTTTTCTTGTACGTGTAGCTCTTGGCGTCTTTTTCCGTCTGGAGTCAGATTGATGCACAGCAAGGCGTTCCCATGTGCGTAATCTTTTCTTTTTATGCTATTGGAAAACCCTCGATGCATGTTTCCGGTCGACGAAAACATCATCTCGTAACCCTCGACCCCATCGTGCGATTTGAATTCAATTCGGTTTATGGGACGTTCCGTTTCATTGACCACCATCCGGAGATCTTTCAATCCAAACAATTTGAAGTTGTAGGGGTTTTCGTTGTACGCCCCATTGAAGGCAGTCGATTTAACAAACCCAATCGTCAAGTGATCAGGCACCGATTGCTGAAAGAGGTCAGTGAACGAGACGAACGATTTCCCCGCCTTCAGGGTGCGACGGATGGGTTTGCTGGTACGAATGGGGTACAGCACTGTCTGTTGTTGTTTGTACTGTTTGTCTTCGACTTCCAAATGAACGGCTGCCTGCACTTTGTTGTGACGGACGCGGAACACCGCACTCGTGATTTTAAAACGGGATGTGCAATCGGCTGCGGCCATCAACACAAATTGGGGGTCGTTGAAATCGATCTGAATGACGATCGACACCCCCGGTACCAAATAACGTCCCGACTGAAACACGTCCACGGCCGGTTGGATGGTGAAGTGCACTTCGCGACTGGCTTGCTCGTTACCGGCTGGCCCCGCGAGTCGCGAAGGTACACGTCCAACTCTTGAAAGGTGGACACGCGCCACGTGTTGTAGTGCGGGTGTTTGAATTCGTACGTCTTGCGTCCCCCGTGTTCACCTCCCACCGGTACGATGTCCAACAGCGGCGCGTTGAAATTTCCCACGATGGAATAATCCACGATGTTGGTGTACACGTAGATACCGCTGGCCAACGTTCGACCCAACACGAGATCCGCCCACCGGAGGGGGCTCGGCAGCACGGTCACGGGAGGAATTTTGTCCTCCTCTGCAAGAGACAGGGGATTGCCTCCAAAACTTGGGTGTGTCCAGGTGGGACCGGTCACCACCATTGGGGGTTGTCCCACCCATTCAGACCCCATCCATGCTGGAGGATTGGGGGCTGTGCGGAAACCCAGCTTGACGTCCGTCGTACTTTTGGGAAAGCCGAAGTAATCGACCATCTCGGGGGACAACACAAAGTGGATGGTGGGATCGATCGCCCACCGTTTCAACACCACGGTATTCAGATCCAGTTCCATCTAAATCTTGATCCATTCGCTCACGTCGATCGTCTTATTCACGGAAGTAGTGGACGGCTGGAGGTTGTCAGATGTGCCGAAAGCCTTGTGAAACGCATCACGGCCACCGTCATGATTGCCATTGGGCCAGCCCAACCGTCTCAAAACGGTATCGAAAGTGACCGTGAACGCTTGCGTATGGCCTTTCCCGTCGGCGCCGACTTGGAACTCGTGCGTGCATAACACGTGGATCTGTTTCTGGTACATTATCGAATGAAACTTGATCATGGAGAATTGGTTGTTGAGTCCGTCTAGGAGTTCCTTCATCGTGTACAGACCAGTTCGAAAGAAGATTTTCCTTGGGACACCTAGTTCGACGCCCGAGCCTTTGAGGTACGTCAAATCGTATATCGTGAGTACGTTCTGGCCTAATCTCACCCAACTCCCTTTGCTGACGTGCGGAACGTTTTTTTAATCACCTCAGTCATCTGGTCGTTGAATTCACGGATCAAATCTTCAGCAGAATGGTATTTTTTGGCCGGTAGATTACCCCACCGCGCACCTCTGATGGTCCACTGGTGGTCATTCAACCATCCCACCCCCACCTGACGCATCGGCGACAGTTCTTCGATCCGTCCGTGGGGAACGGGGGTCGTCAGGTACACCATCCCCACTTCCCAGTCGTCGAGTACGTAATTGAGCGCTGCGGGGAGGTGAACGGTGTACGTGTGTCCCGTGTTGTCCGGATACAGGTCTTTGGAAGCACTGCTGGGAAGCACCAACCGTCGATCGCCCATGGTCAAGCGTTTCTTGAGAAAATGCAACGTCACAACCGTTTGTCTTCGATCCAACGAAACCAGATTCTTCCCAAACTCGTCGCGCAGCATGAGATGGATCGACTCTAAATACTCAACCCGCAAGGGGCAATGCATCAACTGTTCCGGTTCTCGAACCACACCACCAACCCTGCCCTCCAGCGACCCGGCTTTCACGTCCACGGTGCACAAGAACGGTGCTTCCACGTCACCCACCAACGTCCCGGTCACCAGATCCGAATAGATGAATACGTCAAACGAGGTCTGTTTTCCCAGAGGGGGTAAAAACACCGACGTCACCGCCACCGTCCACTCGTCGAGCTCGGGGAAATTCAACGGGTGGGGTAACGGCACCACGTAATCCCAGGCGGTGTTCGTCTGGTCTGGGGTCACCACATTGCTCGGCAGACGTACGTAGAAGGAATCGGGGTGTGGTAAACTACTCATTCCAACTGAGAGGCGGGGACTGTTGTACTTTTTAGGCCACCCTTTCCACTGCAACAACACTTCATTTTGTCCTGCACGTCGACGGCGTTTTACAATCGCTTCCACACGAAACGAATCTTCAGAACGTACCGTCACCCGTTGCAACTCCTGTTCGTAAAAGGAGCCTTCGATCGGATCTCCGTCCCATTCGTTCAATTTATACCGTGGCGGGGTACCCCGCATCTGCGACGCGATCACAAACACTTCTTCCGTCCAGTTGGGGAGATACCCCTTCTTGAACGCTCGGGCCAGTTTACTCATGCGAACTTGATCGCCAACGCGAAAGCGGAATCGACGGCGTGGGGTGGGTTTCACGTCGTCGTCGTCGTACAACGTGTGCCACACTTCTTGGGCGTTTTCGTGCGTGACGGAATCGGGACTGCGACGGATCGACCGATGGTACGCCCGGTTGTAACTGCTTACAAACTATGGCAGACGTCCACGTACGTTTGAGTGTTCTGGTCTGTGAAATAACGCCAGAGCCGATTTTTGATGGTGCGGTGAAACCGTTCGACGATTTGAGCTTTGGGATCACTGTACGTGACAAAATGTCGAATTCCCTGAGAGTTGAGAAACGCTTGCACGTGACGGTTGAGAAATTATGTCTCTTGATCGGTCTGCAACACCCGCGGTTGACGTCCTTCTTTGAAAATACTTTGAAAGGCTTGAATGATTTGAGGGGCTGTTTTATTTTTGATCGGACGGACCCAGGCAAAGCGTGACAACACATCCACACACGTCAACCAATGTTTATAACCTTGGTTGTCCCCAGAAAAACGTTGCACGTCCACCAGATCACTCTTCCATTGTTCGTCCGACCCGTCCACTATTACGCGACTGCGACGGAACCGACGTTGCACTGGTTTGTGTAGCGTGTAGCCCGGTTATTTTTCCAACCACTCTTTGACTTGCCGACGTCGAATTCCATGTTTTTGAACTTGACGCACCAATTCGTCGTACCCCGCGTACCCAGTCAGCTTTCTTTGGGTTGTAGTACGACCGATGCAACAGTTGTTGTATTTGGCCTTTCGTCTTCCGACGACGACGACATGGTGGCATCTTCTTCCGTCACCACCACCACAGTACCCACAACAGGCAATCCAACAGCGAAACCGTTTACACCAATCCGACACACTGGGGGGGAGCATGCTCATTCACCTGTTCCAGCTCAGGTGGAGGTGTTTTTTATGGTCTTCTTCTTTCTTTCTTTTTCCTTTCTTCTCTTTTCTCCTTTTGTCTCGAGAGATATCTCGCACGACATCGTGCCGCCATGCGGAGCCGAAGACCTAAAGTTTGGTACTCGGCTCTAAGGTCTGTCAATTTCACACGGCTGTACAGAATTTCCCCCAGTTTTTCTTGATCTTCCCCATCCAAACGTATGGTCCAATGGTAAAATTTCCGGGCGTCTTCGTCCCGATGTATCGATCGCACCACCCCTTCACGACTCATCGGTAACATTATGCACCGGTACCTTTCTTCCAACTTGGTCAACATATTCTCCACGTGAACGTCCAGCCACATGCGTGTCTCGGTCGCCACCTGCTTAATCGCACGGTATGTTTTCTCGTCGATCATGACAGACGTACTGATCATCTGCGACCCTCTCTTTCGTGTAAATACCCGTACGGCACCGTGTGCACCCCACGAAGTACTCGTTTGTCGTAGACCACACGAAAGTCCTTGGACACCTGTACGGTCTTCAACTGACGGCGGTTGGCATCACGTTGAATACGGTGCGGTTCCGTTACCACATGCTTTTCTTGCATGCCTTCCACCAACCGTAGCATGGATTTAAAATTCACCACAGCACTCGACGACACGTTGAGGGGGGTGCCTTTGCACTTGACCTGCTTGTGGCCTTGATCGGTCACGTACGCGTAACTCTTGGGCCCCGTCGAGACAAATTCACGAATGAAATCTCCCGGTTTCAGTTCCGACGTCAAGTCTCCCAGATAATCGCCCAACGGTAACGGTGTCTGTCCTGGATGAGTGACGTAGAAGATCGAATCGGTATCAAAGTACAAGACGCGTTCTTGGAGCTCTTCCAAACACCGGTACAATTTCAAGCGTGCCAACGACGTTACAAACGCCGGATGAACCACACTTGCAAAACTGCTTTCACGCATGAAGTCGTCGACCTTGTCGTATTGCATTTGGACCAGATCTTCGTGGATCAACAACAGGTGTTTGACCTCGGTTTTAGGACCAAACATCAGTTCGGCAAACCGTTTCGGATGGTCAACGTATTCGGTCACGGGCAAGTGAGGGTTTTGACCAAATTTCCCCCACAAACTATTCAACGTCAATTTGGCCAACGACCGTAACCCCGGGTTGAGTTCCACGTGTTCCAGACGAATCCCCTCATGTTCTTCGTATTCGTCCAAGTACCGTTGACGGTCCTCTTCCGTGTGACACCACGAGGGCCAACCGGACGCCTCTTGTTTCAAACGTAGGTACGTACGGACGTACCCTCCAAACAAGTCCGTCGACGTCTGTGGGTAGTGCCACACTTCGTACACGTCGAGAATGACGTAGCCAAGAGTGACGGCTTTTTTCAATTCAGGGATGGTCCACGTTCCCACCAAAGCACGTTCTTCGGCGTTGTGACTACACCGACCCCTCGTCTGTTTGAGCAGTTCGGCACACGTACGACACAACACAAACATCAGCTTGTTTTGAATGTGTGCCGGCAAGACGGGGATGTACAAGTGACGTGGAGGAAGCACTTTGACTTTGTTCAGTCCATAATAATGTTCCGTCAAGGGTTTTTGAAAGTCCCGTCGGATCAAGGTCGGATGACCAGTGGGGTACGCACCTCCCGACAACATCACGGACGGGTACAACGAGGTGAAATCCACGTAATCGACACGACTTCCCTCGGAATACAATTCAAGAGCATTGGTACGGCCACCAAACAACCCGTCTCGTGGATTCAACGGTTCTCGGTGTTTCATCCATTGAGAGAACGTATCGTCGACCCCCTTCATACCGTCCCATTCGTGTTCCCACATTTCCGCTCCGTACCGTTGCGTACATCGTCCATCTTTTGTCGTAATTTGGGGTGGTACATCTGTGTGTTGGGAAAACAGACGGCACAGGCATGCCAAAATTAAAACATCCGTGGAATTGGTACACGGTGCGGGTCGTCGGGTCATATCCATCCACTTTGGCACCCAAAATCAACGCTTCCCCCTCCACACTGTAGCAGGTGTGTAGCCGGAGTACTGACGTTTGTCGTTAATTCCAACCACCACAACCATTTCTTGGCTTTCAACGACTGAATGTCTTGAGGGGTGTATTGCTACCCTATATGAATATTGAGGCGATGAAACACTATTTTGCAACTTCATTTGGACATATGTTTTGACTGATTTGTTCTGAATTTTTTTTGAACACATCCAACATGCGATGCGTGTGTTTGTGCATTACTGCTGTTTTAAAGAAGTTGTCGACCGACCGAAAGGGATCGTTGGTAATATATTGAGTGGGTAATTATATATATTGTTTTCTACGCCAAATAAGAGGTCTTTTAAAGTTTATGCTATAACTTCGAGTCACGTACTACCCGAAAAGGTACTTCGTTATTAAAGCCGGTGAAAGTGTTTTTGTAGGTTGGAATCATTATCAAGTAAATCAGCTTCTGTTTCATCAACCAGAGGTTTTGATTAGTAATGACCTAGTATGTACAGCGTTCGGCAAAAGTCCACGAACACAGTGACCCCCTTTCTTCCCCCAATACACATAGTTGGTTTTCAAACTGCTACTGGGCTCTGGTCATTTGCTAAGCGGTCTTCAACATTGGAGATGGGGGAGGGGTGTTCGCGATACTTTTGTCGACCGCTGTAGCATTCGGACTAGGGCTAGGCGTTGCTGTTTGTTTGTTTGTTTGTTTGTTTTTGTTTGTTTGTTTGTTTGTTTGTTTGTTTGTTTGCGTTGCGCGCTTTATTTTCCAGGTCAGTCTGTTTTTATGGCGTGATTCTAAACCATTCAGACCCTGAAGATATGAACTACGTCATTACCATTAAACACCTTTGGTTGATGAAACAGAAACCGTTACTTGATACTTCGTTATTCTTTTCAAAACGTTACCCATGGTACCTTTCGGTCATGTCAGGTAGGTTTGAGAGTTTTCCAGCGACAACGTCAAATGAAACAGTTGTACGTTCCAACAAACAACCGTGGTCGGCATTTTGTGACGAGCGGCTCGACGTGAGTGACCGAAATGAGCGCCTTTCTTTCTTTCATCTTTCCGTGTTGTTTTTCTGCCATATCTTTGAATTGATCATCTCGTTCTTCCTCCATCACTGCCCAACGTTTCCTTTCCACTATTACGGGAGGAATTTTGGAGATATCCATTACTGTATCAAGCTCAATGATGTGGTGGTAGTCTTTACTATTATACTGCTTTGCACCGTCATTTTGGGGGGAATGAAATGTTAACGTTATTTCTTGGATATCTGAAGCATCGAGGCGAGGATCCCCATTAACGATCTGAAATAGGTCTTGTTTCATATCGCAATCACTGTCCTTCTTTCTTTCGTATTCACTGTCACACTCACAGTACGACAGTGGCAGATTCCTGAGTGTGCCAGTTCGGCCATTACTGTACCTTTCGTCCATGTGGTCATACTTGGCGGATGGCGGGAGAGGAACAACTGTAGGCCAGATATGACGGTTGGTACTTTTTCGTCGCCACAGTAAGGGTTTTACTGGACCAAGTTTGACATTTGATTCTTCCGCCATTTTAATTCTGCTACAGTGTTATCTAAGCCACAATCGCTTGAACGAAAAAGTGAAATGGGACGTGTTCGGTATATATTTCATATAACACTGCCTTATGTAAAACACCATACGGTTACCTTGACAACGTTCATGATACAAATATAAATAAATAAATATTTTATAGCACTGCCTTATGTAAAACACCAACGCTTACCTTGACAACGTTCGTCATACAAATATAAATAAATAAATATTTTATAACACCTGCCTTATGTAAAACACCATACGGTTACCTTGACAACGTTCGTCATACAATATAAATAAATAAATAAATATTTTATAACACTGCCTTATGTAAAACACCATACGGTTACCTTGACAACGTTCGTGATACAAATATAAATAAATAAATATTTTATAACACTGCCTTATGTAAAACACCATACGGTTACCTTGACAACGTTCGTCATACAAATATAAATAAATAAATATTTTATAACACTGCCTTATGTAAAACACCATACGGTTACCTTGACAACGTTCGTGATACAAATATATAAATAAATAAATATTTTATAGCACTGCCTTATGTAAAACACCAACGCTTACCTTGACAACGTTCGTGATTCAAATATAAATAAATAAATATTTTATAACACTGCCTTATGTAAAACACCATACGGTTACCTTGACAACGTTCGTGATACAAATAAATAAATAAATAAATATTTTATAACACTGCCTTATGTAAAACACCATACTGTTACCTTGACAACGTTCGTGATACAAATATAAATAAATAAATATTTTATAGCACTGCCTTATGTAAAACACCAACGCTTACCTTGACAACGTTCGTGATTCAAATATAAATAAATAAATATTTTATAACACTGCCTTATGTAAAACACCATACGGTTACCTTGACAACGTTCGTGATACAAATATAAATAAATAAATATTTTATAACACTGCCTTATGTAAAACACCATACGGTTACCTTGACAACGTTCGTGATACAAATATAAATAAATAAATATTTTATAACACTGCCTTATGTAAAACACCATACGGTTACCTTGACAACGTTCGTCATACAAATATAAATAAATAAATATTTTATAACACTGCCTTATGTAAAACACCATACGGTTACCTTGACAACGTTCGTGATACAAATATAAATAAATAAATATTTTATAGGGCACTGCCTTATGTAAAACACCAACGCTTACCTTGACAACGTTCGTGATTCAAATATAAATAAATAAATATTTTATAACACTGCCTTATGTAAAACACCATACGGTTACCTTGACAACGTTCGTGATACAAATATAAATAAATAAATATTTTATAACACTGCCTTATGTAAAACACCATACTGTTACCTTGACAACGTTCGTGATACAAATATAAATAAATAAATATTTTTTATAGCACTGCCTTATGTAAAACACCAACGCTTACCTTGACAACGTTCGTGATTCAAATATAAATAAATAAATATTTTATAACACTGCCTTATGTAAAACACCATACGGTTACCTTGACAACGTTCGTGATACAAATATAAATAAATAAATATTTTATAACACTGCCTTATGTAAAACACCATACGGTTACCTTGACAACGTTCGTCATACAAATATAAATAGATAAATAAATGAATGAATGAATAAATAAATAAATAAATAAATAAATAAATAAATAAATAAATAAATAAATAAATAAATAAATAAATAAATAAATAAATAAATAAATAAATAAATAAATAAATAAATAAATAAATAAATAAATAAATAAATAAATAAATAATGAATGAATGAATGAATGAATGAATGAATGAATGAATGAATAGATGAATGAATGAATGAATGAATGAATGAATGAATGAATGAATGAATGAATGAATGAATGAATAAATAAATAAATAAATAATAAATAAATACTAGTAAATGAATGAATGAATGGATGAATGAATGAATGAATAAATAAATAAATAAATAAATAAATAAATAAATAAATAAATAAATGAATGAATGAATGAATGAATGAATGAATAAATAAATAAATAAATAATAAATAAATGAATGAATGAATGAATGAATAAATAAATAAATGAATGAATGAATGAATGAATGAATGAATGAATGAATGAATGAATGAATGAATGAATGAATGAATGAATGAATGAATGAATGAATGAATGAATGAATGAATGAATGAATGAATGAATGAATGAATGAATGAATGAATGAATGAATGAATGAATGAATGAATGAATGAATGAATGAATGAATGAATGAATAAATAAATAAATAAATAAATAAAAATAAATGAATGAATGAATGAATGAATGAATGAATGAATGAATGAATAATGAAAAATGAATGAATGAATGAATGATAAATGAATGAATGAATGAATGAATGAATGAATGAATGAATGAATGAATGAATGAATGAATAAATAATAAATAAATAAATAAATGAATGAATGAATAAATAAATAAATAAATAATAAATAAATAAATGAATAAATATTAATGACCTTTTAACAGGTCATTAAAAAAAACCCGAAATAATATAATTTCCTGGGTAGAACCAGGGGAAAAATACTGGTAGAACATGGAAAGTCCCCTCTTATGATTGGGTTGCCTGTGTTTGGAGCAAAGGTTCGTCTGCAAGTCGTTGAACAGCGGTCTCACACATCAATCCAACATGGCGGACGAGAAGAAGAGTTTGATGTTTTTAGTAGTACCTGTTGGGATCCTCGTCCATGTTGTGTATTTAGTTTCAATATTTGACATCTACTTTACTTCACCTCTTGTCCATGGAATGGAGCCATTCACAGTCTCCCTAGAGCCACCAGCAAAGCGGCTAGTGCTATTTGTAGCCGACGGGTTGCGGGCAGACAAGTTCTACGAAATGAACGATGAGGGTGTGACTCGAACTCCATATCTTCGTCATATTATAGAGAATGAAGGATCCTGGGGTGTCTCACACACGAGAGTTCCTACAGAATCACGGCCTGGTCATGTGGCTTTGATCGCTGGGTTTTACGAGGACGTTAGTGCTGTAGCTAAAGGTACAATCAATGTACAATGTAAGCTTATATGTAAGCTTATGTCTGGCTGTCATGAAGCCATCGACTGATTACTACTCTGAGTTTAGTTTATTTTTTTTTAGTGTATTTGAGTTTGTCACAATATAGTATAAGATCACATCGATAGAAAGTAACAGAACAGAAACTAAATAAACATGTCATAAAGAAAAAAGAGATAAATATCCTACATGAGACTAGAGAGAATAGCTTTCCAATCTTATTCATTTATTATTGTTAATAATTGTTTTTCGGAGATATTAACACATCCGTGTTATGCTGAAATCCGACTTTAAATAAAGTTTATGTATACTACATGTAGTTGTATGTATGTACCAGAAGGGGCGTTGACTTTAAATTAGAGCCGCAAGTCTTACATTTTATTTAATAAATGTAATAATAAATGATTTACTGAATGTCTTCCTTTGAATACATACACCTATTTCAAATAAGGTTGTCGAAGATACAGTCCATAGGCAATAGGTTATAGGTCGTTCCAAGACCGAACTACATTATGGTAACAGCTTGAATGTCGTGGATGCCAGAAAATTTGTCTCTGTTTGAATTCAAATTGTAACGATATCAAACAGGTTTTCATACAGGAAGTGCCATTTTTTGATATTCAAGCTGTTACCATAATGCAGTTCGGTCTTGGAACGACGTATAACCTATCACCTATGGGCTTGGGGTAGCCCAGATATTTAACAACCTTTTTTGAAATGGGAAATGGGT
Source organism: Actinostola sp. cb2023 (assembly GCA_033675265.1). Lineage (NCBI taxonomy): Eukaryota > Metazoa > Cnidaria > Anthozoa > Actiniaria > Actinostolidae > Actinostola > Actinostola sp. cb2023. The sequence continues at coordinate 91,505 of JAUJYZ010000542.1, read as the reverse complement.
GTATACATGTTTGGAATTTGACTCTGTCTTCAACGAGAGTCTCTATACATGGGCTTGGGGTAGCCCAGATATCTTACCCATGTTTGCTAAGGGTGCGACTGGTGGGCATGTCTTTACGTCTATGTACCCTTCAGAAATGGAGGATTTTGCAGTCACAGATGCTTCTGAGCTAGATGTTTGGGTGTTTGAAGAAGTGAAAAGATTCTTTGCTCAAGCTAAGAATGATGAAGCACTGGCCAAGAAATTATCAATGGGAAAGTTGATATTTTTCCTTCATCTGCTGGGTATTACATGACTGTATATAATAATTGGTATAGTATGTGCATTTTGATTGGCCAAGGGTACAGGCCCTGGTTACACGAAAGGTGAATAGTGCTATCCACCAGATAAGTCCTATCCAACGGATACAATTTTTTGGAAAACTGCATCAATTTTATCCATTGGATAAGAATACGCATATCTGGTGGATAGCGCTATTCACCTTCATGCAACCAGGGTCAGATGTACAGATGGTATTACAAAATCACACAATTCTCAAAATATAATTTACTGGTATATTAAATAGATTCCATTTTGCTGGGTATACAAGCATCAAGAGTTCCAGACTTCCAGTACGCGCGCAATGCATTGTGAGATTATTACAAAGGAAAAGTGAGCACCAATTCTAGACACAGGGAGCCCAAGCTATGTTTTTGCTCACTTGGTGGTCACTTTTCCTTTGTAATAATCTCACAATGCATTGCGTGCGTACCGGAAGTCTGGAAGTCTGGAACTCTGATGCTTGTATCTGTTGACTTTGTCTTGTGGCGTACACTTGTTCTCGCCACATTTCGACATCATCTGTACATCTATAAGAGTACAGATGCTGGACATCCCTGTATAAATATTGCGTATAAATAAAAAATAAGAGCCTGTTTTCTTGTGTGCCGTTTTAGGTATTGATACCAATGGCCATGCCCATAGGCCCTCATCAGAGGAGTATCTGCAGAACATTGTCTTTGTAGACCAAGGCATAAGACAAATGGTGGAACTAGTGGAAGATTACTATGGCCATGATGGAAAGACGGCATATCTCATGACGTCTGACCATGGGATGACAAACTGGGGTTCCCATGGTGCAGGCCATGCCCATGAAACATTGACGCCCCTCGTTGCATGGGGTGCGGGGGTACAAGGACCAGTTTTGAATTCAGATGATGAGGCTGAAGACACAAAGTGGAAGCTGTCACACTTGAGAAGACTGGATGTCAATCAAGCAGACATAGCGCCACTCATGACATCTCTTATTGGTGAGGACTTTGTGTTCTACATGTATTTCCAAGCATTTTGGCTCAATCAAGTAACACAAAAATCACCTGTTTTGAAATTAGTGAAACTGGTTGTATACAGTGCATTACGTACCTCTAATTAACCGAGTGTGAGGTCTGTACTGTAAGTTCTAGACCAATTTTTTTTCACTGAGTTATGGCCCAAGTGAGTAGCACACATGTCATAAAAAGTGAGAAAAATGAGGATCCATAACTTTTGGTATGGACCGAACAATCAAGGTTAATAAGATGTGTATTATATATGGCTTCTGCAGTACTAACAAATGTGTACAAAAAGATGTTTTCATTCACTTCGGTCCATACAGGAAATTATGGATCATTACAGTGCGAAGCTCTCAACTACATTTTTGTATGACCACCTTTAATGTTTTCACATACTTTTGTCTCGCCATCCTCCAATTAGCCATTAGATCAGAGATAAGATAAGACAATCCTGCAAAGCTGATTGGATAATGGCCGAGACGAAAGTATGCAAATACATTATATGGTGGTCATACATTTGCGCTTCATGCTGTAATATTAGAGTGCAAACACTAAAACCATGAAACAGTGCTAACTTTAATTAGCACTAAATAGTGCAATGTCTTTTGTTTTCTATTGTTCCATTGGTGCTATTTAGCACTTTACTAGTTTGTACTGTTTCATGGTTTTAGTGTTTGCACTCTATTACTGACCAATCACAATTGACCAATTTTAATTGCTACATGTATATAATAAATCCTGGTATGGCTCCTCAAAAATGACCTTATTTGGTAAAATGACATCACAGATGTTTATACAGCGTTGACCTTTCTGTTTCAGGAGCTTCATTCCCACTAAACTCTGTTGGCATTCTACCTGTTGAATACTTAAACAACACCTTCCAGTTTACTGCCGAGAGTCTGTTCACCAATGCTAAACAGATTCTTGCTCAGTATCAAGTAAAGGAAGAGTACAGAAGGAAGACATCTCTACTGTTTAGACCTTTTCAACCACTCACAGGTAGACATCGACAAAACTTGATTTTACATTATGATACATGTACAAAACATTAGCAAAGTAATTGTGAGTGAAAAAGGCACTAAGGTGCAACATTGCAGAAACATTATGCAAATTAAGGAAATTGACACAACTTGTTCGTCATTTTCTAATAAATTGATTGAGCTTGCATAATTTTTCTGCAATACTAGCATCAAGAGTTCCAGACTTCTGGTACTCGCGCAATGCATTGTGAGATTATTACAAAGGAAAAGTGAGCACCAAGTGAACAAAAACACAGCTTGGGCTCCCTGTGTCTAGAATTGGTGCTCACTTTTCCTTTGTAATAATCTCATAATGCATTGCATGCGTACCAGAAGTCTGGAACTCTTGATGCTTGTATATTGTACCTCACTCGAGAAGGTAAAGGTACAGTACACTATTTAACGTCCATGCCCCTTCCCTCTTACCCCTCTCTCCATTGGTGCTCCGTTCTACGTTTTTTTTTAAAGCTGCACTAAGCAACACCGATTAGAGGGAAGTCGAAACTAAACTAAAATGAAACTAAAAGGTCATGAGGTCATGAGGAATCAAACTGGGCACCTCTCGCTTAGAAGGTCGCACACTAGCTAACTAAGCCACCCTTGCTCCTATAAAGTGCTTGCACTACATGTACATGTATAATTGAGGAAACCACTCAACCGAGATATCAGAATATTATTGCTTGGTATCAATCAGCTGTTAAAAATCCTTTATGAATCTCATTATTTACCTTGGACTAAGGGGCAAAACTGCCCCCCCCCATGTGCTATCAAGCAGAGTATTCTTAAAAGACAAGTGTAAATGATGTTTGCTTCAACATGTATGTAGTCAATAATGAACAATTATTCCCCAAAGTGGAGGTGAGTAGTGGTGGATATTTACAGAGCCGCGAGTCCTCGAGCGACAAGTTAAATATTCACCACTACTCACCGACACTGAGGGGGATAATTGTTTTAGTATTTACCAAATCAGTTGGATAAAAAATGAAGCTGTACATAGCGAAACGAGATGCCATTTTGAATCTCGTCCCAAAACAGCGAATAGCCAAGGATATTCCAAGTTACAGGAGCCACTCAAAACGCGCCAAAATTGCTATATCCACTGATTTGGTAAATACTGATGACAAGTAGTAATATTTGTTTATGGTAAAGTAATGGCTATTATTTAATTTTTGGTTACATCTTTTCCAGGGTCAAAGCAAGTTGGAACAGTACGAGATATAAAAACATCACTCCGCTTAGAGCATTATGGGAAGGCTTCTAGGTTTAGCAAACAACTTATCAATCTTGCTTTAGAGGGCCTTAACTATTATCAAAACTACGACCGTGTATTCCTCAATACCATTGTGACAATGGGGTTCATAGGATGGATTACATACATTATGCTTTGGATTGTCCAAACCCACACAGATATCTTGGTTCACAGAGTTAATAGGAAACCAGTCATCAAAGATAGACATATAGACTTTGCTTTTGTTGGACTAGCAGTAGTAGGTTTCCTCATTCTGGCATTTCAGTCTTCACCTTTCATGTACTACGTGTATTGCCTTCTGCCTTGTTTATTTTGGAACCACATTGCCAAAAGAATTCATTTTGCTCAAGCAATCTTCAGCTACATTCTTGGCCAAGGGCTACTGAAGAGGTTGTCCTTTACAGTGATCTTTGGGCTGTTCTCTTTGGAGACGTTAGTCTATAGTTTCTTTTGCAGAGAGATTCTTTGCATTGGACTGGCTTGCTTCTCTTTCTGGATATTATCCACACGATTAACCTGCCGCTTAACTCTAGCATCTTGGATGGTCACCGCTGCTATTATGGCTGTATTTCCAGTCTTACCTGTAGTTGGCCGAGAAGCAAACTACAGACTTGTAACTTTAGCGGGCTTGTTGTCGGTTATAATATTTGTGGGATTATTGTTATGGTGTTGTAGCATTTCTGATGACTTTAGAGCAGAAGTATTGAAAAGTACCAAACTATTGATCTTTCAAATGGCAGCAATCTGCATCTCTGTATACAATGTTAATTCTACATCACTGAGTCTGCGAGAGAAAAAAGGTTTACCTATCTTTAACCAAGCCTCAAGCTGGGTCATCCTGTTATTGGCATTTATAATCCCAGTCTTCAGTTCCAGAAATTTAGTAATACGAATGACCAGTATCACTCTTGGATTGACGTCTCCCTACCTCCTGATGAGTACAGCCTACGAAGGGCTGTTTCTACTTGCACTATCGTTATTTATGGCATCCTGGATGATGGTTGAGCATAAGCTGACAGGCGGCACACTCAAAAGCTTGTTAGAAATCCAAATTGGCCAGGACCACGATATCAAACCAAACCCTGCATGGAAGATTCTAACCAAGGGCCTAAATGGACCTTTAGTGAGACCATTGACACTTGAAGATTTACGCTGTTCTTATTTCTTTGTATTCTTTATTATTACGGCTTTCTTTGGAACGGGGAACATTGCTAGTGTTAATAGCTTTGATCCGTCGTCTGTATACTGCTTTCTTACAGTGTTCTCTCCCTTCAGGATGGGGTCGTTGTTGCTTTGTAAAGTCTTTATTCCATTTGTGATCGTGACGTCAGCTTTCGATGCCATCCATCTTATACTGCAGGTTCCTGTGTACAGTCTGTTTCTCGTGGTTCTGGTGTTTACCGATGCCATGGGTCTACACTTCTTTTATCTCGTCCAGGACTATGGTAGCTGGTTGGAGATTGGCACCAGTATCAGCCATTATGTGATTATGATGACCTTCATTATCTTTCTATTTCTTATATTTGGATTAACAAGGCTGTTTACCGGAGCTTCTATAGCATTAACGGCTGACAAGAAGAAAAGTTAAATATTTTGAATGGATATTTAGTGCATTATTTAATAATAATAATAATTTATGACTTAAAAATGCATTTCAGAAAACTCAATGCTTTTTACAACTGGATAAAAAAATATAATGACTAAAGTAAAGCTTCAGCTACAGATATATTGTATAGAGTCGTTTTCGTATGAGTGGGAAACCTACGGTACAGAGTTACTTCATGGTGCAGAATCGAAGACATCTAATAGATTCAACCAATCACAGCGCGCAAATTCATTGTTCAATCGATACGAATGCTTGGACACGGCATGGTCACCACACAGCATGGTTGCCGCATGCTAATCGTACCATAACTACTGTACTTCCCACTCATACGAAAACGACTCTAAACACAAGCAATTTTTATCAACCAATGTATTTAAAATATTTATTTTGAGTCTGTTTCAAATATAACTTTTCAATATAAACTTCAAGTCAGAGACAACACCTATATATTCTTATTACAGTCATTTGCAAAAATTCTGGCCGCTACGAAATATCAATATATCGGGTGCATTATGGGTAAATAAATAATCGAAAATTCCCCTTAAAACGGGTTAACGCCAGCAAAGTTGGTAGAAATATTTAGTATAATGGTTATTTTAGTCTTACGTTTGTTGTTTGTAAATTTTGCTTCATTTAATAAGTTAGGAAACTCAAAATAGTATTACTTAATTACCGATAATGCACCCGATATATTGATATATTGATATATCGTGGCGGCCAGAATTTTTGCAAATGACTGTATATTATTTAAGAGTTGGCATGTAACCACATGTACAGATTAGTTTTTCAAATAATGTAGAAAGTTTCCCTTTAATAGGAGATTGATCCAAATGGAGCCAGGAACTACGACGTACATGTACATGTACTTGTACCGGTTCTTATTCAGAATGAGTCTCCAATGATGTTGTTGTCAACAAAAGATAAATTAAGTTATTCCAATTTTAAAATAGAATCATTTTGAAACAACTTTACAATCACTTTTATACGTACTGTATGTGAAGACTCAGTGTATATGCTAGCTAATAGCAAACAATATTTTCACAAATCACTTTTTACACACACAGACAGTATGTGATGCAAGCCATAGTGTATAAAGCTAACTAATAGCAAACAATGATTTTAGAAAAATAGATAACCTCAAATTTTAGTACAGTACTATTTCACGGACATATGTTTGCATCTATATTTTGTGTATTTGCAAAATATACATGTATATTTGAAAACTGACAACCATCTTGAGACTAGAGGGTCGTTGGATTGTATTGTATCAGGATTAGATATTTTAATTCTCCTTTCTTTCTAGAACTAATGCTGAGATGAACTTTTTGGGTATCTTTATAGCACTTTAACGTTCCCTTAATTTCTACATTGTATCTCTATACAGAAGAATCTGTCAAACAGCAAAAATATCCTGTTTTCTTTATTTAGCATGTAAAATACAAGCTCTACAGGCGTGATTATATTTTTTAATGTGGCTGCATTGTTTCTGGTACTGTAATGTGTATGTTGTGTATTAAAAAAAAATGATATTTACATGTACGTGAACTGTACATGTACATCATTCTGCAATAATTTACATATTTTTCAAATTCACAGTGCATTCAGGAGAGAAAACATTACAAATGTATAAAAATAATCTTTAAAATTGTTCTCATTGATTACTGTATAATAAAATATTGATAAGCTACATGTATGTACAATAATTACTTTCAAAGTCATTTTGACAATAAATTATAGAGTGCAAACACTAGAACCGTGCAACGTTTTGCACCAAAGAGTACTACTAAATAGCACTAATTAAACAATAACAAACAATAGAAATATAACTGTTGAGTAGTATAGTATTATCGAATATGTTGAAACAGTGCCAACTTTAATTAGCACTAAATGTTGTTATTGTTGTTGTTGTAAATAGTCCCATGGGGGGGGGGGGGGGACTCCCATTTTTAAAGTGGTTGGGATGCTCGTCGGAAAATTTGAAAATGATCCCTAAAAGGTACCCGAGTCTCTTCCAATTGGGTTGGCATGAAATAATTTTCACCCCTACGAGGTACCAAGTCTAATACAATAAGTATATCAATAATTTGCATTTTACATGTAGATTTAGGATGCCTCGGAAGCTTCGCAAAACAAATGTTATTTGCTGTTTATTTGCTGACAGATACCCTTAAAGGTACTGACATATACATGTAGTGTCTTGGTATTCTTTTTAAATCTGAGACCCCTAACCGGTACTACCTACCAAACTTCGGACGAGCATACAACGCGCATCCCCACCACTAAATATACATGTATATGGGAGTTCCCGCCCTGGGTAAATAGTGCAAGGGCTTTTGTTTTCTATTGTTCATTGGTGTTATTTAGCACTATTATTTACATGTACTATTTCACTGGATTTTAGTGTTTGCACTCATTCTCGTACCCAGATCCTTCTCAGCTTTCTTACGAAAAATTGAAGGCTCTGGTACATTTGTAAGAGACTTCTGGGTATGAGAATGTGTTTGCACTCTATTAAATGCACTACATGGACATCACCTGAAAGTAACTCTCTTTTGTCTTTTGTTATTGCTGTCTTTAGACAAATGTGTATTGATCATTATGTAATGTTCTTGTTGACGTTGGATGTCCAACTCAGACAACTGTTGTTTGTGGTTTTGTTTTTGTTTTACAAGACGTGTTTTGAGATCTTTGATTTTAGCATCTTTTGAGGTCAATATATCATCTTGTTTGCTGCATATGACTTCCATTTCTGAACAAGAAAGAAAATCACTTGTGAACAAACTTTGTTTATTAACCAGAAATGCAACTTTGAACTACATGTACATGTATGTTAAAATCATCTAGTGACTTTACCATTGGAACAAAGTGTAATGTTTAGTACATGTATCTCTAAGTATAAGGAAGGAACAAAACTAAGGACATATTAGCCCATTATCTACCCCAGTGATCATGCATATAATATATACAATATTGTACTGTCATCTTAAAGTTTGAGATTTTCCCTGGGGGTAGCCTGAGTATCAGGCTCCACTCCCCACCCATCCCCTCCCTCTCTTCGAAGGCCTGATACTCAGGCTACCTTGGGGGTGGGGTACTAAGTGGTATGGGTACATGTATCTGCTGCCCAACAGTTTTGGGTTTCCGAGCCTTTCAGCACTGCAACAGGGTAGCAAATTCAGCACTTCAAAAATTAGTATTAACTCAGGGTGTGAAAATCAGTTTTCTGCACACTGAAACAGGGTGAGGGTTCAGAGGTCCAGGTATCACACCCCCACCCTAAACTATGATGAGTACCTCCCCCTGGAGATTACCAAGCAAGGACATTACTGTACCTCCACATTTATCCATGAATTGTGTTTTGGCTTGGGATTCTTCAGTGGCAATGTGCTTTAAGTTTCCAAACCTGTAGTATTTAACCAATCACACTTGACTTTCAATGAATATCCAGTTATATTGTTGGCTTGTTGGTGTATGGAAATGGGAAGGGGGGACTCCCATGTGAAAGGGACGGGAATGATCGTCATCTCCTTTAGGGGCGTAAAATTATGAGATTTGGTACATGTATATCACTTGGAGTGTTCACGAAGGAATGCCAATATTTTTAGCCATCAAGGTATCATTTAGTCCAGAATACTATGGACAGTGCATGTACACCTATTTCAAAAAACATTGTTGCATTCAAAGCAACACTTCCGGTCTTGGCTTGACACTTGTTGCTTTCGATGCAACAATGTTTTTTGAAATGGGTGTACATTGTACATACGCTCTTTCAAAGGCTGTCTTTTCCCGTTGTAATTGTTTGGTTAAAATGTCAATTTCTCCATGAGCAAACTCCAGCTTTTCACTCTCATTTGCAAGCTTAGCTTTTGTTTTTATATGTTCAAGTTTCTCATCCTAAAATAAAGGAAAAGCATGTCTTTGGTTGTGGAACAAATGTTCTCAATTTATTAATTTATAATTTTAATAATGAAAAGTATTTATTAAGTATTTATTAATTGTGATCAGAAGTATTTATTATATAGTGCAGATGTCAATCATACATGTACATACATGTACATGTATACTTTTGATGATGAATGTGATGACGAGAAGATAAATCATTTTATTCGATCGAATATTTTGGCTAACAACTGTAGCCATCTACTGCGAGAATAAAGTGAATGCTAATACATTTACATTAAGGTTAGTTGAATAAGTAAAGAGGAAGTGACTGTATACTTTTCATCTGCACATTACAAAACAAAATGATTAAAATTAATAAATGATATACAAAATTAATGGTAAAAATTAGACCTCAGAGCTGTATTTGATACATGTACGATTGATCCCTGGGGTGGATGGATCAGGGGGGAAGGACGGGTGGGCTACCCCCTTGAAGCAAGTGGTATGCGTCAGGACCATATGCATATCTAAAGTGTACACGTCAACGCATCCCTGTCTTGCTCTAGTACATTTGTAGAACGAAGCAGCTTGTAATCACGTCAATGCGTACATTGTACCTGTCTTGCTCTCTAGTATAAGATGCGTTGACGTGAATACAAGCTGCTTCGTTCTACTAGAGCAAGACAGGGACGCGTTGATGTGTACTGCTTGCTGTGGTGGGGTATTCTGCAGTTTAACATACATTGTACTTAAAGATACATGTACAAACCTCCAGTTGTCTTGATAGTCTTTCGTAGTCACCAAGGGGAACTACAGTTTCATTTTTTGAATTACACTAATTAAAGAACAACAAGTTATGAACTACAAATACATGTATGTGAAATATCAACAGCTCCTATAGCCTCCTATGCAGACGTTGCGTGGCACATCCGGGTCCCATCATTCCCCCACTGACGTTGCTGGGGGAATGATGGGAACTGGAAGTGCCACGCAACGTCTGCATAGGAGGCTACAGCTACTAGTGCTGACAATCAATCAATCAATCAAAACTTGACTTGAGTCTCAAATCTTATAGTTATAGCACATGACATGGGTGACATGTGCCCCACTATAATCAATATGGGTAGTGCTGTCGTGTACCGGTTAACCAGGGAGGTTAACAAAGAACGGTGTTCACAATGGAACAATGTTCAAAACAAGCGACTCTACACTCTGCTATTATATTATAAAACAATAGATTCCAGTACACGACGACAGAGCCTAAATATGTGCCCAAATATACATGTAATATAATCAATATAACAACAAAACGGAAAGAAAGCCTCTATGTATACGCTACACATATCATGCAGTATGATAATTATAGTATAAATGATGTAGTATAAAAACCACTGTAAACTTCCATCAAGAACCTGTACTTGTCTAACCTTACTACTTTAGACTTACTTTAGCACTAGCTTTGGCCAGGATATTCTCTTGTACTCGTACAAGATCTTGTAATTGTCGATTTACTATCAAATAAGTCGCTTCCTCCATGTTGTTGTTGATTTCTTTTTCGCGCTTTTCAACTCGCCTTAGTCTCCCAAGAGAAATAAGGCCTGGTCGCAAAACTTGTACACAGGGTACCCAAAACTGGAATGTTCGACTTTTTCAGGGGGCCGGGAATGCCGGGAATGAGCTTGTGTCACCTGTCACGTGACTTTTTAAATTTTCACCGAAGGCAAACGAAAATACCATAACTGCAAAGAGCATACTAAAGTTAGTAAAAGTGGAAAGTTTGAAGAGAAGTGAGTAAATAGGGCAATAGTTGCAGGCATTCAAACTTTGCCTTTTTTGTATGGAAATGTAGGAGGGCAACGCGGAAAACCCATACAAATCCTTGTCAAAGCGGGAAACTTTGAAAGCCTTGTCTTATTTGCTTGATTCTCTTGAAATTTTCAAATTTTACTAATTTTAGTGTGCTCTTTCAAGTTATGATATTTTCGTTTGCCTTCGGTGAAATTTAAAAAAAGTCACGTGACAGGTGACACAAGCTCATTGAAGGGGCCGAGCAGTTAATTTTGTAAGCGTTATGGAAAAGCGAGATTTTAGTGGAAAGAAAAACAAAAGAAATATTTTTTTTTTTAATAGCCTGCATTCTTTTATATCAATTCGTTTTTTGGCGGGAACAGTCATTATTACTGAAGCACATTGTAGAGTAGACCTGTATGATCAGGAATGGGCTCCTGGTATGATGTAAATTTCTGGGAAGTCAGTAGACATCATTTGTGGTCTCGTGCGGAATTGTATCAGCTGAATTACAAGGTTTCAATATAATTCAAAATAAAGACATTTTCCCCCTTTGTTAGGTTTCCCAGTCTTTATGACCGTGTTACACTGAGATATGGCCGACAAAGTTTACCGATTCATTTACTCGAGTTGCTGCATGTAAGCTTGGATGGACTTTTCGATAAAAATCGTACTTTTAAGCGAAAAATATTTACAAGGTTTCCAAATATGGTACTGTACAATGCCCAAATATGGCAGTAGAAAAGCTGGCCTAAGCAAACAGCAAATTTAAATGGGGGATTTATTGATATGTTCACTCTTTAATAGAACATGGGGGCACTTGGGGCCAGATATTGAGATACATGGACTTTTATCAGCCCTGTATTTATTAGCCTTCAAGTCATGGCAACCTTCATACCGTATCCAAACCTAAACGACTATTAAAACTAAACCCTATTCCAGATCGACCAGCTGAGTAGCTCGTCTTATAAGGTATAAGGACTATCATAACAACAACTATATAACGTACAACCCTCATCAATTGCAGTTTGAAATTTTTGTTTTTGTTTTTGTTCAGTTGTATGTTGTTGTTGTTGTTGTTGCCAATCAATACTGAAACGTTTGTTTAAAGCATTTCAAATAAAGACCTTTATTATTATTAGTTATTATTCTAATATTTCTTCAGTGTTTCTTTGAGAATCCAAACTTAAAACTATAATTTGAAGCTTACATATTTTTCCACTCCGCGTTAACTAAGTCATAGCACATAGATTACCACATATGTTGCCATACTGCTATTTATAATTCTCCTTTTTCCTCTCAGATTATAACTCGCTCACTCGACCGTGAGCAAAAATGACTTTTAATTTTAATTGGCCCTTCTGAGAGCTTTTTCGATTCATACTTCTGCTATAAGTTTGACAGAAAAATTACTAACATTGTTGGGGCATTGTTGCATAGTGTATAATTCCATAGAACAAGGTTAAAAGTGGATCCAGTAATCATAGCTAAACGTGACTATTGCTGTATTTCTCCAGGATTTGGGCTTTTTGAGGATTTTGAAGATTTGGGTTTTTTGTTTGAAGCCATGTCAGCTTCTTCCTCGTCATCATGCCACAGGCTTTGCTGACCAGTTCCGTTGCCACCTTCTGTACTCTGGCTGTCATCTTCAGCCTCGTCATTAGATTGAGGCTTTGCCTGACCAGATCCGGTTCCACCCTCTATACGCTGGCTGTCATCTTCAGCCTCGTCATCATGCAGAGGCTTTGCCTGATCAGTTCCTTCTCCACCCTCTATACGCTGGATGTTATCTTCAGCCTCGTCATCATGCAGAGGCTTTGCATGACCAGTTCCTTCTCCACCCTCTATACGCTGTGCCTGGCCAGGTTCATCTCCACTTTCCACAAGGTCGATGTCTTCCGTTGTTTCATCGTGCAAAGGCTGACTAAAGCCAGTTCCTTCTCCACCCTCTATACGCTGGCTGTCATCTTCAGCCTCGTAATAAGATTGAGGCTTTGCCTGACCAGTTTCATCTCCACTTTCCACAAGGTCGATGTCATCTTCAGTTGCTTCATCGTGCAGAGGCTGACTAAAGCCAGTTCCCTCTCCACCCTCTATATGCTGGCTGTCATCTTCAGCCTCGTCATAAGATTGAGGCTTTGCCTGACCAGTTTCATCTCCACTTTCCACAAGGTCGATGTCATCTTCAGTTGCTTCATCGTGTAGAGGCTGACGTCTAAAGCCAGTTCCCTCTCCACCCTCTATACGCTGGCTGTCATCTTCAGCCTCGTCATAAGATTGAGGCTTTGCCTGACGACCAGTTTCATCTCCACTTTCCACAAGGTCGATGTCATCTTCAGTTGCTTCATCGTGCAGAGGCTGACTAAAGCCAGTTCCCTCTCCACCCTCTATACGCTGGCTGTCATCTTCAGCCTCGTCATTCAGAGATTGAGGCTTTGCCTGACCAGATCCGGTTCCACTTTCCACAAGGTCGATGTCATCTTCAGTTGCTTCATCGTGTAGAGGCTGACGTCTAAAGCCAGTTCCCTCTCCACCCTCTATACGCTGGCTGTCATCTTCAGCCTCGTCATAAGATTGAGGCTTTGCCTGACGACCAGTTTCATCTCCACTTTCCACAAGGTCGATGTCATCTTCAGTTGCTTCATCGTGCAGAGGCTGACTAAAGCCAGTTCCCTCTCCACCCTCTATACGCTGGCTGTCATCTTCAGCCTTGTCATAAGATTGAGGCTTTGCCTGACCAGTTTCATCTCCACTTTCCACAAGGTCGATGTCATCTTCAGTTGCTTCATTGTGCAGAGGCTGACTAAAGCCAGTTCCATCTCCACTCTCTATACGCTGGCTGTCATCTTCAGCCTCGTTATAAGATTGAGGCTTTGCCTGACCAGTTTCATCTCCACTTTCCACAAGGTCGATGTCATCTTCAGTTGCTTCAGCGTGCAAAGGCTGACTTAAGCCAGTCCCCTCTCCACCCTCTATACGCTGGCTGTCATCTTCAACAGTCTTGTCGTTGTTTTCAATCTCGTCTTCAGCAGAGTTGTCGCTGTCTGCAGATGTGGTTTCTTCAGTCAACTGTTTGTTTGTGGGTTTGGAATTCACTACAATTAATTAAATTCAAATAAGTTCAACTGTACAAACGTACGATGAACATATCAGGGATAACAACAGCAGCAACAACAATAACAACACCAGTAACAACAACAAGATACTAAAACAACAGCAGCAACAACAACAACAGAAACTAAAACAACAACACGGCAACAACAACAACAATACACAACAACAACGTTAACAACAACAAAAGAACCGGCAACGTACTTACAGCAATAAAAACAACACCTAGTAACAGCGCGCAAAAATGCAACTAAAATATGTTAGTAGCGGCCGGTTCATTCTGGCAAATGGTGTCCGTACTGTATATCAAGGATAAGATATCACATTATTTATTTAATTTGTTGATCGCCTAAAACTTTAGTAGATTTTTGGAAATGGTTTTGCTGTAGATAAACGCATTTTGTCTGGCAGAATTTTACGTCTTCAGATCATGATAGATAAAATAACTCATGCCAATACGCCTAGTATTAGCAGGCTTCATATCAGTGTTTAGGAGTTTTCTAATTCACTCTGGAAACTAGACTAGAAATTCGTTCCCAGTCCTCCACTCGTTTTTGAAATGGCTAATTAACTAGAGTGCAAGTTTAGGATCGAAAAGTGTGAAATAGTACTAACTTTAAATAATATTAGTGAATAAATAGTGCTATTTCTATTGTTTTCCATTAGTTTATTAGTGTTATTTAGTACTAATTAGTTGTTAGTTTTCACGTTTTTCTAAATTGCACTATACCATAGCAAATTAATCTGTGTCGGTTTCTTTTTTTGTCAGAAAAGTCTATTTTCAAATCAGCTGCAGTCTCACCGGCGTCGTTTTTATCATAGATTGCATGAAACTCTTACTCACCAAGTGCAGCAATGCCAAGGATGACAACCAACAGCATAGAATACTTCATGTTTATAGACAGTAACCACTAGTACAACAGAAACGAGAGATCAACAAAGCATTAATTATAAAATCAGAGATATATCACAAACGATTAAATTTATAATTCTTATACCCGAAACTCTCCAGGAATACTTTAACGTTTCTGTCAAAGAGTGATGTAACGTTATTTATGATGGAAGGGTCGATGTCAAGCCACCTGAATTCAATCAATAATTGATCCAAGCTAAATTAGTTGCTGGCCGTTATGTCATCAATACCAGCGACGATGAACTGGTCGGTTGATTCTCTATGACCTTTATACATGTTCAGTGCCTAGATCCAGTTTTCTAGCCGAACCGCGCGGGGAGAAGGAAGGGCGATACCGTATTTATATAATTACTCCGTCGTTTAAGCCCGTTTTTAAAAGCTCATAAGCGCCGGAGCGCCTATTTTAAAAATTGTTGTATTTTGCGGCGGCGCTTATTCGGGGCGGTGTTAATTCGAAAGCGGCGTTTATTAACAAATAATGAACATATTTATAAATGATTCAATACGTTAACCAAATGTTAACAAAATAAACGTGTTTAAATGTTCAAACTTCGATTAAGCGCTGCTTTGTGTGAATCAATGCGGCGCTTATTCGAGGGCGGCGTTTATTAATAATTTTGCTATCAGATGCGGCGTTTAATCGGGGGAGGCGCGAGTAAATACGGTACTCTCCATAATTTAGGCCGGTTGGGTGTGCCGCCCGGATCGCTTAACCCTATCCTGTGCAAAATAAATGCGTTCATTGTTGGGTTTGTTATGCTGCTAGGAGGGAGGTGGATGGACAATTTCAGAAAAAATCCAGAAAATGGAGGTGAACTGTTCCCTATTGTTGATCGTTGCTATTTTGCATTATAGCATAGGTATGATATAACGCGCGCTCTTATTGGTTGGTTAGCGTGTGCGTAAGCCCACGGACACACGTTACGGCCACGGACACACGCTCACGTCATCGTCATAGCGCGCGCGCTCTGAAATCAATCGGAAAATCAAATTGTTTTATTTGAAATTGCAGTGACTATGTTATAAAAGGAATGGTCAACGCTTAGCGTGCGTCGGCTACGCCTCGAGCAACTTTTACGCTTCTCTTTCCTAGGTGGTTTCTGAGTGTAAAACCTGTCTCAAATGTTCCCAACTTTCTTTTGTAACAGAAAACTAAATTGTTCGGTCTCCCTGTGGTGACGCGAGCACGAGGTTTCACTTTGAGCCTTTGTTGGTTGGGTCAGCAGCTTCCTCCCTCTGGCGGCCATATTGGATTTTTGTCAAGAACGTACAGAATTTACCGGTTTTATTGCTTTATTCGCTGTATATCCGGTAAGTCTGTTCATTCATTCACCTTCTGAGATTGTAAGATGTCGGTATTTAGTGATTTCGTTGTTGTGTTGTTAGAGTTAAGATGATTATCCCGTCTCTTCGAGCCCTTCGAGTTCGTGGTCCAAGTCTTGTTCGCCGAATGGCCAGCCACCCAACTGCTGAAGAGCTTGGCCTCAAGGGCATGGAAGTGTACTTCAATGCTTCTACTATTGCTGGAAGACGAAACGTAATGGCACAAAGCTGAATGTTTGCTGCAAATGGAATTTTTGAAACTTGTCCAAGACAAATTGGCTGTGTTCACACTGGGACTTTTCGATCTAGAATCAAGACGTTAAATGTTTACATAGCAATTAATGGTTAGAGTAAAGCGTTCACACACGCGATAAGTTACCGAGCTGAGCTGTCACATTGCTGTCGTCGCTCCTATCATTGTCGGGAATTCAATCGCGCGCCAAGTTGAAAAAAATGGCTGAAGACGTAGCGAAAGCCAAATACTTGAAGCTAAACGATATTATTATTCGCCATGAATTACTCGCTAGAATCTTCAACAAGAGACAAGAAGAACTCGGTACCATTAGCGCCAAATTCACACGCTTAATTAATTCAATTAACTCAAGAACTCATTTGATTGGTTGCTTTTGTTGTGGTACGGCTACAACCCTAGTTCGGAACTGGGGTCGAAACGTCTAAGTAAACATTGGCTTTTTCTTTGAAGTTTAGCTCTTTGCCGGCAATAGTTCGTGGTATTCAACTTTGTGTGTGAACGCTTAAGCAAACATGACCGGCTTTAATCGAGAAGAAAGTCCCAGTGTGAACGCAGCCATTGATTTTTCGATGTTTGAAAACAACAAGTTAATAGGATTAAAATCATGTGTTGTTTTATGAACTGTTGAAGGTTGAAGCCTGGTCCTCACCAGCGACATAAGCACAAGCAACATACACAGACTCAGTAATGCACTGCTCATTAACGGTGCTTGTCTTTTGTCACACGTATTGCATAAATGGTGTCTTGAGTCTGCGTATGTGGCTTGTGCTTATGTCGCTAGTGAGGACCAAGCTTTATCGGAACAGCTTTTCAAAAATTCCAGTTGCAGTCAATCAGTCTGTCATCATGTAAGCTATGTCATTGTACATTGTATGTTTTTAACATCTTGCATCTACACAGCTGTACAGGGGTGTAGCCAGAAGCCCATGAGCCCCCATTTGGGCCCCAAAACCTAGCTATAGTAAACAACAAACAAATTGTACCATCACGCTAATGTAACATTTAAAATATATAAAAGATAATAAGATCAATGTCTTATCAGGGAGGTGCGAGGGAGATAGAGATGCCGCACACCTCCCTGATCTTATTAACTAATTCCGACGAAGGGCTAAAGCTCGAATTGTAATAATAATAAATTTCACTTTGTTCTAGATTTCCTTTAACCCATTCAATGTCATAGTATAAATCAATACCTTATTATAGGAACTTAACGAAGCATTTTATCAACGCGAACAAAATGTACGCATTATAAAATCAACGCAAATTTCTGAAAAGTTATGTTTACATACATTTAATTAACGCAAATTTGATGCTTTATTTGTAATGATTTCTACATCAACAAAGTATTTCTATGCCAACAAAAGTATTTCAATACCCACTAAACTCCAGTCACTATTCAACAAATGGATCCAGGGATGGAATGTAACTAGCTATCCCCTTGGGGATACCGATCGTGCTACATCGATGAATCTAAAGACATTTTACAAACAATACTGAATGACGATGTGTCTCTGACTCTGACGGGGAGGTAGAGTAACTTTGTTGGAAATAAAGGTATCTTTAAATAATGATGATGTAAAATGGTGTGATTTCAATTAACAATAGAATGTAGAACAACGACGTAAATTAAGATGCATAAAATTAATGCAGATTTTTTTGAATTCGTGTTAATAAGTTGCTTCGTTAATTTCCTATAATAAGGTATCCCAATTCAATAATCATTGCTTCATGTGTAAATACAATGTACAGGCAAATTTGAAATTGTCTGGTTTCCAAGTATCAGATTTTGTTTGTTACTAATAGGCCTCCTGCACTAAGAGGTCACATGACCCCAACCCTCTTAAATCGAACAGCTGTGTCAAAATGAAATGAAAAGAGCTCGGAGTTTCAGCTCATAATGTCTGACACAGGAGAAATGACATTAAAAATAAAATCGAACGTTTCTAAGATTTTGTTTGGAAAATGCATTGGATGGCAAGAGCTTGTAATTCAGCACATTTTCCTACACGAATCCCAATGTGATTTTATTTTTAATGTCATTTCTCCGTTGTCAGACATTATGAGCTGAAACTTCGCCGTTACACTCATTTCGAGCTGCTCTTTTCATTTCTGGAGTTCATTTTGATACTGTTGTTCAATTTAAGGGGGTTAGGGTCACATGACCTCATAGTGTAAGTGGCCTATTTACCATTGACAACAAAACAAACACATGCAAAGATTTTGATTGATTGATTATGGTCTAATATGGTGCTTCAAACAAACTGCGCTAATAATAAAAGTTTTTCATAAATTTTTTCATATTGGGAATTCATCAGGGGTCGGGTATACTGGGTAACCTTCTTATTGGGTGGGACGTGGTGTAATGTATTTTAAAGGGGACTTTGTGTCCTATTGTACAACACCTGCCTTATGGGCGAATCTTGAAAAAAAAAAAATAATAATAATAATAATAATTTTAAAAAAAAGATGATTTTTTGTATACTGTCAACAGATTGTAGTTGCAACATATGGAGTATTCATTGGTCTTATTGTGCTCTACAAGTCCACTAAATCCAAGGCTCCCCAGGAAAAGACTGCCTGATTGTTTTTATCTAGTTTTGCTATCGAATCCTACTTGTATTTATCTACACAAATTAGTGTGATACTCTATACAGTTTCCTTGAATTATTGTGGTGATGTTGTCGAGCTTGTTGAATTTGAATGATTGTATCAAATAAATTGAGATAACTTTTGTTATGTCTGTATTGCTATTAATTTCATGTTGTTGACAATAGGGCCATTTATACGAGTGAAAATAGGATGCGTCTTATCTAAGACGCGTCTTAAATAAGACGCGAACTATCCGTATAAACGGCACTTTTTGTCGTGTTCTTAACTAAGACGCGACTTACCGAAGAACAGCATTTTGAGCTGTTCTTATTTTGTTCGCGACTTATTTAAGAATACGACAAAAAGTGCCGTTTATACGGATAGTTTGCGTCTTATTTAAGACGCGTCTTAGATAAGACGCGTCCTATTTTCGCTCGTATAAATGGCCCTAATGATGCATTGTGCCTTTTTAGCTCTGTTTGGATGACCCCCTTAAGACTATTATTCTTGGTATGTCTTGCTGTGACAACTCATTAAAAGCTTCAAATAAACATGTATGTATACATGTACATCGGCAGATGAAACTTTCAAAAGTACATTTGTAGGTGCCAGTGATTTTGAAAGTAATAATTGCAATAATCCTAATACAGTGGAACCCCGTTAATATGGACAGAGTAAAGGGACATGCAAAAGTGTCTGTATTATCTGGGTATCTGTATTAAGTGGGCTGTCATACATATATGGCCTTTTCGTTGGGACAAACAAAACCGCCCATAAGTGGGTGTCCGTATTCAGCGGGTGTTCATAAAGTGGGGTTTCACTGTAGTTCGTAATGTAGTTTGTAGGGCTTCGCCAAGCGTAAATAAAGACTCGGAAAAAACTTACAACAATTACTTTATAACTTACAATAAATTGTAATACAGTAAAAAAATGCATAAAAGAACCCCTATTTTTCAAAGTCAGGCTGAAATGGTTCTTATATATTGGGTGTCTAGTGAGAAATCAGGCTGAATAGGTTCTTAACAGGTTCTTATTTACAGGCTGCAAAAAAAAAAAGATGTCAATTTCCCCATACAACTGATATGGTGTATTTCCTTACAATTTGTTTTAATTAGTGAACTATTGACCCTGAAAGGTCTAATATTCACACTAAACATTAACAACCCAACTCGCTCATAGTAATATAATATTTCTGCATATTCAGCACCGACTGTACCTGTGTGTTCTGAGCTTTAGTCTTTTCTCATAAGAACCTGCTTCATTTGTCAGGCTGAACTGGTTCTTATATATTGGGTGCATAATTGGCTAAATTTCAGCCTGGAGGTTCTTAATCCGCAGTTTCTTATATGTAGGTTTTTACTGTAGTATACATGTATGTATGTGATATAAATTTTATTAGCTTTGTAAATATGATGCACACAAGAGAAACATTGTCTTGGTTGCTCCTTGATACACTGACTACAATGTACACTAGGGTTTTAATATGTGTATGACTCCATTTGCAAGGTCTGTCTCTGCTCTTTGCTTTCTTTGAAGATCATCAACAACTTTTGTCCAATTTGAGATTTTTTCGGAAAGTTTACTAAGAAGGTCGACTTTTTGTTTGATTTCCATTTTGAGATGACAGATTTCCTGAAAACAAGAAAAACAACATGAAGACAGACCGTAACTACAATGTACGTGTAAAGGTATACAGACATCTACACAGTGCAACATTGCGAGCAGTATTGCCAGCAATGGGCTACATTACTTGCACTAAGAGGTCATGTGACCCTAACTCCCATAAATCAAACAGCAGTGTCAAAATGAACTCCAGAAATGAAAACAACAGCTCGAAATTAGTAAAAGGGTGGAGTTTCAGCTCATACTATTTGACAAAGGAGAAATGACATCTCTCATACAATGTATCTCTGCTAGACATTGCTTCAAGAGATTGTAAAATAAGCTGATATATCAGGGGCGGATCCAGAGATTTTGCAAAGGGGGGCGTGTTCAGGTTGGACATTGGTTTCAGCCAAATTTTATGTAAATAACTTTTTTGTCAAAAAAGGTAGGTACAGTGTATTCGCCACACCCAAAATCCACCCCAGTATATATATATATATACATTGTACCTGCTTAAATGTCTCCTCAGGGTGATATACTCTGGCATAAGCTTGTTGCTTAATAAAGTCTTCTTCAACTTGTTTTGCACATTCAAGAAATCTTGATATAGCAGCTTCAACACCTATGAACAAAGATGTTGTAAAGACTAAAGTACTGCCCTGAATCAGCCTAAGAATACATTCGTACAAAGCATAAATTTTATCTTATCTCAAAACAAATGGCTAAACAAAATATAACTACATGTAAGTTTATAATATAATAGAACTGATTGTATTTTGCGTCGTTCTGATTTAGAGTGCTGCTATAAGACCATAACTTGATGTACATGTAGTTGCCAGGTATTTTTTAAGTTACATACATACTCCTTAGTTAGAAAGGTAAGTTATATACATATAAATGAATAAAGAAGCAATAACCCCATGTTAAACACACATCAACCACTACAGAAAAATCCCATTTTTCTGCAGTGGTTGTGTTTAACGTGGGGTTATTTACTCCTTTAAGTTAGCTATTAGTTATATATTTATACTAGACTAGACAAGCTAGACCACATAATGCATGTGGTCTACATGTATATCTTAGTAGAGTGCAAACCATATGTCCGTGAAACAGTACTAACTAATTAGTATTACATAGCGCTGATGAAACAATAGAAAACAATAGAGATAACGCTATTTAGTACTATTTAGTAATAGTACTATTTCACGGACATATGGTTTGCACTCTATCTAATAATGAATATACACCCAATGCATCAATCAGCAGCTTCCCCCTGGGTGCCACCATGGTGCACTCTTGGGAACCCAGGGGCATTTGTTGACATTTGTCAGATGAACATTTGTGTAGGTGAGTACAGTAACTTCCCCCAGGGGGTGGGGATTTGTCCGAATTCCTCTGCCCCATACCCAGGGGGATTTTATGATGATTGTTTGCATGGGCATTTAAACAAATCCCCCAGGTTTCCCTGGGGTACTTATGGCCAGGCACCCAGGGGGGAAGCTGCTGATTGATGCATAATTATTGCAATATTTTCTTTTTATACCTAGTGACAATGTTATTGCAATTACATGTAGTCGTGTTAGTAAGCTTAAGCTTTTAATATATGAGACATATATTAAATCTTAATAAATATAGCTGTGCAATAAAATAGAGTGATTCCAATAAACTGGTGCATTACTAAAGCTACACCAATATTTAACAAAAACAAACGTGGGGGGGTTATCTCCCCCATATATATGCAACCTATACGGGTATGTACGCTCACCCGATAGGGTATGGTTTTTGAGCTCCCAGGTCTGGGGTAGGGTATCGTTTTTTTGCCTTTTTAGGCTGGGATCGGGTACGTTTTGGTCTGGTATAGGTATGGGGCCTTTCCGCAATAAATCGCCACTATCAAATGTCAAAGCTATCAATTTACATATCCCTTTGTCAGCACGCTTTCAATCTGGATAGGGTATACATTTTTGGACTTGGAAGCTTCCCTTCAGTCTGGCACTTTTAGACTGATAGGGTGTACATTTTCCAAAGCTTTAGTCTGGGATAGGGTCGATGGAAAATCAAAAATTTTAGGTCTGGGAAAGGGTCAGGGTTTTGTGTGAGGATGTCCGCGGCACACCCCGATACCAAAAATACCCTTATGTCGCCCCCCCCGGGTTTTCCCAACACACACGATTAGACACTCGCTCTTTTCTTTTGCTCTTTGTTTTTTTGCATTTAATTGCAAACAAAGAACATTGCCGAAAGTCTAGTAGTGCCCAGGTTTAGAGTGATTCCAATAAAAAATCCAATTTTCATTTTCTAAAGTACACCAACACACACTAGAGTTAGACACTCGCTCTTTTGTTTTCTTTTGTTTCGGGGATTTTGTGCATTTAAATAAACACTAACAACTAGTAGTGCCCAGGTTTAGAGTGATTCCAATAAACCTGGGCATTACTTATACTAACTACACCAACACACACTATTAGACACTCGCTCTTTTGTTTTCTTTTGTTTCTTTGCATTTAATAAACACTGACAGCTATTTAGTAGTACCCAGGTTTAGAGTGATTCCAATAAACCTGGGCATTACTAACTACACCAATACACACTATTAGACACTCGCTCTTTTGTTTTCTTTTGTTTCTTTACATCTAATAAACACTGACAACTAATAGTAGTGCCCAAGTTGATTGGAATCACTCTATATATGCATGTATAGTGCATACTATTTTACAGAACATAAGCTTAAGTTAAGTTACCTGCTTTATTGTCGATATTTTGCCCTTTACCTTTGTCGTCTACTCCAAGAAGCGATACACAAGACTACAAAGCAAAATGGTCTTATAAATAACTGTACTCAATAAAAACCTGCTATAAAATGACATCAAATCGTTCATCGTACTGATTGCAAGGTTACAAACCTGAAGAGAACGTTCTAAAGAACTAACCACATCGTCCGCCATTTTGATTTATGAATGCCTTAGGGTATCCCCTTGAGTAAATTTTGAGTTCCACATGGGGGGGTGACTAGGGTGAACATTAAAATGAAATTTCCAAATCATTACTGGTAATAATTTGACTTTCTTTGTCAAAATAGAAAATAAAGTGTTGAAGTTTCCTCGTTAATTGAGAAAATAGTTTTACTTTGGATATTTTCATTACGTAATTTAACGTCCTATGACGGGAGGTACGATAGTGCAACAAATCCCCACAGATCCCTAGACGATGACAATCATACACACTGTCACAGAACGTCAGTCGTCACATCACAAACATCACGAGATCTGATGAAGTGAAAAGAACATCCAATATCACTGGCATTTTCGTCTTCTTGTCTTTAAAACTTTACAGCGGTGGTACGTAAGTATCTAGCATCTCTGAACTCTTAAGTTCTCGATTTTTTGAAGCGATTTGAACCGACTTTTTAATGGCTTAAATATCAGATTGGCCCGGCCCGTGTTTACTATAAGGAACTGGACAGCTGCTTAATTGGGATCTCCGAGACAGCGAATATAAATCAGTTTATAATCTTTTACACGTCTTCATTCAACGTACATGTACTTGCATATCAGGGTTTATATACATACGAGCATATAGAAGATATCGTAGCCAAGCAAGGGAAATGTCAAGGAAAATGATATGGTCGAAGTTCATTTCCTGTGTTTGCATGTCCGATGTGTTAATTATTCAACTAGAACGAACAGCAGCTGGGTTATTAGTGCAAAAGAGCTTTATAGATTCTTTTAGGTCTGCTTTTCTTATAGGTATATATATACTTAAATAAAGACTAGATAGTCGTATAAACATATATATATATTTTTACTAAAATTAATCAATATAATAATATATACAGATGACATGACTTTTTAAAAATGATGGTGGTGGGGGGCTGTTGGGGGAGGGCTGTGGGGGCCGGCTGTGGGGGCCGGCTGTTGGGGGGCTGTGGAGGCTGTGGGGGGCTGTGGGGGCTGTGGAGGCCATCTGTTGGGGGGGGGGGGCAGGGGGCTGTGCTGTGTACGGCCCTGACAGCTACATGTCTACATGTATTGATAAAGTGGCCCAGCAGCCTATATATATATATGCGGTATAGGAGTAAATGTACATGTATTTTCTTGATTCATCATTGTCCTTTTTCTATTTCAGTCTTGAGATAGACTAACACAGTCTGTGATGGGGCAATCAAAGAGATGTAACTGGCGACAGCTTGTCACAGTTGAGCCAGTGATATTTTTTTATGCGTTTGGCTTGTTCATGCATATGCCTGTTATACAGCAGTACATATACTTCCGTATTGCAAAGTCCAAAGGATTTCCTTACAGCACAAAGAAGTCAAGCAGTTGTGGAAATGTGACAATGCTGAATGATACAATGAAAGACCTTGAAAAACAGGTGCATACCATTTACTCTGGCATTTTTTGGGTTAGGGGTGTACCGCCATGGCCCCAAAAACCTTACCCTATCCCAGACTAGTGGTTAAACTAGTAGAAACTGATAGGGACTAGTGGTTGAATTACATGTAGTAGAGATTAATAGGGACTAGTAGTTAAACTAGTAGAGAATGATAGGAATGTGCGGTTAAGCTAGTAGAGACTGCTGGCGACTAGCGGTTAAAATAGCTAGTAGAGACTGATACTAAGGAGCTAGCGGTTAAACTTTTAGAGACTACTAGGGACTAGTGGTTAAACATTGGTAGAGACTGCTGATGGTGATGATGGTGATGATGATGATGATGATTATTATTATTATTATTATTACTATTATTATTATTGTTAATACTATTATTATTATTATTATTATTAGTAGTAGTAGTATAGTAGTAGTAGTAGTAGTGGTAATCATATGGTTTCGAGTTCAATTTGGAAATAATTTGCATGAGTGTGTTTTTCAAAGAGTATCAAAATTGCACGAGCCCGTAGGGCGAGTGCAAAAAACACACGAGTGCAAATTATTCCAAATTGATTTCGAAACCGTATGATTACCAATTAATAATATTCATGAAAAAAAAAAGTAATTTGCACTACAGTGCATATTAAAGATAATTTGCACTGCAGTGCAAATTACTTTTCAACTGCACTGCTCTAAGCCAATCAGAATCGAGTATTTTTTTCATGTATATTATTATTATTATAATTGTTATTAATATTATCATGTATCATCATCATCATCATCATTATTATATTATTCTTCCACCAGGTGCAGTCAATGTCATCATATGTCCACCTTGGAGTTGTAATGTTCTCGGCAATACCCTCTCTGTTTGTCTCCCTGTTAATTGGTAGTTGGACTGATTCAAAGGGAAGGAAGCCAGCGCTGTTCTTCCCAGCTCTTGGAAGTGCCCTGGAAGCAGGAATCACCATATTAGTCATGTATTTTGAGTGGCCAATATATGTGTTGTTTATTGGCGCAGCTGTCAATGGTATTTGTGGTTATTTTACTACAATGATATTAGGCGTCATGTCATATATTGCTGATACCACGGATGAAGCAGACAGACCTCTCCGGTTAGGTATGTTCAAGAGATGTTTGAAAAAAAAAACTTTTTTCAACGATGGTGACTTGTGATGATTCTGCGGTATAAAGTATAATCATGGATCTAACCATGAGTCTCGCGCATTTTCTGGGATATCTTAATTTCACTCAATCTATTTTTAGAATGTGGACGCCAATGGAAACATACTCACGGTGCGGTGCGGTGCGGTGCGGTGCGGTGCGGTGCGGTGCGGTGCGGTGCGGTGCGGTGCGGTGCGGTGCGGTGCGGTGCGGTGCGGTGCGGTGCGGTGCGGTGCGGTGCGGTGTAGTGTAGTCAGGGCCGTACATAACCCAAAATCCAAGGGGGGCAGTACGTACACAACAGCAAAAATAAATAAAAAATAGTACAGTTCTCAGTACTTTTAGGTATCTTTTTCGCCTTTCTTGGGGGGCAACTGTGCTGTGTACGGTAGCGCAGTGCAGTGCAGTGCAGTGTAGCTATAGTGTAGTGTAGTGTAATTTTAAAATACCTTTATCAATCCAGTACTAGTACTGCAAAGGGTTTAGAGATCTTTGGAACTTAGAACGAAGTGAGTTGCCGGATATATACACGCAGTGAAGAGAAAGAAGCAGTTACGTCAGTTGTGAGGTTTTTACACCGAGGTAAACCCAAAATGTGCGTTGTCTTTCAGCTGTCTTAGAACTCATAACGTTCCTTGGAGGGATGGTAAGCCAAGTGACTAGTGGTATTTGGATCGAAACCCAAGGCTTTATAACACCGTATTGGTTCATCCTAGGATGCCTACTGTTCTCAGTTCTTTATACATTGTTCTTCGTGCCAGAATCAAGGCCACCTTCAACAGTCCAGGAGAAGACTAAATTTGCCAGCTGCCGAAGTTTGAAGAGAATCTACACTGTGTATGCTTCAGCGAAAGACGGCAATAAACGCAACCTCATCTTGCTGACCTTGAGCAGTGGTATAATGCAGGTGGCCTTGCAGGGCGTGACGGGAGTCATTACACTCTATGTGCTTCACTCGCCATTGTGTTTCTCACCAGAGTTTGTGGGATATTTTACGGCGTGGAGGAGTCTTTCCATTGGCCTGGGCGCTATCATTGGTATTAGGCTGTTGGGGAGGTGGTTTTCAGAGCTAACGATAAGCAGACTGGGCATTCTTACACGCGTTGCATCGTTGGTTTTGTTAGCTTTTTCAACGACAAAAGTGCTAGTTTTCATGGGTAAGTTTTCACGAAGTATCACTGAGTGGAAGTGAGTTTGGATATTTAAATATCTGCATGATAGGTAACGAAAACTCCCAGTCCTGGATCCTCCACGCAGTGGTTGTGCCGAGCGGAGCGTCTATTGCAATCGGCAGTGCAGCGGAATCTACTGAGTCTAGTGTACATTGTGGAGTCTAACACTTAAAAGTGCATGTGGTGTTCGTAGTGAATTGCAGAGAAATCTAGTAGAGTGGAGTATATACAGGATATTTTAAAATTGTCTTCATTGACAGCTCCATTGGCTGGCCTGCTCAATGGATGTGTTGTGCCTATCTTTAGAGCTATGATGTCAAGAATTGTCAGTAGTGACGAACAAGGTAACAGTACCATCTTGTCTTCTAGCACTAAGTGTGTGGAATCAAACACCGTCTCTATTCAGATTTTTTTCAGATTTTTATTCCATATACACCATATATTTTTTTTACAATATTAATACATTAGTCAACTTTACCGTATTTACCAATGTTTCCCCATCCTCGGGAACCCAGGGGTATATTCTGTCGCTCGTTACTCGTTCCCAGAGAAATACCCCTGGGAACGAAGTCTGTTGGAGCTTGTTCCGGAAGTCAAAATTCAAAATGGCGGCTGTCCTATTCAAACCAGAAATACTTGATACTGATTGGTGGACCATATAAGGTCGACCAATCAGAAACGAGAGTAATTTTGACTTCCGGAACAAGTTCCAACAGACTTCGTTCCCAGGGGTATTTCTCTGGGAGCGAGTAACGAGCGACAGAATATACCCCTGGGTTCCCGAGGATATGATGTTTCCCTTACCTTAGCCTCCTACGCAGAGGGAAGCGTTGCGTGACTACACTAAGAACGTCTGGGTAGGAGGCTACCCTTACCTCGGTAACATCAGAAATAGACCTTTTTACCGATACGGCGGCCATTTTGGATTCTATTGTTTTGGCTAAAACATTATGGGATGCCCAGGGTGCAAATGACCCAAAAACTGTAGAGAGTCCGACTCTAGCCATAGTGTTGTGTGACTTAATATCTACATGTGTTGTGTATTGTTGTATAATTTTGTACAAATTCATTGCTTTAAATTAGGTTTTAGTAGTTTTTCAAGGCCAAATGGTTACTAGCTTGCACCCTGGGCATCCCATAATTTCTTCATAATTCAAGATGGCCGCCGTATCGGTAAAAAGGTCTATTGTTTCACCATATATTATTTATATATATTTATTAATTTTTATTTTTCTATTAATCAGGTGCACTGTTCTCCGCTGTTGCATCTATTGAGGCCTTGTCTAACTTTATTGGTGCCTTCATATTCAACACACTCTATCCTTTTGCCCTAAATAAGTTGAACTTCCAAGGATTCCCTTTTCTTGTTGGAGCATTCGTCGCTTTGGTGCCGCTTTGCTTCATGTGGTATGTGAAATGGAGTATAAAATTGTGTAAAATATTGATAGGCTGCAAGCAGTTGCAACATTGTTGTAAGCAATAATAATAATAATGATAATAATAATAACAACACATCTAATAATAATAATAATAACAACAATAATAATAACAATAATAACAACAACAACAATAGTAATAACAACAACAATAAGAAGAATGACAACAATAATAATAATAATAACAACACAATAATAATTGCACAGGCAATCTTTTCGAGAATGACGTCATATCCGCGATCTATGGCAAATATTGGAAGACTGGGTTCGAGTGGCTTGATTAGCTGAATTAGTTACAAGTTTTTCGAGGTGTTTGAAAGTGGGAATATCATGACTTGAATGGATTCAACATTCTTTCTCCAGTACATTGGATATATAGACTTTGACTTGACTTTTATTATTATTCACATACAAATTTACAAGCCGGATAATAGAAATAGATATTTAATTTGCAGATGATATTGTCAAATGCTAAGAACTGCTATCTCAATGGTTATAACACTCGTACCCAGTCTTCCAATGTATTTGCCGCAGACCAGGTTACATGGTAACTTATGACAGTCTTAGTATTCGTTTTCTTTTATTCATTTCTAGCTGTCTGAAGAACCCAATGTCGCTGTTGTCCAAGAGGGACCGAGTTCAGATTGTTGGAAACTATGAAACAATGCCTGAAGACAATCTGAGCGAGCCGCCAATCCAAGGCAGTGTCAGCTCAGATGATGAAGTTTCTTCTATTAATAGTCTTAGGTCACGTGTCCAATCTGCTAATAGCTACACCAATGAACCATCTCGAGCATAGGTTGGCAAGCGCGTTAGAGTCGTTGTCGTACGAGTGGGAATGTTACGGTACCGTGTCGTATTGAAAGAGTTTGATTGGATGAGATGCATCTGCACGCTTTTTGATTGGTTCAGAAAGGAAGCCATTTGAGTGTCACGGTACCGTAGGTTTCCCACTCATACGAAAACGATTCTATGACTGAAACCTGGTGTCTTTAGATTTACCAGAAAAAAAACATATATAAAATGTATGTAATTTAGAGTATGCGTTGTTAATTAGCGCATCGAGATATCGATCTTTAGATACGCATTATATATAAATAATACATATTATTATTTTGTAAGAAAGGCATCTATTCCACTGGCGAAGCAAACTCAAACGCAAGTGCAAAAGTTGTTATTACTCGGCAGGCTGCCTGTGGCACGCCGAGTTGAAAAATGGGCTTTTTTTTCTTATGGCCACAAATCGCCAACATGCGCTCTATGCCCCTGAGCTCCATTAATGAAGCCAGGCCTGCGAGTGCACGCTTTTTGATTGGTTCAGAAATAAAGCCATTTGAGTGTCACCAGAAGTGTCACGGTACCGTAGTTTTCCCACTCGTACGAAAATGACTCTAATATAACAATAATGAGAACTGATGTTCGTGAGCGTAAATATGTTGATGGCCCGACGCAGGCTCATTTTAGCCCGAGCGGCAGTTCAGTTCAGTTCAGTTTTATTACACTTCAAAGCCTATATACATTATTATACATATATTAATTAAATACATAATTTTACAGGAATGTTGATGATTACGGTGTGGATATAGAAGGGACAGTTATGGAAGTGTACGGTTGTCAGAGGAGCAGTGCTTTCGAGCTGACCACAGCCACATATATGTGTTAACAATTGGAGTCTATCCGGTGCCATGGTAAAATATATTATTGTTAGGATAAAAAAAGAAGAAGAAGAAAGAGAAGAGAAAAAAAATAACGGAAAAAAGAGAAAAGAAAATTATCAGTGTCTGTCTTTGTACTATTACAGTATACTATTCAGATCAGAGTTGCAATGAACATATTTACGCCAGGAACATCAATTGTCTTACTATTATAATAATAATCCAGGACAGAAAAGGAAGTGTAAGATGCGACAGCCCTTTCAATGCATATTGATATTAATGTTAGGTTAGATATTGATCTGTAATAGATAGCGCTTTGAGCACTAGAAAAAGCGATTATATATAATAAAGTATTATTATTATTCGATTATGAATATTCCATTTTAGCCGGTAAAATTCGATCCAAATATGCCCTATTCAATTAAGAGGGGCTTCCTGCGAACAACATAAGTGCCCTCTGATCAAAATCTAAATTCTCGTCCAGATTCTTTGAATTTCAAAGGAGAATTTGGGTTTTGATCACAAGTCACTTTGTTCTTGCAGGGAACCCTTCATTTTATTGTAGTTTGTACATTGTAGATATATGATATAATTATAGTGAAATACGCATGCGCATAGTATTTTAATACTATTAAAATAGTTCACTTTCTGTGGGAAATAAAAGAGTACATAACGGCCGTACATGACTGACAGTGGTTTTTGTACCGAGATGAAGACTTATTAGTCGGGCTTCCTGTGGAAGACCCGACTCTAGAAATGAGAAGCGTTCTTCGTCGTCGACCCCAGAAAGCATATTGGGTTCTACAGCGCATGCGCCCTGTGCCGGCCGCTAAGATAATCACTGAAGGCTCAAACTACATGGCTTATCAAGACGAGACATCGCACGTCGTCCTCTTTCTTCACAACCTTGTCGAAGGAAGGTTATGTCGTCTTGTATTTGTATTTGGTATGGATATATTTATGGCACCAAATAAACTATTGTCATTTCTATGATTCGCTGAGTTTGTGAAATCGATTTTACAAAGAAAGCATGTTCTACCGAGTCATGCATAATCACCCAAGGCTCCGTAAACAAAATGGTTTCTTCACAAACCTTGTCAGTTGGAGGAAGGTTACTAGTATGTCGTCTTGTTTTTTATTATTTTTCTCCGTACGCGTCAACGTCGAGCTAAAGCCGAAGGAGACATGAAGTCTGGGCAAGAAAGATTAGAAAGCACAAACCAATCAGGGAAAGCACCGGAGGTCAAGGGGCCAAAATATAAGTCTTTTCTCGTCTAAATCTAAATTTAGATTGAAACAGGACGCTCTAGTAGCGTCAAGTATATACTGTAAAGTTCGCAGTACTGAAATTGCTGAAGGAAAGCATGTTCTATCGAACGACGAGCAACCCAAAACTGTTTCATTGTGCATATACAATACTTTATGATCATTCTAAACCAGTGTTTTATCTTTATAATCTATCTCTGAAACATTGCAACACGTACAATCTACGTATTCTGCACGGATTTCGCTCAATAAGCACATTACATCACTACCTTGCCTACATGTTTGATGCATTAGTCTACGGCGCGCGGGCTCTTGCTCGAGCTTTATTGCCATTGACAATATTTCATTGACAATGGATATTATGGTCGAGAGCAAATCAGATTCAGTCGAGATTACCGATCGCAGCAACCACTGCTTGCTTTAAGAAGCCCGACTTAACGCTACAAGAGCATCTAGTTTACAAAAAAGCTCGAATCAATTAATAACACTGCAGCAGTGTAGCTCTTTATCCGGTAGTCAAACTAGAAAACATATTATGTGGTAAATGTGCGTGTTTTTAGGTTCCTTAGCTTGCGATCAAGCCTCGAATAAGATGGGAAAAGGATGGGTGGAGAGGAAAGACTGCACGGAGGCCATATAATTAGACAGGCACACTTTCCTATTCATTCCAGTTAACGTGTCGCGCTGGTTCAAAACCTACCAAAGTCTTGACGGTGTTTGGATGTTTGTCACGGTCTGTGCTCTGAAATAGAACAGGAATCTAATGTAGAAAGTCAGGGTATAAAATATACCATTCCATATATTATATTGTAGCATATTCTAAAGGTGCCAAATACAAAACTGTCATTGTATTCGACATCTATTTATTTGTAATCTTACACTACTGGGAGTCTGCTGTTATAACATGGTGGGGATATGGCAAATTAATAATAATTGCTAAACCATTGGCAATATCTATGCAAACATCATATTTGCAACAATTTTGACATCAATTTGCATATGGTGAAAAAATAGACATGAACATTCATTTGCACTAATGTCAAATATGGAGTGTATTTATAAGTTTACAGTATGCTTGCACTTAGGTGTATAACAAAAACTTTATTGAATAGGATAAACACCGTTACCAAAAATTTATAATTTTGATTCATATTCACCTATACTATCTTTACTAAACAGAGTAAAGATGATGACAATTGCATATTTAATTGAATCGATGCAAATATGCTCAAATATGGTAAAACATGGTATTAATTTGCATCATATTTCATTCAGTGGATTGAGTTTCAGTATTTGCTGATAACAAAGACAACGTCAATCTTCTTGCCCAGACACTTTCCATCTCTAACTGTCGTCTGGTCTCGCATTGCTGATAATACCTGCTCAATATGCGCTTTTTCAGCCGTAGCACGAAAGTTGACCAGCTCTGCAAAGAAGTCAAGTAAAATATTCCCTTTGACAGAGTCTTCATCAAAGACTTCAGTAACATCTATCTCGGAATCTTGTGTGAACATCTCGTACTTCCATCCATTCTTGACAGCAATCTTTATGACTTGATCTGGACATGATTCTTCAGACTTTCCTTTGACTAATTCTGAAGTATTAACATGCTCATTAGCTAACTTATTTACAAGAGCTGCTATGTCGTCATTTCCCTCGACAACCACCAACACTTGCCCGTTCTCTCGCACCTCTTTTTCAATGCAGTGCTTTAGAACTTGCTCAACATCTACGTAATAGAGGCTGTGAATGAAATGGACCAAGTCGAACTTTGTTGTCGGTTCTTCTTTGCTGCTTAATTCGTGCGTGTATTCATCGAAGGTCTGAGCACGAAGATCGAAGGTCAATGAATCTGACAAATTCTCGATGGCTTTCTTATAAAGGCTGATTTGACGGCGGCTTGGTTCAACAGCACGGTTGAATATCTTCATGTCTCGGTACTTCGTTTCTCGTTGCAGCTCATCCTCAACTATTTGCAGCACTTCCAAGTCGACAGCTCCATCTCCACTACCGACACTCAGTACGTTGAACTGGCCAAGATCACGACTTGTTTGTAGTTGTTTTCTTATAAAGGGCGGGAGATGACGACGAAGGATTTCCTTGTTTGTATCTAATTCTCCAGATTTCTCTTTCCACACTTGTAGTCCATTTTGATAGTGTTCATCTCTTTCTAAAGATAAACGTTCCATGATTTTGCAGTTTCTTCTAATTCTTTGACCACAGTCCGCGCCAGCTAGAGTCCTAAAAGCTATAGTGAGTGAAGAGTGAATATTCAGTTACTCTCGAGTGACCCAGCAACTTGAATTTCAGTGTCAACATGACTCCATGTAAACATGGAATGGACTATAGCCTGGATTATGGATCAGAAAATGTGTAGTCAGTTAATTCGCTTTTCTTTTTATGACAAAAAATAAAAAGTTTTTGAAAGGAAAAACCAAGGTAAGGTTGAGTATTTTGGTTGCGCGGGCATGGTAACTAAAGCTAAAAATAGATCGAGTTCTAAAAATAGAATTAACGGATCACATGATGGGGTACCAGGGATTCCTTCTCTTACCTCATTTTCTCTTGATGTACTGATATACTTGATTTACAGAATTTTTGCAAAGTGCTGTAATAAAACAAATTACAAATAATAGATAAAAATAGATAAAAAATCCTTATTTACAAAATTTGAAATGTTCACTTGACTACTGACTAATCATAATAATAATCATAATCATAATTATTTTTATTAGTCGGGCTTCCTGTGGAAGACCCGACTCTAGAAATGAGAAGCGTTCTTCGTCGTCGACCCCAGAAAGCATATTGGGTTCTACAGCGCATGCGCCCTGTGCCGGCCGCTAAGATAATCACTGAAGGCTCAAACTACATGGCTTATCAAGACGAGACATCGCACGTCGTCCTCTTTCTTCACAACCTTGTCGAAGGAAGGTTATGTCGTCTTGTATTTGTATTTGGTATGGATATATTTATGGCACCAAATAAACTATTGTCATTTCTATGATTCGCTGAGTTTGTGAAATCGATTTTACAAAGAAAGCATGTTCTACCGAGTCATGCATAATCACCCAAGGCTCCGTAAACAAAATGGTTTCTTCACAAACCTTGTCAGTTGGAGGAAGGTTACTAGTATGTCGTCTTGTTTTTTATTATTTTTCTCCGTACGCGTCAACGTCGAGCTAAAGCCGAAGGAGACATGAAGTCTGGGCAAGAAAGATTAGAAAGCACAAACCAATCAGGGAAAGCACCGGAGGTCAAGGGGCCAAAATATAAGTCTTTTCTCGTCTAAATCTAAATTTAGATTGAAACAGGACGCTCTAGTAGCGTCAAGTATATACTGTAAAGTTCGCAGTACTGAAATTGCTGAAGGAAAGCATGTTCTATCGAACGACGAGCAACCCAAAACTGTTTCATTGTGCATATACAATACTTTATGATCATTCTAAACCAGTGTTTTATCTTTATAATCTATCTCTGAAACATTGCAACACGTACAATCTACGTATTCTGCACGGTTTTCGCTCAATAAGCACATTACATCACTACCTTGCCTACATGTTTGATGCATTAGTCTACGGCGCGCGGGCTCTTGCTCGAGTTTTATTGCCATTGACAATATTTCATTGACAATGGATATTATGGTCGAGAGCAAATCAGATTCAGTCGAGATTACCGATCGCAGCAACCACTGCTTGCTTTAAGAAGCCCGACTTAACGCTACAAGAGCATCTAGTTTACAAAAAAGCTCGAATCAATTAATAACACTGCAGCAGTGTAGCTCTTTATCCGGTAGTCAAACTAGAAAACATATTATGTGGTAAATGTGCGTGTTTTTAGGTTCCTTAGCTTGCGATCAAGCCTCGAATAAGATGGGAAAAGGATGGGTGGAGAGGAAAGACTGCACGGAGGCCATATAATTAGACAGGCACACTTTCCTATTCATTCCAGTTAACGTGTCGCGCTGGTTCAAAACCTACCAAAGTCTTGACGGTGTTTGGATGTTTGTCACGGTCTGTGCTCTGAAATAGAACAGGAATCTAATGTAGAAAGTCAGGGTATAAAATATACCATTCCATATATTATATTGTAGCATATTCTAAAGGTGCCAAATACAAAACTGTCATTGTATTCGACATCTATTTATTTGTAATCTTACACTACTGGGAGTCTGCTGTTATAACATGGTGGGGATATGGCAAATTAATAATAATTGCTAAACCATTGGCAATATCTATGCAAACATCATATTTGCAACAATTTTGACATCAATTTGCATATGGTGAAAAAATAGACATGAACATTCATTTGCACTAATGTCAAATATGGAGTGTATTTATAAGTTTACAGTATGCTTGCACTTAGGTGTATAACAACAACTTTATTGAATAGGATAAACACCGTTACCAAAAATTTATAATTTTGATTCATATTCACCTATACTATCTTTACTAAACAGAGTAAAGATGATGACAATTGCATATTTAATTGAATCGATGCAAATATGCTCAAATATGGTAAAACATGGTATTAATTTGCATCATTATTTCATTCAGTGGATTGAGTTTCAGTATTTGCTGATAACAAAGACAACGTCAATCTTCTTGCCCAGACACTTTCCATCTCTAACTGTCGTCTGGTCTCGCATTGCTGATAATACCTGCTCAATATGCGCTTTTTCAGCCGTAGCACGAAAGTTGACCAGCTCTGCAAAGAAGTCAAGTAAAATATTCCCTTTGACAGAGTCTTCATCAAAGACTTCAGTAACATCTATCTCGGAATCTTGTGTGAACATCTCGTACTTCCATCCATTCTTGACAGCAATCTTTATGACTTGATCTGGACATGATTCTTCAGACTTTCCTTTGACTAATTCTGAAGTATTAACATGCTCATTAGCTAACTTATTTACAAGAGCTGCTATGTCGTCATTTCCCTCGACAACCACCAACACTTGCCCGTTCTCTCGCACCTCTTTTTCAATGCAGTGCTTTAGAACTTGCTCAACATCTACGTAATAGAGGCTGTGAATGAAATGGACCAAGTCGAACTTTGTTGTCGGTTCTTCTTTGCTGCTTAATTCGTGCGTGTATTCATCGAAGGTCTGAGCACGAAGATCGAAGGTCAATGAATCTGACAAATTCTCGATGGCTTTCTTATAAAGGCTGATTTGACGGCGGCTTGGTTCAACAGCACGGTTGAATATCTTCATGTCTCGGTACTTCGTTTCTCGTTGCAGCTCATCCTCAACTATTTGCAGCACTTCCAAGTCGACAGCTCCATCTCCACTACCGACACTCAGTACGTTGAACTGGCCAAGATCACGACTTGTTTGTAGTTGTTTTCTTATAAAGGGCGGGAGATGACGACGAAGGATTTCCTTGTTTGTATCTAATTCTCCAGATTTCTCTTTCCACACTTGTAGTCCATTTTGATAGTGTTCATCTCTTTCTAAAGATAAACGTTCCATGATTTTGCAGTTTCTTCTAATTCTTTGACCACAGTCCGCGCCAGCTAGAGTCCTAAAAGCTATAGTGAGTGAAGAGTGAATATTTAGTTACTCTCGAGTGACCCAGCAACTTGAATTTCAGTGTCAACATGACTCCATGTAAACATGGAATGGACTATAGCCTGGATTATGGATCAGAAAATGTGTAGTCAGTTAATTCGCTTTTCTTTTTATGACAAAAAATAAAAAGTTTTTGAAAGGAAAAACCAAGGTAAGGTTGAGTATTTTGGTTGCGCGGGCATGGTAACTAAAGCTAAAAATAGATCGAGTTCTAAAAATAGAATTAACGGATCACATGATGGGGTACCAGGGATTCCTTCTCTTACCTCATTTTCTCTTGATGTACTGATATACTTGATTTACAGAATTTTTGCAAAGTGCTGTAATAAAACAAATTACAAATAATAGATAAAAATAGATAAAAAATCCTTATTTACAAAATTTGAAATGTTCACTTGACTACTGACTAATCATAATAATAATCATAATCATAATTATTTTTATTAGTCGGGCTTCCTGTGGAAGACCCGACTCTAGAAATGAGAAGCGTTCTTCGTCGTCGACCCCAGAAAGCATATTGGGTTCTACAGCGCATGCGCCCTGTGCCGGCCGCTAAGATAATCACTGAAGGCTCAAACTACATGGCTTATCAAGACGAGACATCGCACGTCGTCCTCTTTCTTCACAACCTTGTCGAAGGAAGGTTATGTCGTCTTGTATTTGTATTTGGTATGGATATATTTATGGCACCAAATAAACTATTGTCATTTCTATGATTCGCTGAGTTTGTGAAATCGATTTTACAAAGAAAGCATGTTCTACCGAGTCATGCATAATCACCCAAGGCTCCGTAAACAAAATGGTTTCTTCACAAACCTTGTCAGTTGGAGGAAGGTTACTAGTATGTCGTCTTGTTTTTTATTATTTTTCTCCGTACGCGTCAACGTCGAGCTAAAGCCGAAGGAGACATGAAGTCTGGGCAAGAAAGATTAGAAAGCACAAACCAATCAGGGAAAGCACCGGAGGTCAAGGGGCCAAAATATAAGTCTTTTCTCGTCTAAATCTAAATTTAGATTGAAACAGGACGCTCTAGTAGCGTCAAGTATATACTGTAAAGTTCGCAGTACTGAAATTGCAAGGAAAGCATGTTCTATCGAACGACGAGCAACCCAAAACTGTTTCATTGTGCATATACAATACTTTATGATCATTCTAAACCATAGTGTTTTATCTTTATAATCTATCTCTGAAACATTGCAACACGTACAATCTACGTATTCTGCACGGTTTTCGCTCAATAAGCACATTACATCACTACCTTGCCTACATGTTTGATGCATTAGTCTACGGCGCGCGGGCTCTTGCTCGAGCTTTATTGCCATTGACAATATTTCATTGACAATGGATATTATGGTCGAGAGCAAATCAGATTCAGTCGAGATTACCGATCGCAGCAACCACTGCTTGCTTTAAGAAGCCCGACTTAACGCTACAAGAGCATCTAGTTTACAAAAAAGCTCGAATCAATTAATAACACTGCAGCAGTGTAGCTCTTTATCCGGTAGTCAAACTAGAAAACATATTATGTGGTAAATGTGCGTGTTTTTAGGTTCCTTAGCTTGCGATCAAGCCTCGAATAAGATGGGAAAAGGATGGGTGGAGAGGAAAGACTGCACGGAGGCCATATAATTAGAGACAGGCACACTTTCCTATTCATTCCAGTTAACGTGTCGCGCTGGTTCAAAACCTACCAAAGTCTTGACGGTGTTTGGATGTTTGTCACGGTCTGTGCTCTGAAATAGAACAGGAATCTAATGTAGAAAGTCAGGGTATAAAATATACCATTCCATATATTATATTGTAGCATATTCTAAAGGTGCCAAATACAAAACTGTCATTGTATTCGACATCTATTTATTTGTAATCTTACACTACTGGGAGTCTGCTGTTATAACATGGTGGGGATATGGCAAATTAATAATAATTGCTAAACCATTGGCAATATCTATGCAAACATCATATTTGCAACAATTTTGACATCAATTTGCATATGGTGAAAAAATAGACATGAACATTCATTTGCACTAATGTCAAATATGGAGTGTATTTATAAGTTTACAGTATGCTTGCACTTAGGTGTATAACAACAACTTTATTGAATAGGATAAACACCGTTACCAAAAATTTATAATTTTGATTCATATTCACCTATACTATCTTTACTAAACAGAGTAAAGATGATGACAATTGCATATTTAATTGAATCGATGCAAATATGCTCAAATATGGTAAAACATGGTATTAATTTGCATCATTATTTCATTCAGTGGATTGAGTTTCAGTATTTGCTGATAACAAAGACAACGTCAATCTTCTTGCCCAGACACTTTCCATCTCTAACTGTCGTCTGGTCTCGCATTGCTGATAATACCTGCTCAATATGCGCTTTTTCAGCCGTAGCACGAAAGTTGACCAGCTCTGCAAAGAAGTCAAGTAAAATATTCCCTTTGACAGACTTCAGTAACATCTATCTCGGAATCTTGTGTGAACATCTCGTACTTCCATCCATTCTTGACAGCAATCTTTATGACTTGATCTGGACATGATTCTTCAGACTTTCCTTTGACTAATTCTGAAGTATTAACATGCTCATTAGCTAACTTATTTACAAGAGCTGCTATGTCGTCATTTCCCTCGACAACCACCAACACTTGCCCGTTCTCTCGCACCTCTTTTTCAATGCAGTGCTTTAGAACTTGCTCAACATCTACGTAATAGAGGCTGTGAATGAAATGGACCAAGTCGAACTTTGTTGTCGGTTCTTCTTTGCTGCTTAATTCGTGCGTGTATTCATCGAAGGTCTGAGCACGAAGATCGAAGGTCAATGAATCTGACAAATTCTCGATGGCTTTCAGTTATAAAGGCTGATTTGACGGCGGCTTGGTTCAACAGCAAGGTTGAATATCTTCATGTCTCGGTACTTCGTTTCTCGTTGCAGCTCATCCTCAACTATTTGCAGCACTTCCAAGTCGATAGCTCCATCTCCACTACCGACACTCAGTACGTTGAACTGGCCAAGATCACGACTTGTTTGTAGTTGTTTTCTTATAAAGGGCGGGAGATGACGACGAAGGATTTCCTTGTTTGTATCTAATTCTCCAGATTTCTCTTTCCACACTTGTAGTCCATTTTGATAGTGTTCATCTCTTTCTAAAGATAAACGTTCCATGATTTTGCAGTTTCTTCTAATTCTTTGACCACAGTCCGCGCCAGCTAGAGTCCTAAAAGCTATAGTGAGTGACTAGTGAATATTCAGTTACTTTCGAGTGACCCAGCAACTTGAATTTCAGTGTCAACATGACTCCATGTAAACATGGAATGGACTATAGCCTGGATTATGGATCAGAAAATGTGTAGTCAGTTAATTCGCTTTTCTTTTTATGACAAAAAATAAAAAGTTTTTGAAAGTAAAAACAAGGTAAGGTTGAGTATTTTGGTTGCGCGGGCATGGTAACTAAAGCTAAAAATAGATCGAGTTCTAAAAATAGAATTAACGGATCACATGATGGGGTACCAGGGATTCCTTCTCTTACCTCATTTTCTCTTGATGTACTGATATACTTGATTTACAGAATTTTTGCAAAGTGCTGTAATAAAACAAATTACAAATAATAGATAAAAATAGATAAAAAAAAAAATCTTATTTACAAAATTTGAAATGTTCACTTGACTACTGACTAATCATAATAATAATCATAATCATAATTATTTTTTTATTAGTCGGGCTTCCTGTGGAAGACCCGACTCTAGAAATGAGAAGCGTTCTTCGTCGTCGACCCCAGAAAGCATATTGGGTTCTACAGCGCATGCGCCCTGTGCCGGCCGCTAAGATAATCACTGAAGGCTCAAACTACATGGCTTATCAAGACGAGACATCGCACGTCGTCCTCTTTCTTCACAAACCTTGTCGAAGGAAGGTTATGTCGTCTTGTATT
Source organism: Actinostola sp. cb2023 (assembly GCA_033675265.1). Lineage (NCBI taxonomy): Eukaryota > Metazoa > Cnidaria > Anthozoa > Actiniaria > Actinostolidae > Actinostola > Actinostola sp. cb2023. Next base: position 50,295 of record JAUJYZ010000542.1, on the reverse strand, counting down.
TGTATTTGGTATGGATATATTTATGGCACCAAATAAACTATTGTCATTTCTATGATTCGCTGAGTTTGTGAAATCGATTTTACAAAGAAAGCATGTTCTACCGAGTCATGCATAATCACCCAAGGCTCCGTAAACAAAATGGTTTCTTCACAAACCTTGTCAGTTGGAGGAAGGTTACTAGTATGTCGTCTTGTTTTTTATTATTTTTCTCCGTACGCGTCAACGTCGAGCTAAAGCCGAAGGAGAGACATGAAGTCTGGGCAAGAAAGATTAGAAAGCACAAACCAATCAGGGAAAGCACCGGAGGTCAAGGGGCCAAAATATAAGTATTTTCTCGTCTAAATCTAAATTTAGATTGAAACAGGACGCTCTAGTAGCGTCAAGTATATACTGTAAAGTTCGCAGTACTGAAATTGCAAGGAAAGCATGTTCTATCGAACGACGAGCAACCCAAAACTGTTTCATTGTGCATATACAATACTTTATGATCATTCTAAACCATAGTGTTTTATCTTTATAATCTATCTCTGAAACATTGCAACACGTACAATCTACGTATTCTGCACGGTTTTCGCTCAATAAGCACATTACATCACTACCTTGCCTACATGTTTGATGCATTAGTCTACGGCGCGCGGGCTCTTGCTCGAGCTTTATTGCCATTGACAATATTTCATTGACAATGGATATTATGGTCGAGAGCAAATCAGATTCAGTCGAGATTACCGATCGCAGCAACCACTGCTTGCTTTAAGAAGCCCGACTTAACGCAGAAGAGCGTCTAGTATTCTATTAAAATTGAATCAGAAAAAGATGAACACAAGGCCTTTGAAAGTGGAAGGAGTTTTGAAATGATGATGAAAGTAATATTTAATAATAATAATAATAATAATAATAATAATAATAATAACAATAATAATATAATAATAATAATATTAATATAATAATAATAATAAATAATAATAAATAATAATAAATAATAATAAATAATAATAAATAATAATAAATAATAATAAATAATAATAAATAATAATAAATAATAATAAATAATAATAATAAATAATAAATAATAATAAATAATAATAAATAATAATAAATAATAATAAATAATAATAAATAATAATAATAATAATAATATAATAATAATAATAATAATAATAATAATAATAATAAGACTGATGGCACTCTAACCCGTGAAACAAAATCTACTAGAGTGCAATTTAGAAAAGTGTGAAATAGTACTAATTTTAAATAGTACTAAATTGTGCTATTTCTATTGTTTTCTATTGTTTCATTAGTGTTATTTAGTACTAATTAGTTATTTAGTTTTCAAGCTTTTCTAATTTGCACTCTAGTTATTGACTAATAGTCAAATCAAAACAAAAGAAAACAATGGAATTACAGTTTATTAATATCTACAGTGGCTAATATATATCTGTTTCACGGGTTAAATGCCATCGTATCACTCTAATAGTAATAATATTATATTTTGGCCCCTTGACCTCCGGTGCTTTCCCTGATTGGTTTGTGCTTTGTAATCTTTCTTGGCCAGACTTCATGTCTAGGTGCATGCGCTGTAGAACCCAATATGCTTTCTGGGGTCTACGAAGAAGAACGCTCTGCATTTCTAGAGTCGGGCTCCTTCCACAGGAAGCCCGACTAATAATAACAAGACGCTCAATGAGCGTACACTCGGGCTTATGACAAGGATGAAGGAAATTCTGCTTGGCTGTCGATCACGACGAGCACGACAGTGAATTCTACTACTACTGAACCGTACACGTACTATTACAAGCAACAAACATGTCATAGCGAGATCTTACATTGTTTATTGCATTCAATTGATGATTATTGACATTCAGCTTAACTTATACACTGGCTTCAGATATATTTACAAAGGTATCTATAGCACTTAGGCTATTTTCAGGGCAAACTTGCTTGTCCACCTTGTTTGTTGGCCAATACGGTATGATGGTGATACGACGGTATATGTACTCCATTATAAGGCTCTCTTTGACATACAAAAATACTATTTTGAACAGCATTAACATAATTAAAAATATAAACAGAATGTAAACAAGGATTGACTTCATTTTCGCCTCAGGACCCTCAGATTTGTGTTCTTCTTGATGCGATTTCAAAGTTGTTTTCTCACCTTTGGATTTATCCATGTTTGAATCACACTTCTGAATCAGTACATCTGGCTTCAAGTTGTGGCATACGTGCTTGGCTAGGCAGCTAGTACTCAGTTGAGTTCACATTTATGTCAACATTAGAGTTCACTTGTATTATATAGTTTTTGAGTTCATTTGATTTGCTTTTGACTTTGAGAACTTGATTACCTTTTGACTTTGAGTTCAATTGATTTGATTTTGATGAGTTCGTGTAAAGGCCTTGTCAATTAAAAACGCTCAACATCTTTTAGAGTTGGCCCACACAAATCGGCGTATGCGTTTGTACGTGAGAGCGTATTTTTAAGAGGAACTGATGGATGACTTGCCTTGGCAACATAATTTCTCTTCTGCACAGGTCAACTGCTTCTTTCACTTCTACTTCTAGTCGTCGAAGACATGACTTAGCACTCAGTCTCAGTATCTGCCCATTTGTGGCGCCATGGATATATCAGTGCAACGTCAAGTGACCTTCAAGAGTCGGAGATCTTTATCTATGAGTCATCGACAATTAAGTCTCCCTCGTCATTGAGCGTCTTCTTCTGTAATAGATCCCTTATAAAATCTAAGGATGTTTTGATTGCGATTGTATGTATTTTTGCCGTTTACTGACCTGTTTTGAGCGTGGAAATTCTGTTTTAACAAGAGCCAACTATTTGACCCATTTGAGCATAGAACAAGTTGGATACATAAAAGGTCTAAAAGTGTTACGTTCGAAGTTATGCCCAAATTTCGTACATTGACCTTGCTTAGTCCGTGGCGTTGATGACGGCCTATTTGCTTTGATGAAGTTTTGAAGTACGATTTTAAGATTCCTTTTCCTTCCGAATGTTTCAAACATGGAATAAAATAAACTTCAATCATTATATTTCTCAGAAATGTGTTTCATTTTATTGTTTTAAACGGGTTTTTGAAACCACGGCGTGACGGCAGTCATGCAGCAAGCACTGATCCCAAATTTCGTACATTGATCTTGCTCATGTTAAAACAATGATTGCATGATCGTGTTTAAAAGGAAGTGATCGATGGCTCGACTTCGCCATACAACATAGGCTCATCGTAAAGTCCATTCAGAACTAGGAATTTCATTCAGTCCAAGCTCTCCGTTATTATTTGGCTGTTTTAGTTTTCATTTCGGATTTCATTTGCTGTCGAAATTCGAATATATCCAGGATGCTTCAAGTAATCGCTCGATGGGAACCCGCATATATTTTGGGACAGAGTGTAGCTTGCTTTCTTATCTGCTGAGTAATCTTGGAACTCGATACGATCACATACTTCGCATTTTTTGTACCGATACGATCACATACTTCACATTTTGTGTCCTACGAAAAAAAATAATGATAGAAGAAAGCGCATTTTATAACTCGGGCTTCCTTCGGAAGGGCCCGAGTAATAATAGATACTTATATAGCGCCAGTATATCCCACTGTGAAGCCCGTATGTGCTTCATTATGTAAAATAAGATAAAAAAACTGGTAAATGAATGAATAAAACTAAATGTCATCTAAAATGAGAAAGCCATATGATAGTTAGCGATTATGCATCATTGAAGTAATTAAGCTTTCTTAAAAAAAATCAAAATATTAATCTCCAGCAACCTTCCTTCACCTAAACTTATTTGTTCACGTACAAGTTCCATATCCGTATACCATTCCAGGTTTTCTAGCCGATTACTATTGGTACGGTACCTCTCTATTATGGTGTGGTTTTCTTCAATTCTGAGTGTGAGGAAATTTATACTTCATGAAGCTTTCTATCACCTTACTAGCTCTCTGACAACCTTTTTGAAATAGGTGTAAAATGAATACCAATGCGTGGTTACTTAGCTATATGACTTGTGTGACACAAGAAGTACAAAGAGCTGTCACACTTCCATTAATTACTCAAGCACAAGCAGTAGTAGAAGGTAAGTCAGCAATTGAAATCACTGCACTCTAGCTACAGATACTCACTTATAGACTATCCGATAACTGTACGTTCTTTACACATTCACAACTCAGCGGAATAGACTCATAGAGTAGCAAACTAACAGTTTTAATAATCCAAACTTTCTTCTTCTTCTTCTGAATTACTCGCTCCCCTTCCCTTCGCTACTGCAACGCATGCTTCTCTTGCAACTCGTTATTTACTGTTTGTTTTCATTGTTGTAATTATTGTGCACCAAACTAGTATATATATCCGAAAGCTCGGAGATATTAAATAACAACATTGACAAAGAAGATCAAAATAAGAAAATGCAGTCATGCATGTATCGAGCCCGTAGCTAGCTCTAACCAGCTTAGCTGTTACTAAGCATGAAGGAGCCTACCCAGGAGTAAGATCAGACAATTCGTTTGCTAATTTTAAATCTTTGCAGCACTACATGAACATGTACATGAATACTGATGTGATAGAGTTGTACTTGGTGTTGTGTTGCGTGACTGAGTTCCGCGCTTGGTCAGATCAGGTCTTCGTGTAGCTACACAAAAGTCCTGGCTATTGTTCTATTGTCGTTCCGCTTTGTATTGTTTATACATTAAAACAAACAATCCGTTCGCTCATGTCTATGATTATGGTTACGTTAGTATGATTTCAAAACATCGCCGAGAAGTGAGTCGGAAAACACGAGTCGCAGCACAGGCAGCCCAAGCTGTGATCTTGTGAATAATTGTAGAGAATGTATGTAGAATTACAAAATAACGTACAATGGCACTTACGTTGTCAATAAAGGACTGAAAATTCACCACAGTGTTGATAATTTACTGTTTTATTGCCCTGATGTGTTAGTTTGGCGTTTTAGGCCGTTTTTATTTTTTTTTCTCCCTTTTTTTCAGTCCTTTATTGACAACGCAAGTGCCGTTGTACGTTATTTTGTAATTCTACATACATTCTCTACAATTATTCACAAGATCACAGCTTGGGCTGCCTGTGGTCGCAGCCGAGTTTTTTGTAACCCACTTCTAGGTGTTTTGAAATAGGAGGAAGAACTCGTTCAAGTGTTTGACTAGCATCTCAAACCATGAATAATTCTTGGAGAAATTCAATAAGGTAGCCAAATGTTATGCTAATTAGGACCACGTATCCCAGCGTCCTTCACGGTAGTGATTTCCTTTGTTTTGTCCTCATGAATTATTAATGAGTTTGAAAGGATTATTGGTTTATTCACAGGGAGCCCTAGCCTGCGAATACAGCCGCTTTTTTACGCTCGCCACAGGGGTCTCCCGAAAGAAGCGTCTGCGGAGTGAGGCCCAAATTCCTGTACTGTGACGTCATTTTGGACCCGATTCTGGGCCACGAAGCTGATTGGTCAGCTTGCTGGTAGTCGCCTAATTTGCATAAATTAAACTACCGAGACCAGAACCACTAGAACAAAATGGCGTCTGTATCGAGTATAATTCATGAAAGTGACTTCAAGCAAGCTGAAAAAGAAATCTGTCCAATATTTGGTATCGAATCGTTAACCGAAAGCCAGCACAGTGCCTTGTATAGGTTTTGTAGTGGAAAATATGTTTTTGTTTGCCTCCCAACGGGTTCAGGAAAGTCATTGATCTTCCAATTCGCTCCGCTTGTAGAAATGTGGCTTTCGAGGAAGAAGGAAGCTATTATGATTGTGATTTGTCCACTGTTGGCGCTGATGAAAGATCAGGTTAGTTATCTGAGCAGCATTGGTCTCAAGGCCGCGATCATCGGGGGTGATCAAGACGAGAAAGTTTGTCGAGCGGTCGAGAATGGAGAATATACCTTTGTGTTTATGTCACCGGAGGTGAGTTTATCGCACACAAGATGGCGAACGATGGTCCAGAGTCAAATCTACAAAGAACGCCTAATGGGAATCGCCATAGATGAGGTCCACTGTGTGACACAGTGGGGCCTTGGAAACAACCGAGAAAAGACGGCTTTCCGTTTGTGGTATAGTAGACTGAACGAACTGCGATCGCTTGTTAAAAACTGCCCTTTTATGGCTCTGACAGCAACAGCTACAAAATCCACAAAGGAGCAAATAATAGATATGTTGGAGATGAGGACACCAGTGGAGGTTTCGGAGAACCCAAACCGTAAGAATATTACTTACGTGGTACAAAAGATGGAAAACCAAGAGAATATGGCTGAACATTTCCGTTGTTTGTTTGACGAGATAGTAGAGAAAGGAAAGAACACGAGAAGAACTATTATATACTGTCAAACAATAAAGCAGAGCTCCATATTATTCAGCACCTTTCAATGCGAACTGGGTGATGACCTTTATTATGCCTCAAAAGTCCCGCAATCTCGTATGGTGGAAATGCTTCATTCATCAAGTCCAGAAAGTGTTAAATCTCATGTACTGGAGCAATTTGCCAAGAGTGATAGCTATTTACGAGTACTAATTGCTACTATTGCATACGGGATGGGAGTTAATTGTAAAAATGTCACCAGAGTAATTAATCTTGGCCCATCAAAATCTCTAGAAGCCTATATGCAAGAGAGTGGTCGTTGTGGGAGAGATGGCGAGCAAAGCTATGCAGTTTTACTGTATAATGGGCTAACAATCAGAACCTGTGATAGTGATATGAAGTCCTTCATTAAGTCTGATACATGCCGCAGAGAGTTCCTTTTGAAGCATTTTGGGTACCACACACAGACAGGTGACACACCAGGTGGACATCTTTGCTGTGACATTTGTGCAGAGTCATGTTTATGCTGTGGTAGTGATTGTGATGTAGACTTGAGTATTCCAGTTGGTGGCAAAAACAAGGAGATAGCTGTATCAAGAGAGCGCAATGTTACCGATGTACAGCAGGCTAAGCTGGCAAGAGCACTCAATGTGATGATGAAAAAGTCTGTAATGAGTTCAATTGTTGGAAACAGTGCTGAGGAGATCACAGCCATCTCCTTCCCTAACAATCTTCTGGAGTTTGGCAAAGAACAAATCCATCAAGTGCTAGAAAACAGCCACCTGATTTTCAATGAAAATGATGTGTTTAAATATGTTGATATCTGGAGAAAAAAACATGCAAAAGCTGTTTACAAGCTAATTGCATCTGTTCTGGAAGAGCAAAATATGGTGGAAGATGAATCTGATTCAGAAAGTGACAGTTCAGATATTCAGTTTGATGAGTGGGAGGAGGTGGCATTGGATCCTTCCTTTCTGAGTCTACTGAACGCGTCAGAGTGGCATGTGGACTCGGCAGCAGATATGCAAGATTCAGAGATGGATATATCAAATGTAACATATCCATCACAATTAGACATTATTATTGACAACATAGGTATTACAGAATCGTAGTTTTAATAATATATTGATGCAGGTTATTCCCACTTGACAGCTAGAGTGCAAACACTAAAACCATGATACATTACTAACATAGTGCTATGTCTATTGTTTTCTATTATGATTAGACTGTGCTATTTGCTACATATTAGTGATAAAAATATTTCACAATAATGGTAGCATTTGCACTCATAGCATACTAAGATTAGAGTGTAAACACTAAAACCATGAAACAGTAACTAAATAGCACTGTTGAAATAGTGCCACATCGAGGCACCTATTGTTATTCAAATATTGACCTGGCACAAAACAAGACCAAATTTCCATGGATACGAATGAACAATTCAGTGCGCACGCGCGAGCCCAACAATGTTGTGCAAAGCATGCAAACGGTGCCAACACGTTGTGACATGCTTCATCGATCACGAGAACAATAGAAATGTTGGCTGGATTCAAACTTCACCCAACATGTTGGCACAGCACGCAACGTTACCCAACAGGGTGTACAAACGGCGCCAACATGTTGGGCCCAACAATGTTGGGCAATGTTGTGCCAACATGTTGGCACCATTTGCATGTGCCTTAAGACCTTTATTTACCATTGATTGGCGTATCCATTCAAGTTTCCTCAAAACTGTGATCATGTCCATTCATTATCAGTATACTAGCAATAAAGATTTTCTATGTACAGCATTGACTGTACATGTAGCTAACGCTTACTGTGGACATGGAGTAGTCATTCACATGTATAATGAAAGATACAGTAGATAACTAAAACAATATCTCAGTTATCGTTATTCAATCCAAAGAAAATAGGTCTGATTTGAATAATTTGCCAACACAAAACCAGCATTCACTTCGGTCTTGGCTTGACGCTTGTTGCTTTGAACGCGACAACGTTAGTTGAAATAGGTGTATATATCTAATGTTACATGTTCATTCGGATGCAACCAAATTAGTATATTTGTGAATTTTGAAATTTGTCGCCGTGTTTATGATGTCATTTTCCTGCCAAAAACCAACCGATTTATTGTCAAGTTTCTTTTTCATTTTGATTGGTTTATGAGAAATCTAGAAGTTTAATGAATGGTGCCGATTTCTGGTCATTTTGGGTGGGGAGGGGGGATAATTGGTTATAGCCTTTATTGCTGTACAGTATGTGAGTGATTTACCGTGCTTTACGTCCAATCATAATTTCATACTTGTGCCTCTCAATCCACTTACAGAAACTTGTCATGTTCATATCTTGAAGTGCTGATCTCTTAAAACATGCAAACCTTCTGTAATGCCTTTCATCCATTTCTGTTAGTGCTTGTTCATTCAGTAGATTTGTCACAAGTTTCTTGAGGTCTGTCTTAGCAGACGCAACAAAGTGCTTTCCAGACCGTTTCATTAATTGTGTTTCTTTGTTGACATTCTGAATAATTTGTCTGGCTATCTTCAATCCATGACAGACCCTTGTCACAGAAACTTGAGTAAGATTGGGCCCCATTTTTCTCATGGCCTCCTTTAGCAAGTTGTTGTCGTGCTCAAGATCTATGTCAAGGGGCACATTCCTTCCTTGGCCACCATGGTTATTCACACTGCGGTTCCACCTTTGAAGGTAGGCTTGTCTTGGTGATAGCAGTGCCTGCTGCTGAAACTGTAAATACAGTGCTTCCACAGCATACTTGGTGCTTTTACTGCCATCAACGAAGAAATGGAGTAAAAGAAATTTCCAACATCTCATAATGCGGTTGCCATCACCTTCTGAAACTGCATCAAGAAAGTTCAAATACAACAGACCTTGATCCAGCAGATTACACTGGTAATTATACATGTCATCTCCAGCTTTATTCTTCTTTTCCTGAATTGATACAGTTGCAGAAGGCAAACATTCTTGTACAACAAGACCATGATCTGCATTCTCGTGTGTTCTCCTCCTTTTCCCACCATGCCTAATAGATACATAAAAAAATCATGTCAACCAATCTGAATGATGTGTCCATATGTGTTTGATAAATTTACAGTGAAACAATAAAAGTATTTTATGTAATGTTTCAAATACGAGTTGCTGTATAAGTTACTGAGCACGAGCAGATTGTTATAATGTCACACCAGTACTGGCAGATTGTAGCAATGTCACATCAGTACTGTTCCACATTGAAGAAGCATAATTATAAGTTACTGAGCATGAGCAGATTGTAGCAATGTCACATTGAAGAAGCAGAATTATAAGATCATGTATGAAGCTTAATTGATTCCCTGTTTCCGTCGGTCGAGGAAGGTCAATGATTCGACACATTTTGAGACATTTTTCAAGGTTAGCCTGATAACAAGGCTAATGTATTTAGTGAACACCATTAGCCTTGTTATCAAACTTTTTGAATTCATTGCATGTGGTGCATGAATAATTAATGAGTAGTAGAACATTCTTTCAATATTATTTATATAAAAGCTTACTTAAAAGTTTTGGAGCATCCATGAAACCTGCATGGGTATCGCCCATCAGGTCCAACCATTTGCTGTCTTAGTGCTACTTGCTGTTCCTTCCGATTCAACATGTCATCAGCTATCTTTTGGTTGGTCTCTTGGTGAACAACATACTTGTCAACAATGCGACAGGCCAGTGACTGAATGTACCTCTTCTTGCAGCCATGGTCATGTCGAGAAGTGTCAGCAGGATAAAGAAACTTTGATGGTCTAGCATCAATGTCTGCCATATCCATCAAAGTCATTGCAGCAGCCACTATTCTTGCTTTCACTGCTAGCAAAAACATTTGCTTGTTGGGTGCATATCCATGGTGGGTGTCAGTTGTGACATTTCGTCTGTTGATGAGGTTTCTGTCTGCATATAGCGTGCACTTTTCTTCAGCGGTTTGTGTGGAATATAGTCTGCTATAAATCAGCTGAAAACGAAATCATAATGTCAGTGAACATTGAAATACATTGTACATCCCAGGCAAGGTTGAATTATTAATGTTGATGTATAAGCTGAGTATTCAACGAATACTATAATTAACCTGCAAAGAACAGCTACTACTTTAACACTTAAACTTACATCCAGATACTTCATGTCTGTATGCCAATCTGCTATCTCAGCATGCAGGCCTTCAAGTCTTTCACTGGGTGTGAATCCATTTGAGAGGGACAGCAGACAATTTACTGTTCTCTCAACTGTAAGTTGATCACCAACAACCCCTGCATTTTGATAAGCAGTTGTGCTTTCATCAGATGTTGAACTCACTAGACCATGCAACTTGGATATAATTTTTTTCATTCCATCTGCAGTATTTTCATTTTCAAATATGATTCCCAAGCACTCCTAGAACAACAACATTAAGGTAACATTAGAACAACAAAATGGTAACATTATTTTTATAATTTCTATTGGGGCAACTTTGAATATTGAAATGCAAATGCAGTTACTGTCATGCCACTGTAAAAAGGTTGTTCATGCAACAAATACATAAGGACTAAAAGAGCTGTCACTTTACAACAGTGTATGCACAAATTCAAACATGGTAAATGCTGTACAAACACTTTTGACAACAAAATTTAACGAGATAACATTCTCAAATACATCTATAACACCATAAAAAGAGTAATAATTGAAGGGGTCCCTGCAAGAATGGAGTAAGTGACTTGTGATCAAAACCCAAATTCTCCTTTGAAATTCAAAGAATCTTGAGGGGAATTTAGATTTTGATCAGAGATCACTTACGTTGTTCTTGCAGGGAGCCCTTCAATTATTAACTTTACCAATGTTTAGAGCCTTAGTCCTTCATTGGAGTAAGAGCTAAGGCTCAAAACATCAGTTTATGGTATTATAGATTTCTTTTTACCATTGAATTTATTACCATTATACACAGATGCAGCCTACACTTAGTAGTGTACTCGCTAGTTTCCATCAGTATACAGTTTATTACCTAGTGGAGTTATGCACCTATTTTTATGTGAAAAACCTTTTTGACATTTACGTTTTTAAAATACTAAGCAACGCTTTCGCATCAACATTGACATTGGCTATATACACCTAATTCAATTAAGTTAGCCACCCTTGACTCACAAAGGTGCGACCCCAGAGAATCATGGGAGATACTGTTTACCAAGTCTTTCTACCCAAATTCCCTGACATTTCGACAAAAAATTCAGCCATCTCATTTTGAATGTTACTTGAATTTGCTTCATTGCACAATGTTCTTGTTTAATACAAGACATTTATAAAGAATATGGCTGCAAATAGAAACCCCCATGATCCTTCAGGGTCGCATCCTTTCACCCTTTTCAGGGACTAACATAATTGAAATAGGTGTATAAAAAAGAAGAAGGTTTGGGCTCAATAAATCAGTAGCATTCTTCTTCTTATTGTTATTATTAGTATCCCAGTGGGCTTTGTGGCCAGTGAAATGTCATTTATAACTTACCTTATCAGACTTCTTTGCAAGCTCATATTGATGTTGATGAGGAATATGTTGGGTAACAACATCCTTGCAGAACATCAGGTAGGGGACATTCTCAACTAATATACGCTCGACCAGTGTGATGTAATTGCTGTGCTGGACAATGTGATCAGGTACAGATGGTGTAACCTTTGAGTTTTCCAATTGCAGGATGTCACAAATAGGTCCATCATTTGATAGGTGGTTCCCTGATACTCTGTTTGGTACTTTATTATGATTTAGCCAATGGTGATCCTTGTTTTGATTATTTTCAGTCATGTTTCTCACCCTTTGAAATATGTCGTAGTTGTCTATAACATATTTAAAACCATTTGACAATACAGGCTCAGCCACATTTTCATGAGAACTAGAATTTTCAGACATTGTAATGTCTGGACATACATGACTGGCTTTTGGCATTGGTGTAGCTAGATGTACATGGCTGGCTGTTGGCATTGGTGTAGCTAGAAGTACATGGCTGGCTGTTGGAATTGGTGTACATGTAGCTAGAAGTACATGGCTGGCTGTTGGCATTGGTGTAGCTAGAAGTATATGGCTGGCTGTTGGCATTGGTGTAGCTAGAAGTACATGGCTGGCTGTTGGCATTAGTGTAACTAGACGTACTTGGCTGGCTGTTGGCATTGGTGTAACTAGACGTACTTGGCTGGCTGTTGGCATTGGTGTAACTAGACGTACTTGGCTGGCTGTTGGCATTGGTGTAGCTAGACGTACATGGCTGGCTGTTGGCATTGGTGTAGCTAGACGTACATGGCTGGCTGTTGGCATTGGTGTAGCTGGAAGTACATGGCTGGCTGTTGGCATTGGTGTAGCTAGAAGTACATGGCTGGCTGTTGGCAGTGTGGTAGCTAGACGTACATGGCTGGCTGTTGGCATTGGTGTAGCTGGAAGTACATGGCTGGCTGTTGGCATTGGTGTAGCTGGAAGTACATGGCTGGCTGTTGGCATTGGTGTAGCTGGAAGTACATGGCTGGCTGTTGGAATTGGTGTAACTAGACGTACTTGGCTGGCTGTTGGCAGTGGGGTAGCTGGACATACAGGACCTGGTCTGGCCAAAGAAGTTTGAATCATCAGGTTTTGCAAAGCTTTTGAGTCATTAGCTTTCTCAGCCAAAAGTTTGCTGTTGTACATCTTGCCAAGTTCATCACATCTCTTATTGAAATACCATGGTGATACTCCAATTTTTAGGGTAGATAGATAACCAGCCATAGCCTAAAATTTGGAAATAAATGAAATATTAGGGTGAATCAGGAACTAATGACGTTGAAATAAATGACCATTTTGGTAAATGCACAATTAATATAACACTCCCAAATTTTTATTGACGATCTGATACGATGCATTCGTCAGGATATTTTGCTCATAAAATGTCTTTTACAAACCTGGAATCCAGTGTATTTAATAATCATCATAAGTAAGAGTTGGACACTGTTGACAAAACGAGATCTTTGCTTCAAGAGAATTGATCCTGCCACTGCAACAGATGGAGGAATTGTATCTTGCCTTTCTCTCTTTGCATTCTGTGATTTGGTTGGAGAGGTCACCTTCTTTTGTTCTTGACTTTTTGATTTTTTCTTTGGAGGACAAGCAATAGTGGACATGACACTATATAACAGAGGTGCCCTGTGCTTCCACTCTTCACAAACACTTGTGAGGGACAGATTACTGATGTCTTCAGCCTTTGTTTTAACAAGTATTGAAGGGTTCTTCGCCTTGGTAAGCACAAGCTTACTGCATTCTGAGGCCAGCTCTCTCAAAGTACATTTGAGTGATTCACTCCTCAATTCTTTGACTCTAAATGCAGCACGGGCGATATCCTTCCATGTGCCTCTTAACATAGTTTTCCCAAGGGGCTCGAGCTGGCTTTGAAGCTTCCTTCTCTTCTGTTGGGAAGGCCATGTAACGACAATCTGAAATATAAAGTTCTGATTAGTTGGGGAAGAGAAGACAGTGCTAGTAGCAGATAATATGCAGTTATAATTTTTTACCTGTTATTAATTATTATCATTAAGTTATTATTGTTATTACGATCAAGTCTTGCTTATAATATAACTCTTTAGGTGCCATATAGCTAGATAACCCTAATTATTATTGATTGATATATAGATAAATTAATAAGATAGATAGATAGATAGATAGATAGATAGATAGATAGATAGATAGATAGATAGATAGATAGATAGATAGATAGATAGATAGATAGATAGATAGATAGATAGATAGATAGATAGATAGATAGATGGATGGATGGATGGATGGATGGATGGATGGATGGATGGATGGATGGATGGATGGATGGATGGATAGATAGATAGATAGATAGATAGATAGATAGATAGATAGATAGATAGATAGATAATTATTGGTGTTTATTATGATTAGTCTTATTATGAAGTCAAGAACGATTATTATTATAAACTTAAGCTTATTATAATGTTTATAAAATGCTTGAAAATTGACAATAACTCGAAAGCAAATTAAATACACGAGAATATATCAGCTTACCTCAACTCCAAGTTCATCTGACCCAAATACTATATCTTTTTTAGTAGACTTAGATTTAGAAGAAGTGCAAGTGGTAGATTTTGGCTTTGTCTTTGGACGTGGGGTGCTTTGGAAGAGTGGCTCATCTGGCTCTGAGTGTTCTTTATAATCAATATCATGTTGTTCATCTTCGTTAGTTGTAACCCCGGTTGTAACTGCTAGACTCTCAATGTTTTTTTCGCACGTCTCTAGGTGCTTTCCTATTTTCACACGCTTTTGGAGCAGTTTGGAAGTACAGGAACACGTTGGTCCTGGTTCCCCAACGGTGGCTTCAACTCCAGTCCTTGACAGAGTTTCAAAGTCTAACTCGCATTTGACGAGATTTTTCTCTATTCTGTCGCGTTTTTCAATAAGTTGTAAACATGGGCGGCAAACATATCGTTTCGGCGAGAGAAGATCGTCGTTCGCATATGCCTGCCAAATTAAAAAACTCAGAGCGTTTGGAAGGCTTCTTAAAAGCTTAGCAGCGTTTGAATTTTCCTCGTTGACACAATACTTTCTATTACCATAACTTTTGTGGCAAACAATACAACTACACTCCGTAGAATTGACCATTTGTTTTCGACACAAGACATGCAAGACAGCCCGAAGACAGACGCAAGACACGCTTGATGTATAATTTATGCACATCATTTGAATATGAAATGAGCATGACGTCAGATAGACGTCAGAGGTCACAGTACAGGAATTTGGGCCTCACTCCGCAGACGCTTCTTTCGGGAGACCCCTGTGGCGAGCGTAAAAAAGCGGCTGTATTCGCAGGCTAAGGGAGCCCAAGCTCATTATCTGTGAAGACCGTTGTTTAATTTGCATATTTACAGTAAATGTATGTGGCTTTAAAACATCCCTCCGTATTTCAAGATTTTTCGTAAATAATTTTTTTTTTTTTTCACTAATGTGTTGTTCTTACTACTTTCGATGCTGTGACGGCGTTTCAGCGCCATTAGAGCGTTTTCACAGCATCGAAAGTAGTAAGAACAACACATTAGTGAAAAAAAAGTTTTATTATTTACGAAAAATCTTGAAATACGGAGGGATGTTTTAAAGCCACATACATTTACTGTAAATATGCAAATTAAACAACGGTCTTCACAGATAATGAGCTTGGGCTCCCTGTGGTTTATTATGAGTGATACTCAGTACTTCAATATGACTTTAGTTCAGCTACTTGTAGCCGAGCTGGCTTTGTCTCAAACACCCTGACCACAGGAAACCCACACGCCATTTCCTGGTTGAAACAAGTAACCAAGCCTTGTGGATTAAAAAGAAGAAACTGCTATAGCTGGGTAATTTGAGGACTAAGTGGGGAAGGGGGTGGGTAAGTAAGTAATATCCCATGGGGTGAGGGAGTAGGGGAGAAGGGAATTGTTCAAATGAATATCTGAAAACCTGCAGTTCCTCCCTCTCCCCTTCCCCTGCGGGGATTCTCACCGCCTGAACCCTAGCTGACCCTGTTTCAACACCACGCATAGGAACCGTGGAAAATTACGGCAGCGTGTTGTGTCGTATTGAAATAATTTGATTGGATGAAATGCATCTGTACGCTTTCTGATTGGTTCAGAAAGGAAGCCATTTGAGTGTCACGGTACCGTGTCGTATTGAAAGAGTTTGATTGGATGAGATGTATCTGCACGCTTTTTGATTGGTTCAGAAAGGAAGCCATTTGAGTGTCACGGTACCGTGCCGTATTGAAAGAGTTTGATTGGATGAGATGTATCTGCACGCTTTTTGATTGGTTCAGAAAGGAAGCCATTTGAGTGTCACGGTACCGTGCCGTATTGAAAGAGTTTGATTGGATGAGATGCATCTGCACGCTTTTTGATTGGTTCAGAAAGGAAGCCATTTGAGTGTCACGGTACCGTAGGCTTCCCACTCATACGAAAACGACTCTATCAGCCTTTTTCTGTGTACAATTCAGAGCTGGAAGGCCTATGCTCAAAGCCCCGACCTTGTGTGCGGCACATATCGTCGAGTTGATGGGAGAACCACCCCTTCCCATGATTCCATTCCCACTGATGAGTTATGGTTCGTTTGAAGATCCAAAATGGAGGATCTAGTTATGGCCATGGCTCAAAATAGACTTCGAAAATTATAATAATAATTATTATTATTGTTATTGTTATTGTTATTGTTATTATTATTATTATTATTATTATTATTATTATTATTATTATTATTATTATTATTATTATTATTATTATTATTATTATTATTATTATTATTATTATTATTATTATTATTAGGTTTAGAAAGAAAACAACAAAAGTATATTGTTAGAAAAATAAGTAATATTATTATCAGGTCAACATATTATATTTTCTGTTGTAGAAATAAGGAGTGGCTTAATCCCGAATTAATGAAGTTTTAAATGTTTTATTGATATATATAAATATACTTATGTTACCATTTTCTTTTTGTTAATTATATTTTCGAGTTCAAGTAGTCAATTGTAAATTACCTACATGTAGTGAGATTTGCAATTGTTTGTGTAAAAAATACATGAAATAAAGTTTCCATTATTATTATTATTATTATTATTATAATACCTGATTCTATTACTTCTAATTCTAGATTTAAAGTGGCCTCATTTGACTGATAAGGATATATTGGTGTGCATGCTAAAAAGGCATGAAGATTTCCAATCTAACCTGGAGATGCTTTCTATACGTGGAGCCCGTGTTGTTCCTGTACGCATGTGGGTTCTTCATGAGCATGCCAATACAAAAACAATTCATCTACTATCGATACAGTGAAGACGTAGGGTTTCCGTACGACCTTGACGGCGAGGGAAATACTGGCTGTGGCGCAATGGAAGACGTTAAAAACACGACATTAAAAAACCTAGAGAACAAGGTATGGAACTGACACTTTGCTCTTCGTTCTAACAAAAGATAACTAGAGAAATTTACAACAGATTTGATCCGGTGTACCAAACAAAATGGCGGCTTTACATTTAACCATGATGCTTTGCGAACCTAGATCAGTACTCTGCCATCCCTTGTCTGCCATTTCAAATCAACTATGAATTAAGGAAACAGCGATAACTTTATACAACAAGACGTCAATCCATACTGATTTCAATAACCTTTCTTAAACTCTGCCTTGCGGGTTCTCCCCCGGTTTCTCCCTCAAAGAATTATTTGCGCAAAGGACTGTCAGTTCACTCAACCTCGTTCCCCAGGGCCCTCTCTTCTCGCTATTGTCATAGCGAGATGAGAGGGCCCTGGAGACGAGGTTGCAATGATATGATATGATATGAGAACTTTATTTAAAGAGGCAGGGTATCACATAAAAGTGCAATAGCTCAAGTCGAGGCTATCGGGTCAAGTTTTTGTACTGGCACTATAGCCTCGACTTGAAACCGTTGTTCAGAGTCATTGGAGTGTAGCTTCACTCTCTCTTTGAGTA